>CM024760.1:166545593-166596999 GCA_014218235.1 Colocasia esculenta | reverse complement strand
GATCACAACTGTGAAGATGGGAATGGCATTTCTATTTCAATCTTCTGATTTCACATTTCTTCTGTGTTTAGAAGAGTTTGATCCAATGGTGTTAATTCTTTCTTCCATGTTTTAGTTAGAGGCAGTGCATTGGTTCAGTTTTTTTTTCCTTGCTTGATTTAGATGGTTGGGCGAGAAATGTTTGATGTGTTCTTTCTGCTGTTGGTTGAGCAGGAGGAATACTGGTGGGAACTATGGTTTAAATATTGTTTCTGAATTTTCTGTTAATTCTTTCTAAAGTTTTTGCTCGACTATTGAGCTGTGAAGGTAGTGACCGGTTTTTATGTTCACTTTTAATGCATTGTCTGATAGCGTGATTTCAAGTCAAAGTAGTTTTAATTCAAGTTCTATTCAGCCTCTCCGTGGATATGACCTGTTCTCACCACTGTATGAGTTCATTTTTGCTATTTTATGTTTGTGAGACAGTTTAGAGGAAGTGCGCGTGTTGACTTGTGCGAAGAACTCTAGACAACGGAAATGCACAATCAACAATGTCGCGCGTTTCATCTTGGCGCCGTTGCCGGGGAGGCATTAGAGTTTGATTTAATTCTGTTTTGATTTGATTTCATTTGCTTTAGGCTTACATTGACTTGTTATGGGCTTACATTTCAGATTTGCACAAGGAGTGGAACTTGGAGATTGGGCTTGGCATTTGAGGCCCATTGGAGGAGGAGAGCTTGCTGAAATTTTTGTTAATTGCTTTTAATTCTGAATTTTAGATAGAAAGAGTGTGAGTGGAGCTTGTAGTGAGGATTTCTTGTACTCTCTGTGCATATACAGAGATTTCTCTTCAGTTGGCATGTAATAATTGGACTTTTTGTGGTTTGATTGTTTGGCATTAGTCTATAGTACCATTTCATATTTTCTTAGTTAAATTCATTTCATTCAGTTTAAAATCAAATAAAAATTAAAAACTTCTAAAATCTAATTTTTTTTTTCCAAATCGCTCTTTCATGTTAGCCGTTTGTTGGTAAATAAAAATTTCATCTCTCAAGATTAGAATCTCATGTTTTAGGACATTCATCATTTTAATTGTCATTTCTTTTTTTTCTTGCATTGAAGAGAGCGGGGGAAAGATAAGACTTCCACCTTGCTTCATACATTAGACTTAGCATTAGAAAACCCTTGTTTCAAACTTGATCTGTTGCATTTCATAATTGTAATTGGGACTGCTTAAGGGCTTAACCCATTAGATAAAAAGATAAGGTGAGGGATTTCATCACCCTTTCCTTGCCCAAAAATCACAAAATTTCCACATTCTTGCATTTGCCTAAACTTTTAATAAAAACCAGTAGACTTGGCCCTAGGGTTCATCATTAGATTCATCCTTTCTTGAATTCAAAACTTCTCTTAAGTCTGGTGTCTAGGATTAGAGGTTAAAAGCTTACGCTTAAGCGAGCTAGAGGTTACTTAATTGGGTCCTTGCGAAAGCAAGGGGGGCCTCCCTCTACTCCATCTCTTACCTGGCCGGCACAGAAGAGTTAGAATTGGATTTAAGCAAGCATAAATCTGATTTTGAGAAAATAACATAAGTCCAGGAACACTTAGTGTCTAGGTTAATTTGTTTTGAAAAGTGTTTGTTTGTTTGTGTTTGGTTAAAAAAAAATTCATCAAAAATCAATAAAAATCTTAAAATTTTAAAAATCATAAATAGAGGGCTTCCAACTGTGCATGCTTGGTAGACGCCTTGAACATAGATTTGGTTCAAGCTTTGGCGAGATTGAGAGATTCTTTCATATGGCCAACCAAGAACAAATTCAAGCTGTCCAAGATTTCTACAATCCTCCTATGAGTCATACTCTTATGATCCATACAACCCTGGTTGGAGAAATCACTCGAACTTTTCTTATGAAAATCAATATGAACAAATGTCTCAAACTTCTTTCAACCAATCCATGTACGGTCAATCCTATCCAAATCAGAATCCGGGATTTGACCAATCTTCTTATTCCAGACATCAACAATTCCAAGGAAGTTAAAACTTCGATGAATTTTCTCATATCAATTTTCAGCAACATTCATACAATCAACCACCATCTTCTCAGTCCAAGGGAGGATAAAATGAATCAACTTCAAAACATGATGATGACTCTTTGCCAAACTATGCAAGAACAACAAAATCAATATCAAAATCAGAACCAAAATTTGCAACAAAATTGGATAGGATAGAGTCTCAGATTGCTGATGTGTGTAGGAGGGAATTGAGTCAGTTACCAAGTCAAACTATAGCAAACCCAGGAACAACCCTCCCAAATTTTATCAGAACCAGCAATATCATCAAGTCCAGGGGTACATACCACTGTTCAACCAAATATACCCCCACCACAAAACACACAACAACTTTTGTTCAGAATATTCCTGCACCACAATTTCAAAATCAATTATACAACATGACCATTCTCCTGCCCAAGCTAGGGGTCCCCAAGTGGAAAATATGGAAACAATGTCTACAATAAGAAGTGGAAAAATCTTGATAATCCTCACCCACACATGTTAACATTGCATGCGGATAAAGAAAATGAAAATGAAACTAAAATTGAAGAGAATGTTGAAAATGTTGAAAATCCAAGGAAAGAGAAAATAACTGAAGAGCCTCTAGACACAATCCAAATAAATGAAGACCCAAGTCATTACATTTCAAGAGTCTCTTTTCATGAAGCTTTAAAGCCAAAATCTAAAAGCAAACCAACTGGTAATGAAGAACTCTTGGAAGAATCTTGTGAGGAAAAAGCAGTAGACCAACCCTGTGCTCTAGGGTTTAAGGGAGAAGAAGGACAATTCAGTTCCATGTTTCAGAATAATGATCTATCATTTCCATTAGAATGTCCTCCTAAGGTTGAGCTAAAACCACTCCCTGCTAATTTAAAATACATCTTTCTAGGAGAGAACGAGACTTGGCCCATCATAATTGCTAGCGATCTTGATGAAGGGCATGAGAAGAAACTAATTGAAGTCTTGAAAATTCACAGAAATTTTTTTAAAGTGCATGATAGGTCGGGTTATTCAATTCTAGGCTTCATGGAAATTGAAGTCCCGATGGGATGGTCCTTACAGTGTTGTCAGATCTTACAACAATGGTGTTATCATGATTCTTGACCCTAAAACTGAACAATCATTCACTGTCAAAGGCAAGGGTTAAAGCATTTCTTTGAAATCCCACTTTTCTTAAAAACGGATTCTACCAAGCTACCTGAGCCAAACGAAGCCTAATTGCGTTCGGCTGAAGACGAAATAACTTAGCGCTTCTTGGAGGCAACTCAAGTGTACAAATTTCATTTATTAGGTAATTTTCTGTCTTACTTTCTGTTCCTGTGAATAAGTAGGGGGGAGAGATAGAATAAGCATGCATTCATAGTCTCCACCCCATCCATGCTTCATTTCATTTTCTTAGCTTGTACATAGAAAATAAAAATTTCCCAATGTTTCATCTTTAAATAAATCTTTGAATAAAAATGCTTGTCATTTCACAGACTGTGTCTGATCTTTACCATTAAAATTTTGTGGTTGTCACACTCCTTTGCAAACATCCATGTTAGATAGCATCTAGTAAATGATTACATGTACCTCTTGTCTACCTTATGTAAGGGTTTATGGCAAGAAGTTTTCATACACACACTACACAGCCACTTAGACTAGCTGAACCCGAATGTAGCAATTTTGTCAAGGCTAGTAGGAGAGAGGTGATTATTTTCTTCCCTCCCCTTAAGTGAACTGCAAAGGAAGTGAAGGAATGTGATCAAGGAACCTGACTGTTCATCATTCCAAAAGAGGAAAAGAAAAGAAATGCAAAAGCAAAAGCAAAAGAAAAAAATATATCCATGAAAAATGCCTCGGATCTGAGTAAAGTTGGACTCGCTACTCTTGAAAAGTGATGGGTTGTGCAGCATTATGGATGAAAAGAAAAAAATCTGAGTGCACAAAGTGCAAATAAAGGGACAAATCCTCAAACTTAGAGAAATAATCCTCAAGGAAGTTGAGCAGAATGGAACTGAGAGAAACAACCCAATCTGACTGAACAAGGATCTTTTTCACAATTCTTTTCTTCTCCCTCAATTAATCTAATCTCAATTACTAGCTGAGGCAGAGGAGCTTCAGAAGGGCTGATGTGAACTCTTAGTGAGCTACCTTTTGTGCACAAATTTCTTGCCATAAGCCCCTACAATTAGGAAAGACATATCATTACATTAATCATTTACATGATGGTTATTTATATGAGACATTGCATCTTCTAGTCTTGTATGTGAAGTAATTTTTATTGCTAAGGGACTAGCATGTTTAAGTAGGGGGGAGTGATAACCACATAATTTTTTGAGTTAAATTTCATACATATAGTAATTTTAGACAATCTTTGTCCATAAATAATGCGCAATTGATTTTACATTTCATTTAGTCCACAAATAAATTTCAAAGCTTTAGTTAAATTCTTGAGTTGAACATATATATAGTTAATTTTCATTGAACGCTGTTAATACTTTTTGAATAAAGTGTTCTCACTTTTTATAAGTACATTGTACATACATAATTTTTAGTAAACATCTTTCAATTCTTAAATAGTAGTTGTAAATAAATTAAATTTTAATAAGTTTTTAATACATAACCCACTCCCATCACATTAAATAATAGTATACCTCACCCACTAAAATCATGCCACACACCCCCACCCAAAACCCATTAAATAAATAAACACTTTTAAACATTTCACCACATCTATTTTTAAATAATACCTCCCATCTCACCCTAACTAGCCACGTATACTATCTTTTAACCCTTATCTCCTTTCATCCAGAAGGGGCTGGAAGCAGATGTGAGGGCGATTTGGGTTCTTCCTGGGAGGCGGCTGTGGACTGCGCGGCAGGAGGGCGACAGCGCTAGAGCTCCTGTGTGCAAAGCGTAAGGCTAGTGCATGGTGTGCAGAGCAACATGAGCAACTGTGGCCAGCCCCCAAGTGCGCTCAGGCGAAGGTGCGGCTGGGCTTGTTGTGCAGGTGACCCAAGCGGCTATGGCATGGTGGTTCGGATGGCTGGGTGGCCAGATGGTGTGGGATGGTGCGCTCTGGGCTGCTGAAGCTGGGCTGGTGTTGGCCCTGATGTGCTGGAGGTGTGCTGTGTGCGGATGTGGTGATGGGCCTGGCCAGATGGTGTCCAGGTTGAGCTGCTGGGCCGAACCGCCTGAGGTTGGAGCGGCGCGTGTGCAGATGGTGATGCAGAGGAGCTGGCGTGCTGGAGCTCGTGTGTGGCCGGATGGTGCTGGGGCGGCCAGCGCCCGGATGTGTGGAGCAGGATTTGGAGGCGGGAAGATGGAACTGGGGCGGCCAGCTGAGGTGGATCCGTTGAGGAGCTCGTGCTGAGCTGGAGGCCGCGTGGTGATCTGGCGATCCTGGTGAAGGAGGCGGGTTGGGGCAAGGTTGGTGCAGCGATCCAGGAGCCTGAGCGCCTATAAGAAGACCGATCCTATTCTCCGGGAGAGGTGGGCTGGGAGGGAATTTTTAGGATTTTAATTTCTCCAGTTTAATTTTCTGTAGTTTCTTGTTTCGCATAGAAGTGGGGGGTCTTCGCTAGTTGGTAGGAATTTCTTAGGATTTTAATTCCCATTTTACCTGTATTTCTTGTTCTTTGGTGCAGAGCAATTGGGGGCTCTGTAGTAGGAATTTCTTAGGATTTTAATTCCCATTTCCCTGTATTTTCCTTTTGGCAGAACAGTGAGGGAGACGGGTTGGCCGGTTCTCTGCTTGTTCTTCTTCTCAGTTCTTGTTCTTTCTTGTATTTTTCCTGTTGAGCAGAGCAGCAGAGCTGCGAGGATTGAAGGGTTCCTGGTTCGGCCAGGGGAGAGATTTAGTAGTTTCTGAAATTTTTCTGTAATTTCTGTTCTTCAGTTCAGAATTTCGGGAGGTTCGCCATGGAGATTGTTGGAGAATTTTGTGTGGTTTTGTTCCATTTCTCCTGAAGCATCTGTAGGAGAGGGAGACGAATTGAGATTTTGAAATTTCTGCCATTATGTTCCGTATTCTTTTTGTATTTGTTTTTAGTTAAGCATTAGAGTTCGTATTTTCTTAGGAATTGGTAGTTTATTTCTTCTGTATTTTCTTCTGTGATTTTGTTCTTGCAGTAGAGCAGAGAATGGAGTTGGATGATTCGATGCTTTAGGATCTTAATTTTAATTTCTGTTCTTCCAGAGATCACAACTGTGAAGATGGGAATGACATTTCTGTTTCAATTCTTCTGATTTCACATTTCTTCTGTGTTTAGAAGAGTTTGATCCAATGGTGTTATTTCTTTCTTTCATGTTTTAGTTAGAGGCAGTGCGTTGGTTCAGTTTTTTTTTCCTTGCTGATTTAGATGGTTGGCGAGAAATGTTTGATGTGTTCTTTCTGCTGTTGGTTGAGCAGGAGGAATACCTGGTGGGAACTATGGTTTAAATTTTTTTCTGAATTTTCTGTTAATTCTTTCTAAAGTTTCTGCTCGACTATTGAGCTGTGAAGGTAGTGACCTGGTTTTTGTGTTCACTTTTAATGCTTGTCTGATAGCGTGATTTCAAGTCAATGTAGTTTAAATTCAAGTTCTATTCAGCCTCTCCGTGGATATGACCTGTTCTCACCACTGTATGAGTTCATTTTGCTATTTTATGTTTGTGAGACAGTTTAGAGGAAGTGCGCGTGTTGACTTGTGCGAAGAACTCTAGACAACGGAAATGCACAATCAACAATGTCACGCGTTTCAGCGCCTATTCTAGAATGCCTCTTCAGTTGGGAGCCCAGGTTTTGTGTGAGCCAGGCACCTGTGTGTGCTCGGGGCTTGTCCCGGTGCAGTGGTACCGTTGAGGTCTTGTCGTCTTCTTGGACACCCTCACTCTTAGGGAGAGTTGTTGTCCGGCTGAAGGAAAGACGGCAGTGGGACAGTGACTTGTGAGAGTTGTGTTTAGTCACTTGTAGCGCGCTCGTAGCTGGGGGTTACGGACACCAGTAGACATACTGGGACCTAGCTAGTCCTGTTACAACTGCCTCACTTTAGAGAGCTCAGGCCAGAGTCTCTAAAGGTGCCAGGCAGGGGCCTGCAGGGTGTGTGACCTGTAGGTTGTGGTAGTTTGGATGGTCTCCACAGTTCTTTGGCTTTACTTGTGTTGTGGAGCTGTAGTTGGACCTTACGTCCGTGACTGCGAGACTGAGGGGTAGTTCTTGTGTTGTGTTGTCCGGGTTGGATACTGGCGTCATGAACCAGTAGTCTGTCCCGTGTGCTGGTGTCGTGCTTTCTGGCTCGTGCTTTGCTATTGGCTATAGTGTGTGTTAGTTATGGTAGTTGTGGTCTTACCTGTTGAGGTGTGCCATGGTGTTGGCACAGTTATAGTGTGGTTAGTGAGCAGAGACTCACTGGTTATGGCTTGACTGGCAGTGGTGTGCCCTCGTAGTGGCATAGTTGTGCTTGTGTTTCGTGGTGTGTTTGTGTTCCGTGGTGGTACCTTGTGGTGGTAGGTACCTGTACTCTTTGTGGGTACTAGTTTCTTGTAGTACGCTGAGTACTAGCCCTTTTCAGGTGGTGAAGTGGAGGTCACACAGTGAGACCTTCCACTTGTTGTGTTTTACCTTTCCTTGGATAAGTTTCCGAATAAGATTTAGTGCGCGATAGATTGGCATCGTGATTTTTCAGTCCTGTTACTTAAATATGATATTCGATACATCGTGATTTAGGGGGGAATAAAGGATTAGCTCTTGGTTAGCAATCCTGTTACCCATATGTTTAGAGACTTGCCAGTGAAGCTAATAGCTTAGGCAATGCTTTACTTGTGTGGCTTATAGCTTAGGCGACCAGCTGCTGAGGTGGTTTGCCTGTGAGGCTTATGGCCTCGGCTTTACAGTTATTGAGAGGATTAATGGTGATGTTGTCTCTTCGTCTTTCTGAGATTTGTAGCAACTAAGTAATTATGTTAGTATTATCAATTATGCTTTGTTGTGAGCATGATATGGTGTGACTCCCGTTGTTGCTAATGAGACCCTTGGGGTTGAGGTTCTCTTGTGTTGTGTGTGCCTTTAGGTGTTCCCCTACTGAGCCAGTGACTTGTTGAGGCTCACTCCTTACAGTTCTTTTCAGGGTTTACCGTTGGTGTCGCTTGAGGAGGTGTTGTGACAGACTTGTACCACCAGCAGTAGTGTTAGTAGAGTTGTGTGAGCTTCTGCTCCCACGGGGTATGCCCCAGGTAGTTGTACTCTTTTTAATTTGGACTTGTAATAATGTAATGAGACAGTGTAAATTGTATATGCAGATATGAGCACATATCCTTTCTTGTGTCTCTTACTGTTGTGGTTTGTCTTTTATATTCTTGCTGGACACGTGTACGAGCTATCCCTTGCGAGACTTCGGTCCGTTCGCGGGAATGGAATTGGATATGGACCCTTATTGGGTATAAATATCTAGGGTCGTTACAACAACAATTTGTCGAAATTTTTTTTGACGAAATTTCAATCTATAGAATCTTTATATTTTTAATAATATTTAAAATTTTAAAACATGTATTAAATTTATTTAAAACACATATTTAAAGTAACTTCCAAATAAATATCCACCACAAAAAATAACATCTACCACAATAGAATTTTTTTACCTACAATAACAAAATCAAGAAAGGTCATATACATCCTCCATATCGTCATCCTCACCGTCTCCTCTATTGCCAACCGCTAGAGGATCCTATATTGAAAAAAAATAGACATATATAAATAAAATATTATTTAAAATTAAATTAAATAATATATTTAAATTTATAAATTTGAAAGAAGAAAATATGAATATGAATATTAGGAGATTGGTTGTTTGACGCTAACTCAAATTGAAAATCTAATTAGATTCTGTCAGTTGTCCCATGTCACTCTCACTATCTCAGTCTTGTCTGGACTAATAACATGCCGATCGGATAGATATTTCATATTTTGATCATGTCACGTCCCGATGCGGAATATTGAAACATGGGACAGTTGCAAGTAAGCGAGTATAGAGCGTATAATAGACATCAAGCATTGCATAAATTGAATAATGCCAAATGTAACGTCCCGACGTAGAATATCGGAGTGGAATTACAGTTAATTAAATAGTATCAAGCATTAATAAACATCAAACCATTACACAATGGGAATAATACCAAACAAAATCCAACTTCATTAATAATTCATCAACTAAACTATTACATTCTCTAATCAGAGTCAAAACTAGGGCCCATAGTACTTTATTCAATCCAAACCATTACATATTGACTAACTGATGACTAACTAACTAACTAATAAGCACGGGTTGTCGAGACTGGTCACTCTTGAGCATCATCCTCATTCCCTTCCTCGTGAGTGTGGTAATCCCCATCAGACTCACCTGAAACACATGAATAATAGCATAGGATGAGCGATAAACGCCCAGTAGGACTTAATATCTCGTATGAACAAGCATACTTTAAATGATTAATGTCTTAAAATACAGGGTAATTAGAGAGAATAGTCAGCAGAGTAAAGTAACGATAACAAAAGAACGATTGCACTTGTACACAGAAAATAGCACAACAAGTATGGTAATGGATTGGCCATGTAACGATATAGCACGTAAAGTTACACAATGGTGCACTAGTAACGATAGCACTTGTATAGATAGCACTTGTATTGATTGCACTGATTGATTGTCATAGATTAAATCTTGATAGTATAATGGCACTGGATGTATGCCAACATCCTGATCATTTTAACTCCCACGGGCAAATATCATTTTTAACTCCCACGGGCAATATCAAATGCCACAAATGGCTCTCCTTTTGCCTTGCAAGAGTAGTTTTCCAATATTTTCGGATCTCACCCATTCTTCCTAGGTGCTTCCCCTCCATTTCCAAGGCTCGCCGGACAATGTGGGCATCATTTTCAAGTCGCGTCGGGTATGGCGGACGCATTTATGAAGGCAGCCGAAATGCGCCTGGTATAGTGGATGCGATTATACTCTTTAACACGGCGGGTAAAGCTGACGCATTTAGTCTGCCTTTCGGCACATGCTTTAATTAGATCGCGTCCACCATGGCCGCCGTGATTAGGCCCTGGACCTAAAGTCGTCTCACTCAAGGTCGCTCATACGTCGAATCATGGCGAACCTTTGAATTGCGTCCACCTAAGCCGCCGCGGTTTTAAAGTCAAACCCTAAAGTCTACAGCTAGGACCGGCGCATTTATGAGCCCCATGCTTCGAATCATTGCCCAATTGGAATCATGTCCGCCAAGGCCGTCGCGATTTCAAGTCGCGGCGGCCCTACCCGACACGATTCCAAGCATAGCTGTGGGCTATGATCATCATGCGATTGTCCCATCAAATTGACTTTGAATTGCGGCGCTCATTCCCGACGTGTTTCAATTCATAGTCGCGGCGGCTGCCCCCGCCGATTCAAGCTTTCACCTCTATAAATAGACCCCGATGGCCATTTGTTGAGGAGTCCATTCACTGCAGCGAAGCCCTGTCAGATTCTTGCCTCGACCTATGGCCCAAGAGACCTTCTACTTCAAGCCACTCATTCCCTCATTCCTCGGAGTTCGGAGCCGACGTCTCTGTCGTCTTCCTCATGTGAACCGGAGCGAGGCGGGAGTAAGCTTCTTCCTCCTCTTCATCCTCCAATTGGCAGCGGCCCTCACACCACCCATCGAGGAAGCACCCCCCTCTTTCTCCCTATTTCTTTGTTCATATCATCTCCCCCCGAGCCCCACGTGGCTCTTTTACTCCTTTTTTATACGCACACACATGCATGCATACACACACACACACACACCTACCTTTTAGGGGTTTAAAAGTCACCACCCAAGGTGTGTTCTTCTCCTTTTATTCATATTCTTTTATTTTCATTCGAGAATTTGTATACTACATGCGGCTAATCCCCTATTCTTTTTCTTTGTCTATTTTGCAAGGGTAATCAACAAGGAAAGCGTCTTCTACCACGGTTGGCCGTGCTCATAGAAGAAGAGGAACCCAAGTCCCTGCGCAATCTCCCATGCTCCAAAAGGTATTTATCGCGATCACCCATTCATTTCGCACCCTTTGCGTGCATCTCATTCCATTCGGTACCCTCGCGTACCTGGCGATCACGGTTTCTTTTCTTCTTTTTCTCTTTTTTTATCCCCCTTTGTAGAACTCATCTTTCCTGTTTGTGATGATCAGTATGTTTGATGATCAGTCTGTTCTCATGTATTCTAATTAATTACATATTGATTTTGGTGAATAACAAAATGTGATTACAAACCTTCTCACGTTTTCTAACATACATTCTATAAGCTTGTGAGCACACGAAAAATCTCAAGGAAAATCAAGCCCATTGGTAAGTATTAGTACATAAGTCCACATCGACTTCTATTGAAATCACAACGACTTCCTTAAAGCTGTAACGATTTGATGTCGTAACGATTTCTTTGTAGAAACACTGTTTGATTACAAACAAATCATTCCCATAATGATTTCTTAAGTCTTCACAACAATTTCTTAAGACCTCATAACGATTTGCTCTTCGAATGATTTCTTAAGTCATCACAACGTTTCTTAAGACCTCGTAACGACTTGCCTCTTCGCAACGATTTCTTAAGTCATCACAACGATTTCTTAAGACCTCATAACAATTGCTCTTCGCAACGATTTCTTAAGTCATCACAACAATTTCTTAAGACCTCATAACGATTTGCTCTTCGCAATGATTTCTTAAGTCATCACAATGATTTCTTAAGACCTCGTAACGATTTGCTCTTCGCAACGATTTCTTAAGTCATCACAACGATTTCTTAAGACCTCGTAACGATTTGCTCTTCGCAACGATTTCTTAAGTCATCACAACGATTTCTTAAGACCTCGTAATGATTTGCTTCCCGCAACGATTTCTTAAGTGTTCGTAACGATTTCTTAAGTGTTCATAACGATTTCTTCATTGAACGCAATGATTTGCCTCATGCAACGATTTCTTAAGTGTTCATAACGATTTCTTCATTGAACGCAACGATTTGCTTCATGCAATGATTTTTTAAGTGTTCATAACGATTTCTTTATTAAACGCAACGATTTGCTTCATGCAACAATTTCTTAAGTGTTCATAACGATTCTTCTTCATTGAACGCAACAATTTGCTTCATGCAATGATTTCTTAAGTGTTCGTAACGATTTCTTCATTGAACACAATGATTTTCTTTATGCAACGATTTCTTAAGTGTTCATAACGATTTCTTCATTGAACACAACAATTTGCTTCATGCAAAGATTTCCTAAGTGTTCATAACGATTTCTTCACTGAACACAACGATTTGCTCTCCACAACGATTTCTTCAGTAACATAACGATTTGGTTATGTCTTACAACGATTTAGCTAAATTGACTTGATCATAACGATTTCATAAGTCATGAATGTATCGACTTCTTATGTACAACCGATTTGCTATTGGTCAAAGCATTGAATAGTCAAAGTCGTCACGCATATCCTTCTGACACCTTTGCATTTAATGTAGACTGAACGTATCTCTGCATGCATGCAGACGATAAGTCCATTATCGTGCTTACTCTGTGTGTACTTTTAGAACAGCTATTTGCATTACTATTTCTGTGATTATTTGTTCTAACGTTGACTGACATCAAAGACAGCTTAGCTGTCTATCGTTTAAGCTTGAAATATGTGCAGATATCTGATGACAGTCCATCTTACAACGTTGCAAAATAGAAGCCAAGAATAACACTGAAGATTTTGTGTGCACAAATGGATAAAAGACTGTTGACTAACAGCTTCAAAAGGCCATTCAGTCTAACGTCTACCAAAGCTAGAGACAACGGATACTTTAATGAATACATTTCAAATTGAAGATATAAATACAAGACAGCAGTTCCTAAAGAAAAGACGGACTTACCAACGATTACTACAAGCAAGTCTTAGCAAATTCAAATCTTCTGGGAGAATTTCAGAGCCAAGCATCCCACTCCAATGTCTCAGCTCTTAGCTCTCTGTGCTGTAATAGAAATCTTGAGAGAGAGCCTGTGTAGTTCTGAGAGAGACCATTGTTTAGATCTCCTTCTCTCAAGGCTATTTGCTTCAGATCGTGGCTTGTTAAAGCTTGATCTAGGGCTTGATTTTTTTGCTTATTTTTGCTGAGTTATTCCCTTCTGTTGTGAAGGAAGACCTGGTGGGGTATCCAGGGTGTTATAGTTCCCTTCGTGGTGAAGGAAGACCTGGTGGGGCATTCAGGTGTTTGTAGTTCCCTTCGTGTGAAGGAAGACCAGCTGAGCTGGGTGTTGTAGTGTCCATAGGGGGACTGTACCCTAGTTAGTGGAATCCTGAGTTATTGCTCGGGACTGGACGTAGGACTCCTAAGGAGAGGAGGTCCGAACCAGGATAACTCTGTGTGTTGTGTGATTGATTTCCTATGTGTGTTTTGCTGTTTATTCTACTTTCACTAACCTTCATCGAAGAACGTCTTTGTGTGAATGTTTTAAGTACAGGTATTAATCAAATAATTTTTAAAAGACCCATTCACCCCCCCCTCTGCGCTCGTCAACTGGGCAACAAGTGGTATCAAAGCGAGTCTCTTCGACAAAGAAGAAGATCCAACGATCTGATGAGTAAAGATCCATGGCAGCCCAAGGTAACATTGAAGGTCAATCTGTCAACCGACCCCCTCTCTTCGATGGTGAAGATTATGCTTTTGGAAATCAGGATGGAGTATTTCCTGCAAGGTTTCGATTATCAAATCTGGTCCATAGTAGAAGAAGGCGATCTCCTAGTCACAAATGAGAAGGCTCAGTGGACAGATGATGACAGGAAAAAGATTTCCTTGAACTGTAAGACTAAAAGCATTCTATGTTGTGCCCTCAGCAAAAAGGAGTTCAATAGAGTGTCAGCCTGCAAATCCGCAATGGAATGTGGGAAAACTCAGAATTACCTATAAGGCACAGACAAGTGAAGGAGACAAGAATTGACATTCTTGTTAACATATGAAGATTTCAGAAGCAATCAGGTGATTCCATAACTCAAATGTTTAGTCGATTCACTGATATTACAAATGGGTTGGCTGGACTAGGGAAAACTTATGAGATTGGAGACATGGTAAGGAAAATTCTCAGATCCTTACCATCCTCATGGACCCCAAAGGTACAGCTATTGAGGAAGCTAATGATCTGAAAAGATGTCTGTGGAAAAGCTCATTGGGTCTCTTATGGCCCATGAGATCAATATGGAGAGACTAGGGAGTCCTCAAGTAGAAAGAAGCAGTCCAATGCCCTGAAAGCTGAAGAGGACTCGTCAGAAGTCATTCAGATGAAAATGAGAATATTGAGGATAGTGAAAATGAAGAAGCAATGCTATCAAGAAGATTGCAGTGAATTTTGGCCAGAAAAAGAAGTTCCAATCCAGTAGAAGACACTTCAAGAACATAAGTTTCAAGAAGTCAGAAGAATAGATCATAAGAAGACTGATCCAATATGTTATGAGTGTAAGAAGCCTGGACACATCAAGGCAGAATGTCCAAAGCTTAAATATGGACACAAGAAAAGGACAACTTCAGACGATTCAAGAAATACAAGAAGAAGGCAATGGCAGCCGCTTGGGAAAACAGCACGACTCAGACAGTGAGTCAAGCTTGAGCAGTGATGAAGAAGAAGCCAACCTGGCTTTCATGGCAAATACAGATGATAAGGTAACATCTGACTCCTCTTTTGATTCCTGCAATGATTCTGATTCGGATAATTTAGAGGAAGCATTCAATGACTATATGATAAATATAGAGATGTATCTAAATTATTGAAAGCTAGTACGAAAAACATTACCTGCTTAGAAAACACAACTCAGATCTAAAATCAGAAAATGAACAGCTAGAAAAACAGTTAACTGAACTTAAAAGAAATGAGATTATTATGTGAAGATCTAAAAGATAAGAATGAACAAATAATTAAATGGAAACAAGCAAGCTCAGATGAACTGAAAATAGAATAAACTCATTAACAGAAGAAATAAAAGTTATCTAGCATATTGGAAAAATTCACAAATGGTAAAAACTCCCTCATATTAAAAGGTGCTAGAAGATCAGTAAGAAAAAAATGGATTAGGATATACACCCCCAGATAATGAAGAAACCATAGTTTATCCTAAAACATATCCAACACCAAAATTTATACCTGAATAAACATTGCATAAAAGCGATTTCAATATATAGAAAAGTAACTAAATTATCCTGCTGTAGTCACTGTAACAAGTTAGGACATATCATAACACATGCCCAAAACACAAGAAATGGATAATCAAAAGCGAAATCAATGATACTAACCATCAGGACCCAAAAAACTTGGGTACCTAAAGCTTAGTGTTTTCATTTCAGGGAGGCCTTAGAGCATCAAATGGTACCTGGACAGCGGGTGCTCACGGCATATGTCAGGGACAGAAAAATTTTCTCTCAACTAAAAGCCGAAGAAGGAATAGTTACTTATGGAGACAATGGGAAAGGCACAGTTATTGTTACTGGATCAATTGCAGTAAAGGAAAATCCATAATTGAAGATGTTCTTTGTGTAAAGGGTTTGAAGCATAACCTCATAAGCATCAGCCAACTATGTGACAAGGGTCACCAAATAAAGTTTCAAGAATCTAAGTGTATTATCATGAAGGATGGAGCAATTATTTTTGAAGCAAATAGAGAAAAGAATCTGTATGTTCTGTATCCTGAAGAACTGAAAGAACAAGATGTCTGTTTGTCAGCAAATAGAGATCAATCAACTGAATTATGGCACAGAAGATTAGGACATTGAAGCTTAGATAGTATAGGAAATTATTAAAGAAAAGCTTAGTGGAAGGTCTACCAAAGGTCAGCACGAAAATGGAAGGTATTTGTAGACCATGTGCAAAAGGAAAACACGCTAAGAGCTCCTTCAGTCAAGGCCGTGGTAACCACCTCAAAACCCTTAGAACTCCTTCATATGGATTTGTTTGGACCAATGAGGACCACTAGTCTTGAGGAAAGAATTTTGGATTTGTTATAGTTGATGACTACTCCAGATTTACATGGGTACCATTCTTAGAACATAAAGATGATACATTTGAAAGCTTTGTCACTTTCAGCAAGAAGGTTCAGAAAGACAAGAAATTCAGCATTGTTAGTATTCGATCAGATCATGGAGGTGAATTTCAGAATGAGAAGTTTGTAAAATTCTGTGAAAATGACGGAATTGAGCACAATTTCTCAGCACCAAGGGCACCACAGCAAAATGGAGTTGTTGAGAGGAAGACAGAACCTTATTGGACATGGCAAGAACCATGCTGTCAGAATATGACTTGCCAAGTATTTCTGGGCTGAAGCAGTGAACACGCAAGTTACATCATCAACAGAGTTATGATCAGGCCAATCCTAAAGTAGACAGCGTACGAATTATTCAAGGGAAAGAAGCTAAAGATCAGTCACTTCAGAACATTTGGATGTCCTTGCTTCATCCACAATAACGGAAAAAGAGATATTGGTAAGTTAGATGCCAAGTCAGATGAAGGCATCTTCATGGGGTACACCTCTAAACCTAAAGGCTATAGAGTGTTTAATAAATGCACTTTATTAATTGAACAGTCAGTTCATATTATTTTTGATGAAACTAACCCTTCCTTGAGAAAGAAGAAGATAGTGACATTGATGATGCAGATAAATTGTCTAAGAAACTAAGGATATATCTATTGAAGACAAGGATGATCCACCTCTGGAAGACCTACAACAAAAGGACATTACACATGAAAATATTCCAAAGGAATGGAGATACAAGAAAGATCACCCCCCTGAAAACATCATTGGTGATCCATCTGTAGGGGTAAGAACGAGAGGTAATGTAATACCCTGTGATTACCTAGCATTCGTTTCTCAGATTGAGCGTAGGACAGTCAATGAAGTTCTAACTGATAATCTTGGATTATAGCTATGCAAGATGAACTAAACCAGTTCAAAAAACTTGTTTCCCACCCATCCATTATTGGCACCAATGGGTGTTCAGAAACAAATTGGATGAGACTGGTGTGATCCTAAGAAACAAGGCCAGACTGGTAGCTCAAGACTATTCCCAAGAGAAGGCATAGATTTCGATGAAACCTATGCACCTGTAGCTAGACTTGAGGCTATTAGAATTTTACTTGCATATGCATCGACATTAGATTTAAAACTATTTCAAATGGATGTTAAGTCCGCATTTTTAAATGGTTTTATCAAGGAGGAAGTTTATGTGGAACAACCTCCAGGTTTTGATGATACAGAATTTCCGAATCATGTTTTTAAACTTCATAAGGCATTGCACGTTTAAAGCAAGCACCTAGAGCTTGGTATGAAAGGCTTAGTTCTTTTCTTTTAAACCATGGTTTCAGTAGAGGTCAAGTTGATAGCACCCTTTTTATAAAGTCAAAGGTCAAACATATCTTACTTGTTCAGATTTATGTATATGACATAATTTTTGGTTGCACTGACGAATCTCTTTGCAAGTACTTTGAGAAGCTCATGCAGGTGAATTCGAAATGAGCATGATGGGAGAGCTCAACTACTTCCGTTGATTACAAATCAAACAAGGAAAGGAAGGCACTCACATCTGCCAAGCAAAGTACACAAAGGAACTCCTGAAGAAATTTGGTTTCGAGAATGCAACGCCACTGTCAACACCCATGAGTACATCAACGAGGATGGACAGTGACAAGGATGGTAAGAAAGTAGATCAAAAGATCTACAAAGGTATGATAGGTTCATTACTTTATTTAACAGCTAGCAGACCTGATATTTTATTCAGTGTATGTATGTGTGCTAGATATCAGACAGATCCTAGAGAATCACATCTAATCTCAGTAAAAAGCATTTTTAGATACTTATCTAGAACTCATGATTTAGGTCTTTGGTATCCAAAAGCATGTGAAATTAACTTGGTAGGATACTCTGATGCTGACTACGCTGGATGCAAGGTAGATAGAAAAAGCACCAGTAGATGTTGTCAATCCTTGCAGGATGTTTTTATCATGGTCCTCCAAGAAGCATAATTCAGTGGCACTATCAACTGCTGAAGCTGGGAGCTGCTGTACACAACTCCTGTGGATCAAGCAACAACTTGAGGACTATGGGCTTCACATCAAAACAATTCCCCTGCTGTGTGACAACACAAGTGCTATAATCTCACCAAAAATTCAGTACAGCATTCAAGGACCAAGCACATTGAGGTTAGATACCATTTCATTCGAGATCATGTAGCTAATGGTAATTTAGAAATATCTTTTATTGATACAATTGGTCAGTTAGCAGATATCTTCACAAAAGCCTGACCCGAAGAGAAATTCACATCTCTTAGAAGGGAATTGGGCATGTGTATTTGTGAAAAGATTTCTTTTTATACTGATATATATTTTCAGAATTTAAGTTATCTTTCTCTCCATGGCGATAAGCAAAAGATATGCTCAACTATCCTAATTTGACGGTCTCTCTTAGAAAAGTCGTTTTGAAAAGTCAAACTTGTTTGTCGTTTCCCTCCCGCTTTTTGGTGCCTCACTTTTTGATAAAGTATTCATTTATTTACTCCAAAATCGATGTGGGAACGATTCATCTCCTACCTTTTACCTTTTCCCTCTTTCGTCTAGTTGCCTGAGCCGATGCCCTAACGATTCCGACATCGACTCTCTGCAAAATTCGAAGCCTCTCTCTTCTTCCCGCGAAGAATTTCTTGAGGTTTTCTCTGCTGCCACCATCTCATCTCTCCAGAAAAACTTTTCCACCCAAATCCATGGCCGCACCAGCTATTTTTGGCAGTCTTGGGGGCTACAGTGCTGAGTTTCTAACGGCCGAGCAGTAGGAAAAGTTTACATTATGAAGACAAAGGTGTGTGGAAATAAGAAGGTAGATGTTGCAGACCTGGAAAGGAATGGAATGCATAGTATAGTAGAATCTATGAGCAGGATGAAGTGGACCGATATCGCTACTTTCTCTGAGGTAAGCTACCCGGACCTTGTGAAGCATTCTATGTTTGTTTAAGAACAGAGGCAGACGGGTCCTTGACCTCATCTGTCAAGGGAACCCAGATAAGAATAGATCATGAGTTGTTGAAATTGCTGTTTGGAGTGAGTACCTCTGGGCACAGTGGGGTTCACACCGTGGACGACCAAGTGAAGGGTCTTGGAATTATAGGACCTGGTTTTAGACTGAGAGATGGAAAATTGGATATAAATCAGTTGAATGCGTTTAATCGCTTGCTGCACTTCATTGTTTGTCAAGTTTTAGTTCCTAGAAGTGCTAACTATTCAACCTGTACCAAGGCGGATTCGGATATGATGTTTTGGGCTATTCAGAACAGGGAAATAAACATGGCCGAAGTGATGATGGAAAGAATGAGATTTGCCCATGATCAAATCTTGGATACTAAGAGTAAGTTAAATGTATCCTTGCATATGCTCACCTGCTCACCAAAGTCTTTAAGCATTTTGGAATAAATGTGTCTGGAGCTGTTGTAGAGAAGATGGGCCAAGCATTAGGATCAGAAATTTGAGGAAAAGTGGATTTTTAGTGGTCAATGGTGTATGGACAAAAACATCTGTGGCTGAGGGTGAAGCCATTATTAGCGAAGCCCAAGATGCCCAACAGAAATAGCATCCAGTAGCAGAACCAGCAGCAAAGAGGCCCCAGAGTCTAGAGCATCACAAAGCAGCAGTAGAAAGAGAAGATGCAGTGGAAGTTTCAATAGCTCAAGGAGAAGTAGCAGTGGAAGATTCTGGCAGAAATAGAGGAGATTCCTCCTGAGATTGTTGTTCCTGCTGAATCAATATCAGAGGATCCTCTACCCACCTCCAAAGTGGCATCTGTGCTCCTAGAAGTATTGGATTCTATTCACTCCACCCTAGTGATTCCAAAAACTGGTGGAGTTTGGTAGAAGAGGTTGTGGCATCTGGCCACATTGAAGATACTGTGACGGTAGATGCTCCCATTCAGGGGGAGCAAGAAAGAATTGTGGAAGAGGCTCCTATTCAGGGGGAGTAAGAGATTGAGAAGAAGCAGCATCACAGGGGGAGCATACTGAAGATGCCCTTGTAAATGAAGGCAAATGAAGTTCATGTTGAGGTCGAGGAGCAAGTGGAAAGGAGAAGCAAAAGCAAGAAAATTGCTCACAGAAAGCAGAGGAAAATTCAAAAGAAAGTGATCTTGAAGCCTATCTTGAAGAGGTTGGATGATCAAGGTGAGATCTTGAGCTCAGTGCAGTCAAATGTAATATTATCTATTATGGTGAGCCAGGCATCAACCTCTAAGGAACTTTCTCAGATACGGAATGCCATGAAGTGGTTTAATAAGGAAATGGGCGATATGAAGAACTTGCTTTCTGAGTTCCTAAAGGCATTGGAACTAAAGATCCTCCTCCATCTCCCCCTCAAAGCAGTGCAGATATTGTTCCTAGGCCACCAGGGCCATCAATTCCAGAGGCTGGGCCCTCAGGGCCATCAGTTCACGAGGCTGGGCCATCAGGCCGGAGAAAACAGCAAGCAAGCAGCCAGCAGAAGAGGTTGGACCTTCTGAGCACTCGGTAGTTCAGCCACCAGAGCCAGTGGTCTCCAAGGCTGGGCAGCAGGATGTAGAAGAGTCAGCAGTTGCTCCTGAAGCCCTTGAGTCTTCATCCCTTGCAACTCCTGCCCCTTCCTCACCACCATCCTCTTCCACAGCACCTCCAGCTCCACCCACCTTCAAACAACCCTTGCCCCGCACAATTTCCTCACTAACACCTTTTCCATCTCAATCTTCCCTCTCCTACTTCTTCCCCAATCCGTCCTCTTCCTCTATCTATCACTGAAGACCCTCCAGCCTCCTCATCCGCTGGGGCATCCTCCTCATCTGGTCCTCTTCCACTAGATCCTCTTCCACCTTTGATCCAAGGTCACTTATTTATCCTCCTACTCCACCTACATCAATTACTTTCATACCTGAAAACCCACAACTTGGCAGTGCCCTTCTCACCCAAGCTGAGAATGAGCTTGAACGCTCAACACTCACCTCAATTCTGGCAGTTGCCAATCATGTCCACAGGACTGATTCTCTCAGTCCTGCTCAGAAAAAGAGGAAACTCTCCACCTCTATCTCTCTACCCTCTACACCCAAATTTCCTCCTCTTTGGTTCTCCCTCACTGCTGAAATTGAAAGGAGACCAATCTATCGATAATATCTACAGAAATACATTCCCTCTACAATTTTTGGCATTTCCCATCTAACTCACTGAACATCTTCACATTGTTCTTCCCTATTGCCACATGTCCAAAGCTAACCAATCCAAAATCTTCCAGTCAGCTGAGTGCAAGACTAAAGACTAGTGGGCAAAAGGGCACAAGACTCTATACAGTAAATACCTCAAAGCCAAAGAAGACAACATTTCTCGTCGAGATTACCCACTCTCTCTCTCTGAGTGGTTTGTTTTTCATCATCAAACTATCTGGGGTCAGTTCATTCTTAAGGAAATTAGAATAGCAAGGCATTTTCAGCTCTATAATGATTGCTGCTATCTGAATAAGATCCCTGAGTTTAGTTTGGTCAATTCCATAGAGCCCTTGCTCTCCTCCGGACTGAACATCCAGTAAATTGCTCCTTCCAAGTGGATCTCACCAGCCTCAGAATGCCTGATACTGTTTTTCTTCCCAAGTTACATTCCCTAGTTTTTGATTCCTCTGCTGGCTCTCATGCTTTTGAAAGATTTGTTTGTGTGATGGGCCGTCAGTCAGCTAAGCAGGGTCACCTCCCCTCCTTTCTGAGGTTCATATTCAAAGAATACCATTTGGGGTACGTCTCTTCTGAGGTTCTGGCTCCCTTAATCTTTGAGTGTGAACGGCTTTCTCCCACAGACTGGGCAAAGCACTATCATCAGTCTGCTCTCCAACTGGAATCAGTCAACAGTTCTTTGTTCAAGGAAGGGAAGCCGAGTCTATCTGCTGAAGCCTTCTTGGATCTGAATTCTATAAATCCAGTTCAAGAATTGTATGTTCAATGGGCCTCAAGATATTCAACTTTCTTCCTTGAAGAAGGATCTGCATGATCACCAGATTGTCTATCCTATCACCCTTGATCGGTTCCTTCAGCGTGCTAGCTTTGGAAGAGTACCTACTTCAGATTCACTATGGACAAGGGTCAGTATGCACTATTCCTGGAGACGCAACGGCAGCTATATATTCAGCGCATGATCCCTTCCATGGGTGATTCTTTCACCATAGCACCTGGAGTTTTCAGACAACTTTTTGAAGATCAAGAGATTAAGGCATGGACTGTTATTTCTCAGCATGCCTCTCTTCTTTCTCCTCTGGTCTATCTTCCTGTACCTTCTCAAAAGTAATACCATATCTTTGTTTGTGTGACTTTTCTCATCTTCTTTGTCTCAGTTTATCTTTTGCTTAATGACAAAAAGGGGAGAAATTTCCTTAGCATTTTTGACATACAAAGCTTTATTTTCATAAATACAGTTAGGTCACTTATGCTTATTGAGAAGTTTACTTTTGTTTTGTCATCACCAAAAAGGGTGAGATTGATGATCAGTATGTTTGATGATCAGTCTGTTCTCATGTAATTCTAATTAATTACATATTGATTTTGGTGAATAAACAACGTGATTAACAAAACCTTCTCAAATTTTCTAACATACATTCTATAAGCTTGTGAGCATAGGAAAAATCTCAAGGAAAATCAAGCCCATTCGGTAAGTATTAGTACATAAGTCCACATCGACTTCTATTGAAAATCATAACGATTCCTTAAAGCTATAACGATTTGATGTCGTAACGATTTCTTTGTAGAAACACTGTTTGATTACAAACAAATGTTCCCATAACAATTTCTTAAGTCTTCACAATGATTTCTTAAGACCTCATAACGATTTGCTCTTCGCAACGATTTCTTAAGTCATCACAACGATTTCTTAAGACCATGTAATGACTTGCTCTTCGCAACGATTTCTTAAGTCATCACAACGATTTCTTAAGACCTCATAACGATTTGCTCTTCGCAACGATTTCTTAAGTCATCACAATGATTTCTTAAGACCTCATAATGATTTTCTCTTCGCAACGATTTCTTAAGTCATCACAATGATTTCTTAAGACCTCGTAACGATTTGCTCTTCGCAACGATTTCTTAGACCTCGTAATGATTTGCTCTTCGCAACGATTTCTAAGTCATCACAACGATTTCTTAAGACCTCATAACGATTTGCTTCCCGTAATGATTTCTTAAGTGTTTGTAACGATTTCTTAAGTGTTCATAACGATTTCTTCATTGAATGCAACGATTTGCTTCATGCAACGATTTCTTAAGTGTTCATAGCAATTTCTTCATTGAACGCAATGATTTGCTTCATGCAACGATTTCTTAAGTGTTCATAACGATTTCTTCATTGAACGCAATGATTTGCTTCATGCAACGATTTCTTAAGTGTTCATAACAATTTCTTCATTGAACGCAACAATTTGCTTCATGCAATGATTTCTTAAGTGTTCGTAACGATTTCTTCATTGAACACAATGATTTTCTTTATGCAACGATTTCTTAAGTGTTCATAACGATTTCTTCATTGACACAACAATTTGCTTCATGCAAAGATTTCCTAAGTGTTCATAACGATTTCTTCACTGAACACAACGATTTGCTCTCCACAACGATTTCTTCAGTAAACATAACGATTTGGTTATGTCTTACAACGATTTAGCTAAATTGACTTGATCATAACGATTTCATAAGTCATGAATGTATCGACTTCTTATGTACAACGATTTGCTATTGGTCAAAGCATTGAATAGTCAAAGTCGTCACGCATATCCTTCTGACACCTTTGCATTTAATGTAGACTGAACGTATCTCTGCATGCATGCAGACGATAATGTCCATTATCGTGCTTACTCTGTGTGTATCTTTTAGAACAGCTATTGGCATTACTATTTCTGTGATTATTGTTCTAACGTTGACTGACATCAGAGACAGCTTAGCTGTCTATCGTTTAAGCTTGAAATATGTGCAGATATCTGATGACAGTCCATCTTACAACGTTGGACAAAATAGAAGCCAAAGAATAACACTGAAGATTTTGCATGCACAAATGGATAAAAGATTGTTGACTAACAGCTTCAAAAGGCCATTCAGTCTAACGTCTACCAAAGCTAGAGACAATGAATACTTTAATGAATACATTTCAATTGAATATATAAATACAAGACATCAGTTCCAAAAGAACAAGATGAGACTTACCAATGATTACTACAAGCAAGTCTTAGCAAATTCAAATCTTCTGGGAGAATTTTAGATCCAAGCATCCCACTCTAAATTGTCTCAGCTCTTAGCTCTCTGTGCTGTAATAGAAATCTTGAGAGAGAACCTGTGTAGTTCTGAGAGAGACCATTGTTTAGATCTCCTTCTCTCAGGGCTATTTGCTTCAGATCGTGGCTTGTTAAAGCTTGATCTAGGGGCTTGATTTTATTGCTTATTTTTGCTGAGTTATTCCCTTCTGTTGTGAAGGAAGACCTGGTGGGGTATCCAGGGTGTTATAGTTCCCTTCGTGGTGAAGGAAGACCTGGTGGGGCATCCAGGGTGTTGTAGTTCCCTTCGTGTGAAGGAACCAGTTGAGCTGGGTGTTGTAGTGTCCATAGGTGGACTGTACCCTAGTTAGTGGAATCCTGAGTTATTGCTCAAGGACTGGATGTAGGACTCCTAAGGAGAGGAGGTCTGACCAGGATAAACTCTGTGTGTTGTGTGATTGATTTCCTGTATGTGTTTGCTATTTATTCTAACTTTTACTAACCTTCATCGAAGAACGTCTTTGTGTGAATGTTTTAGGAATATGTATTAATCAAATAATTTTTAAAAGACCCATTCACCCCCCCCTCTGGGCTCGTCAACTGGGCAACAGTTTGGAGTTCCTGACGAACTTCTGAAACTGAAACGGAAAGCGATACCTACACTCCCAGTTCCAGATCGGGCCCCATTGCACTGACATAGTCATGTTTCTTATCTTAGACAACCATATAGATACCAATAATAGATGAGAATAGTAGACGAATAGACGAGAGAGTAGAGAGAAAGTGAACAGATAAGTGTAAAGATAATAGATGAGAATAGGGACATATTCGTAAAACAACGTTAAACAAACGATAGTCACAGCTGCACAGCACTAGGTCGGGTGCCGGCAGTCCGGTAGAAGTTACAACCACCCATTAGCCGTGTTATGTACAGAGGCTAGATGGTCCGGCGTGATCCCAAGGTAAGAAGGAAACAAACTAAGGCCATTGGATCGTGTTGATCCCTAAGGGTGCAAAGGGTTTTAAGGGTATAATCAGCTTGTCGGCAATGGATGTGCGCCAAAGCAAAGAAGACTTACGCAAGCCTTGACAAGGAGTCCCTGGTCTGGTCAGAAGTATTCTCAACGAAGAGGTGGTCCATGCCAAAAAAAAATGTGTAACGAAACGTTGTCCGTCTTGCCTCGAGTATTCGAAGGCAGAGGGACGCGATAGCGGTATACAATCACGCGAATAAAACGAAGACAAGGGTCATTTAAAATAATTGGGAAATTTAAATGAACAATTACACTTAATTACCCGATATATTATTGAGTCATTTTAATAAGGTCTCATACCAATTATTAATATTTGGTGTGTGCAAGTGTAAAGAAATCAAGAGAACATGTATAATCGTGCATATGACTTTTAATTAATTGAATTTATGTAATTTTACTAATTATTAATATTCAGATTAATACTAATCATAACAGTGTATGATATACTTTAAACAAGGGTTAAATGGCGTATACAACAGGGGTATATGAGCAATTTAAAGTTCTTGTAGTACCCCAGAAAATCCATTGTTTAGCCTTATATACCCTTACTCTACTTGCTAATTAGCCATTATTTAGCCTTAATTAAACATTATTATTCATAATTTGATCTGAATAAATATTGTGTAATAAATTGCAGGAATCTAATTAATTTAAAAGCTTTGTGCACAATCCATCATGCTCTTTTCATTTCATACACTTTCACACACTTAACCATCATGTTGCCATTAAACTTTAGTAAATTACTCAATAATGTATCTGGTAATTAAGTGAAACTAATTACCTAATTTTCTCTATTATTTAAATGACACATGTCTTCATTTTATTCGCGTGATTTGTACACCGTTATCGCATTCCTCTGCCTTCGAGCACTCGAGGCAAGATGGATAATGTTTCGTTACACACTTTCTCTTGGCTTGGATCACCTCTCCATCGAGAATACTCTCCACTGGACCAGGGACTCCTTGTCAAGGCCTCCGTAAGTCTTCTTGGCTTTGGCGCACGTCCATTGCCGACGAGCTGGTTGTACCTTTAAATCCCGTTACACTCTTAGGGATCAGTACGATCCAAATGGCCTTAGTGAGATCTCTCTTATGTTGTGATCATGCCAAACCACCTGGCTCGTATACACAGCACGGCTAGTGGGCGGTGGTGACTTCTTCTACTAGACTACCGGTACCCGACCTAGTGTCGTGCAACCGTTACTATCATGGATTATCGTTGCTTTACAAATATATCCCAATCTTATCTACTATCCTTGTATTCTCATCTATTCATCTAGTACTCTCTTGAGACTCTTGAGCTGTTGTGGCTCCTATTGCTTGTACTATACATGACTGTCTAGCGCCATAATATGGGTATGGTGACCCTACTGACTTGAATGCATACTGTGCAGGGCACGGAGAGTGTCCGAGGGGCTCCAATCTAGTCTTGGGGGTAGAGAGCCACCCGAAAATAGCTGCACGGGCTATTGACGGTGTTCTACATTGCACCAGTTCTGACTACTCTACATTGGCTAGACATCTAACTGTTACACTATTAGTCTAAGGAGTTCAGACGTACTGTATCATTTCGGTGCTATTACTGTGTTAGCACTAACTATTATAACAGTAGTCTGAGGAGTTCAGACATACTGTACTATCGTTAAACGGCTACTGTCCCAAAGTGACTATTGTCATACTCGACTAGTGCACTGTGGTGCAACCATACACGTTATCTCATTACATGTTATCTCTTTACATGTTATCTCTTTACATGCAATCTCGTTACACGCTATCTTGATATACAAGTTGTAACATCACGCTTTTCTCGGATCTTCGTGGATCCTCGGCTTAGCGTTTGGGGTGGTCACGTCTTGACCAGTGCGACTTGTGTTGTGTGTTTCTTATTGGATCCTTACTGGGGTTGGTTATGGATCTGTGTTGGTGTTCAGTGCGCTGGACATCAACAGTGGGTTAGCGTCCAGGAGTGTGTCGTCTGCTGTGTGTTGGCGGCAATGGTGTGGCCGTTAACATGTTCTTGGCGTCCATCGATGTGGACGTCTATTGTTGAACTTGGCGGCGAGCAATGTGGACGCCTAGTTGGGGCGGTTTGGTTAGCGGCGCAGAGGTTCACGTTAACCTGAGGCGCCTGTGTTTTTAGGGCTGACCCGAGCCTTGTTCCTAATTTTGTAAAAAGCCAGGGCATCAGATTGAAAACTATTGGAAGAAACTGCGCAGATGTTTGCGTTGTGGAAGTCAACACCACCAAGTCATCAACTGTCCAATAAAGAAGAACCAAACTTCACACCAAGGACGATTACAAGCCCTTGTGGATATAAATCATGCTAATCAAAGGGGACAAGGTACCAACACTAAACCCTGAGTTCAAATTCATATTATTTTCTCAATAGCAAAGCCCCAAGTGGGGGAGATGAAGGAATGAGATATTCAGAATAGAGTTAGTAGTCATATAATATCATATGAATTTGGGGACCAAATTCTATTTAAGTGGGGGAGGACGTAGTACCCCGGAAAATCTATTAATTAAAATTATAGATAAATAGAAATTTTATCTATTAATAAATTTAATTAATTAAAACGATACACATCATTATTACATGCGTATAAACCCCTATAAAAATTCCGTAAAAATAATAGTTATACTTTAAATAATGTTCTCTAATGACCCATCATGAATTTGGGCATAGAAAAATCATTTGGACTAAGTTTAAGAAATTACGCGACTTATTATCGTAATTAAGGAATAAGTTGGAGAACCTATTATTTTATGAGCCAAAGTGGATTATAAATTAAAATAAACATGTTGGTAGACTTTAAATATATGGGATGATAGCCCATTATGATATTTTGATCAATGGACAATCTTGGCCCATAAATAAATTCTTTAATGAAAAGGATAAATAAAAACTCATTAAGTAAAGTAAGTACATGTGTTGTACAATTAAGCTAACATGAGTTATTGGGCTAAGAGTAATTGCCCAAATGATGAATATTAGAAATATTGGTATGAATAATATTTATTCAATTTAAAATATAAAATTACTTGAATAAGTGTGATAAATAGATTTACATAAGGATAAAAGGTGAATAATTGGAATTAAATCAATACCCATTAAGTTAAATTAGTAATGAGTTTTACTAATGGACCTAACATATATTGTTGGGCCCAAATAGAAGAGCCCATCATGAGATGAGAGATAATTAAGCTAAATTCGTACCTAAAATATTAATAAATAGAAAAGGGTTAAGATAATGAGTATTTTAACTCTTAATCATCTTAAAAAGAGTCCTAATCCAAGTCTAACCCAATAGGACTCTATCCTAATCTAAAATTGGGATTTAGATGTGAGACAATTGGGTTAAATATAAGAGACCCAAATTAAATAGCGAAATTCGTAACTATATTATCTCTTAATTAAAAGGGGTCATTAAAGTACTAATATGACTCATATATATCTTAATAAGAGTCCTAATCCTATCCTAAACCATTACCCACGAAATTAGGCCTCTCCCTTACCCAATTAGGTAGATATAGCAAGAAAAATATGTGATAATTATGGAAATTCGTAATTAAATGAGGAGGGAAGAGTTTTAGGTGATTTAGAACTCTACATGCCATCAAAACACCCCTCATTTGACCCTAGCACCCCACAATTTCGTGCTAAGACTTTTGGAGATGAAAATGAGAAGATCTGGACCAAGGAGCAAGGAAGGAGAAGGCTTGGAGCAAGAAGGGCTTTCATAATTTCATCATCCAAACTAGGGTTTTCTTACTCCACGAAAAAGGTAGGCAATCTCTCAAGATAAAATCGTGAAATAATTACCCTAAGTAGCATTCATGTACCTCTTCAAAAGCCCTATGGTTTCGTGGTATTTCGTTCACCCATTTGGGCGAATTTAATTCATGAAGTCCTGCTATTATCATGAACTGAGATCTTGTGTTTTCTATAATCCCCAACGTGTACTTGCTCTCATACCTTGATAAAATTCTTCTGAATACTGCATATTATTATCTTTCAAACGCCCCTAGTCTTGCTTGATTTCGATCTCCCATGAGGGAGAATTAAATCTTTGAATATCTAACAGATCTGTGCACTTGACCCTCCTTATTTCCTTTTTAATATCGCGCACACTTGACATCATTCCATGATAAAATTATCATAAATACTACTATATGTTAGCTTTCAAACGTCTCTAGTTTCGTAATTTTTCATCATATATCCATCTCTAATAAATTCATTGAACCCTGACTGCGCCTATTTGGGTCACCAAAAAGTAACCTGATTAATGCATGCCCAAACCTTGTCTATTTTCAAATTAATCGTGCACGTTGATAGATGTAATGTCTACTTTCTTTTAAAACTCGTTTTGCACTTTTTGGATCACTGTACTATTTTATATGGAATTTACAATGTCCCTATATCACAGAGGACTCGCCCTGGGAAAAAGAAAAAAAGGCAAACCCACCTGTTATCGCGACGGCGCGATCCACCGTGATGTCAGTGGGGTCGCGCCGGCCATTGACGTCGTGTCAAGAACGCGGCGGCACGAGCCGCCGCGATTCACTCCGGACCGGGCCAGACCGGCCAGGTCCCGTGTTGCGCCCGACCGCCCCGTCGCGACTTGAATCGCGACAGGTAAGTCCGCCGCGTTTTCATGAATCCGACCAGAATGTAAAATTGTGCATATGCCCTGTTGTTTAAGCTATATACCACTTAATTGGCCATGATTAACCTATGTTATAGTTAATTCGACTTGGTAAATTAATAATGACATTAATGATATAAATTTAATTATGTAAAATGGCATTGCACGACTTGTCATATCCTCGAGATTTCTTTACACTTACACACACACAACATAATTAAATGCTATTTGACCCTGATAAATTATGCAATAATATATTCGGTAAATTAGAGAAATGAATGACTAAATTACCCTATTTTTATTAAATACAATTGTTTTCGTTTTATACGAGCATTTTATCTACCGTTATCGTTTTCCCTCGGCCTTGAGCACTCAAGGTACGACGGACCCGTTTTACACACTTTCCCTTGACTTGGACCACCTCTCCACCGGGAATACTCTAGACTGGACTAGGGAATCCTTGTCAAGACCTCCGTAAGTCTTCTGGGCTTTGGCGCACGTCCTTAGTCAACGAGCTGGTTGTACCCTAAAACCCGTTACACATTAGGGATCAGTACGATCCATGGCCTTAGTGTCCTCTCCTTATCTTGGGTTTACGCCGGACCACCTAACCCGTGTACACGACATGGCTAAGTGGGCGGTTGTGACTTCCACCAGACTACCGGTACCCGACCTGGTGCTGTGCAACAGTTACTATCGTGGTTTAACATGTTTTATGATTATATCCCTATCTCATCTACTATCCTTGAACTTTCATCTTTTCACGTTCACTCTACTATCTCGTCTATTCATCTAGTACTCTCTTAAGACTAGTTGAGCTATTGTGGCTCCTATCGTTGTACTATACATGACTGTCTAGCACCATAATATGGGTCCAGTGACCCTACTGACTTGAATCCATGCTGCGTAGGGCACGGAGAGTGTCTGAGGGGCTCCAATCTAGTCCTGGGGGCAGAGAGCCACCCGAAAATACCTGCAGGGGCTATTGACAGTGTTCTGCATTGCACCGGTTCTGACTATCTTGACATTGGCTAGACACCTAACTGTTATACTATTAGTCTGAGGAGTTCAGACATACTGTACTATCGTTAAACGGCTACTGTCCCAAAATGACTATTGCCGTACTTGACTAGTGCACTGTGGTGCAACCATACACGTTATCTCATTACATGGCATCTCTTTACACGCTATCTCTTTACATGCAATCTCGTTACACGCTATCTTGATATACAAGCTATCTCTTTACACGCCACCTTGATACAAGTTATCATATTACAAGTCATTTTGATACACACTATCTTGTTATACACTATCTTGTTACACGCTATCTCGTTATGTTGTCAGCCTAATTTTGCAATACTCTTGAGAAATGTATTATCGTCCACTTGTTATCATGTACTATTTCTCTCTTGACTATACATGATCGTTCTCTAGTTAACCTGCGTTACAAACATTAATCACTTAAAGCATGCTTGTTTACACGAGATATTAAGTCCTACTGAGCGTTATCGCTCACCCTGCGTTATTTGTTATTGTGTTTCAGGTAAGTCGAATGATGACCTTACATACAACAACGGGATTGGACTGGAGTGATGAGCGTCCTGAAGTCATAGCGATGGAATGTCCTTAGTACCTTAGAGACTAGTTAGATATTTGCTTTAGATCTCTTTTCCAATGTAATAAAGTCATTGAGCTCTATGTTTTGGCTCTGAATTAGTGGTTGTAATAGTTTAGATGAATTATCAATAAAATGATGAGTTTTATTGCAATTATTATTCATTAGTTGCTCTGATATTTGCGAATGTATGCGCAATTTTCGTTACCATACATGTGGTTCATGCCTCCCCGATTTATTCCGCTGCCAAATTGGCGGGGCATGACAGTTGGTATCAGAGCCTAGGATGTCCTTATTAGGATATTTATGTCTAGGATGTTCTAGGTGGACTGCCCTAACACGTGTCTAAGTCAACCACCATACCTATGTGAGAATTGGGTAGAACCATGGTTAAGATCTAAATACATTGATATACATATATATATATATATATATATGTATCAACTTGGTAATACTTTAGCACCCAAATTCTAAAAATAAATAAATAAAATGTTATAGCTCGCAGGAGATTAGTGGAGATGGCTGGTGAGCATGCACAATTGCGGGACTTGCAAAGCACCGTACAAGGGTTAACTCAAGCCCTTAACAACGTAATTCAAGCAGGAGTAAGGAATGGGGCAGGAGATTTATACAGGAATTTCCAACGAATGAATCCTCCTAAGTTTAATGGAACTCCGGATCCCGTTGAAGCTGAAAATGGGTGAAGACGATGGAACGAATCTTTAGAGTCATGCAATGTTCAGAACATGAGAAAGTCCTTCTGGCAACCTTCCAATTAGACTGTGATGCTAGAGCTTGGTGGGAAGCTGCCAATCGACAATTACCCAACATCAATATAGAGTGGGATGAATTTTTAGAACTCTTCAACACCAAATATTTTTCCGAGAGATTCGTGAAAAGAAGGCAAGGGAATTTGCCGAGTTAAAACAACGAATGATGTCTGTAGCAGAATATGAAGCACTATTTGAAAGACTAGCACAATATGCACCACATTTGGTAAATACGGAAAAGATGAAGGCAAAAAGATTCTCAGAAGGATTGAGGCCTGTGTTCTGGTAAAAGTTGGCTCCGCTAGACCTTGTAGTATATTCGGACATGGTATCGAGAGCTCAAATAGTAGAGGACACCATGGGACTTCTTGAAAAGATCCATAAGAAAAAGGTGTTGAAAAGGGAACGTGCTGTCCATTCCCATGATAATAAAGGAAGAAATACAGTAGATAGCAAGAGAATGAAAGGGGAAGCAAAGCGCATAGAATTCTGTAAATTTTGTAAAAAGCCAGGGCATCAGATTGAAAACTGTTGGAAGAAACTGGGCAGATGTTTGCGTTGTGGAAGTCAACGTACACCACCAAGTCATCAACTGTCCAATAAAGAAGAACCAAACTTCACACCAAGGACGATTACAAGCCCTTGTGGATATAAATCATGCCAATCAAGGGGACAAGGTACCAACACTAAACCCTTAGTTCAAATTCATATTATTTTCTCAATAGCAAAGCCCCAAGTGGGGGAGATGATGGAATGAGATATCAGAATAGAACTAGTAGTCATATAATATCATATGAAATTGGGGACCAAATTCTATTTAAGTAGGGGAGGATGTAGTACCCCGGAAAATCCATTATATAAAAATTATAGATAAATAGAAATTTTATCTATTAATAAATTCAATTAATTAAAACGATGCACATCATTATTGCATGCGTATAAACCCCTATAAAAATTCCGTAAAAATAATAGTTATACTTTAAATAATGTTCTCTAATGACCCATCATGAAATTTGGGCATAGAAAAATCATTTGGACTAAGTTTAAGAAATTACGCGACTTATTATCGTAATTAAGGAATAAGTTGGAGAACCTATTATTTTATGAGCCAAAGTGGATTATAAATTAAAATAAACATGTTGGTAGACTTTAAATAATATGGGATGATAGCCATTATGATATTTTGACCAATGGACAATCTTGACCCATAAATAAATTCTTTAATGAAAAGGATAAATAAAAACTCATTAAGTAAAGTAAGTACATGAGTTGTACAATTAAGCTAACATGAGTTATTGGGCTAAGAGTAATTGCATAAATGATGAATATTAGAAATATTGGTATGAATAATATTTATTCAATTTAAAAATATAAAATTACTTGAATAAGTGTGATAAATAGATTTACATAAGGATAAATGGTGAATAATTGGAATTAAATCAATACCCATTAAGTTAAATTAGTAATGGGTTTTACTAATGGACCTAAAATAGATTGTTGGGCCCAAATAAGAAGAGCCCATCATGAGATGGGAGATAATTAAGTTAAATTCGTACCTAAAATATTAATAAATAGAAAAAGGTTAAGATAATGAGTATTTTAACTCTTAATCATCTTAAAAAGAGTCCTAACCCTAGTCTAACCCAATAGGACTCTATCCTAATCTAAAATTGGGATTTAGATGTGAGACAATTGGGTTAAATATAAGAGACCCAAATTAAATAGGAAAATTCGTAACTATATTATCTCTTAATTAAAAAGGGGTCATTAAAGTACTAATATGACACACATATATCTTAATAAGAGTCCTAATCCTATCCTAAACCATTACCCACGAAATTAGGCCTCTCCCTTACCCAATTAGATAGATATAACAAGAAAAACATGTGATAATTATGGAAATTCGTAATTAAATGAGGAGGGAAGAGTTTTAGGTGATTTAGAACTCTACAAGCCATCAAAACACCCCCCATTTGACCCTAGCACCCCACAATTTCATGCTAAGACTTTTGGAGATGAAGAGGAGAAGATCTGGACCAAGGAGCAAGGAAGGAGAAGGCTTGGAGCAAGAAGGGCCTTCATAATTTCGTCATCCAAACTAGGGTTTTCTTACTCCACAAAAAAGGTAGGCAATCTCTCAAGCTAAAATCGTGAAATAATTACCCTAGGTAGCATTCATGTACCTCTTCAAAAGCCCTATGGTTTCGTGGTATTTCGTTCACCCATTTGGGCGAATTTAATTCATGAAGTCCTGCTGTTATCATGAACTGAGATCTTGTGTTTTCTATAATCCCCACGTGTACTTGCTCTCATACCTTGATAAAATTCTCCTGAATACTGCAAACGCCCCTAGTCTTGCTTGATTTCGATCTCCCATGAGGGAGAATTAAATCTTTGAATATCTATCAGATCTGTGAACTTGACCCACCTTGTATCCTTTTTAATATCGTGCACACTTGACATCATTCCATGATAAAATTATCATAAATACTACTATATGTTAGCTTTCAAACGTAGCTGGTTTCGTAATTTTTCATCATATATACATCTCTAATAAATTTATTGAACCCTGACTGTGCTGTTTAGGTCACTGAAAAGTAACCTGATTAATGCATGTCCAAACCTTGTCTATTTTCAAATTAATCGTGCATGTTGATAGATGTACATGTCTACTTTCTTTTAAAACTGGTTTTGAACTTTTTGATTCACCGTACTATTTTATATGGAATTTACAATGTCCCTGTATCACAGAGGACTCGCCCTGGGAAAAAGAAAAAATGGCAAACCCACCTGTTATCGCGACGGCGCAATCCGCCGCGATATCAGTGGGGTCGCGCCGGCCATTGACGTCGCGTTAAGAATGCGGCGGCACGAGCCGCCGTGATTCACTCCGGACCGGGCCAGACCGGCCAGGTCCCGTGTCGTGCCCGACCGCCCCGTCGCGACTTGAATCGCGACGGGTAAGTCCGCCGCGTTTTCATGAATCCGACTAGAATGTAAAATTGTGCATATGCCCTGTTGTTTAAGCTATATACCACTTAATTGGCCATGATTAACCCATGTTATAGTTAATTCGACTTGGTAAATTAATAAATGATATTAATGATATAAATTTAATTATGTAAAATGGCATTGCACGACTTGTCATATCCTCAAGATTTCTTTACACTTACACACACACAACATTATTAAATGCCATTTGACCCTGAGAAATTATGCAATAATGTATTCGGTAAATTAGAGAAATAAATGACTAAATTACCCTATTTTTATTAAATATAATTGTTTTCATTTTATACGAGCATTTTATCTACCGTTATCGTTTTCCCTCGGCCTTGAGCACTCAAGGTACGACGAACCCGTTTTACACACTTTCCCTTGACTTGGACCACCCCTCCACCGGGAAGACTCTCGACTGGACTAGGGAATCCTTGTCAAGACCTCCGTAAGTCTTCTTGACTTTGGCGCACGTCCTTAGTCAACGAGCTGGTTGTACCCTAAAACCCGTTACACATTAGGGATCAGTACGATCCATGGCCTTAGTGTCCTCTCCTTATCTTGGGTTCACGCCGGACCTCCTAACCCGTGTACACGACATGGCTAAGTGGGCGGTTGTGACTTCTACCAGACTACCGGTACCCGACCTGGTGCTGTGCAATAGTTACTATCGTGGTTTAACGTTGTTTTATGATTATATCCCTATCTCATCTACTATCCTTGTACTTTCATCTTTTCACGTTCACTCTACTATCTCGTCTATTCATCTAGTACTCTCTTAAGACTAGTTGAGCTGTTGTGGCTCCTATCGTTGTACTATACATGACTGTCTAGCACCATAATATGGGTCCAGTGACCCTACTGACTTGAATGCATACTGCGCAGGGCACGGAGAGTGTTCGAGGGGCTCCAATCTAGTCCTGGGGGCAGAGAGCCACCCGAAAATACCTGCAGGGGCTATTGATGGTGTTCTGAATTGCACCGGTTCTGACTATCTCGACATTGGCTAGACACCTAACTGTTATACAATTAGTCTGAGGAGTTCAGACATACTGTACTATCGTTAAACGGCTACTGTTCCAAAATGACTATTGACGTACTTGACTAGTGCACTGTGGTGCAACCATACACGTTATCTCATTACATGGCATCTCTTTACACGCTATCTCTTTACATGCAATCTCGTTACACGCTATCTTGATATACAAGCTATCTCTTTACACGCCACCTTGATACAAGTTATCCTATTACATGTCATTTTGTTACACACTATCTTGTTATACACTATCTTGTTACATGCTATCTCGTTATGTTGTCAGCCAAATTTTGCAATACTCTTGAGAAATGTATTATCGTCCACTTGTTATCATGTACTATTTCTCTCTTGACCATACATGATCGTTCTCTAGTTAACCTGCGTTACAAGACATTAATCACTTAAAGCATGCTTGTTTACACGAGATATTAAGTTCTACTGAGCGTTATCGCTCACCCTGCGTTATTTGTTATTGTGTTTCATGTAAGTCGAATGATGACCTTACATACAACAACGGGATTGGACTGGAGTGATGAGCGTCCTGAAGTCATAGCGATGGAATGTCCTTAGTACCTTAGAGACTAGTTAGATATTTGCTTTAGATCTCTTTTCCAATGTAATAAAGTCATTGAGCTCTATGTTTTGGCTCTGAATTAGTGGTTGTAATAGTTTAGATGAATTATCAATAAAATGATGAGTTTTATTACAATTATTGTTCATTAGTTGCTCTGATATTTGCGAATGTATGCGCAATTTTCGTTACCATACACGTGGTTCATGCCTCCCCGATTTATTCCGCTGCCAAATTGGCGGGGCATGACACAAGCTATCTCGTTACACGCCACCTTGATACAAGCTATCCTATTACATGTCATTTTGATACACGCTATCTTGTTATACATTATCTTGTTACACACTATCTCATTATGTTGTCATCCTAATTTTGCAATACTCTTTAGAAATGTATTATCGTTCACTTGTTATCTTGTACTATTACTCTCTTGACTATACATGATCGTTCTCTCTAGTTAACCTGCTTTACAAGACATTAATCACTTAAAGCATGCTTGTTTACACGAGATATTAAGTCCTACTGAGCGTTATCGCTCACCCTTCATTATTTGTTATTGTGTTTTCAGGTATGTCAAGTGATGACCTTAGACACACCAATGGGAATGGACTGGAGTGATGAGCGTCCTAGAGTCATAGCAATGGATTGTCCTTAGTACCTTAGAGTTAGTTTAGATATTTGTTTAGTTATCATTTCCAAATGTAATAAAGTCATTGAGCCCTATGTTTTGGCTCTGAATTAGTGGTTGTAATAGTTTAGATGAATTATCAATAAAATGATCAGTTTTATTGCAATTATTGTTCATTAGTTACTCTGATATATGCGAATGTATGCGCAATTTACATTACCATACACGTTGTTCATGCCTCCCCGATTTATTTTGCTGCTAAATTAGAGGGGCATGACAGTTGGTATCAGAGCCTAGGATGTCCTTATCAGGATATTTAAGTCTAGGATGTTCTAGGTGAACTGCCCTAACACGTGTTTAAGTCAACCACCATACCTATGTGAGAATTTGGTAGAACCATAGTTAAGATCTGAATACATTTATCTATATATATATGTATCAACTTGGTAATACTTTAGCACCCAAAGTCTAAAAAGAAATAAATAAAATGTTATTGCTCGCAGGAGATTAGTGGAGATGGATGGTGAGCATGCACAATTGCGGGACTTGCAAAGCACCGTACAAGGGTTAACTCCAGCCCTTAACAACGTGATTCAAGCAGGAGCAAGGAATGGGGCAGGAGATTTATACGGAAATTTCCAACGAATGAATCCTCCTAGGTTTAATGGAACTCTGGATCCCGATGAAGCCGAAAATTGGGTGAAGACGATGGAACGGATCTTTATAGTTATGCAATGTTCAGAACAAGAGAAAGTCCTTCTGGTTGTAACGACCCGAGATCTGACCCTCGGCCCATGCCGAGGACCCGATTTTCGCGGTCGCCGCCCACGGGCCAAGGGGATCCGGAAGGGCTATAACACGCGTCTGACAGGATATGTAACGGAGGTAAACGTCAACTGCTAAGCTAGAAGCGTACAAGCGGAGACAGGAAAGTAAAGCAAGACCACTGCGTACCGCTCTAGGTACAGTCCCAACGTACGCACACTAGTACAAGTAAGGAAAGGGGAGAGACAAGTCCCTTAGGGGCATACCCCGAGGGTGACGTACACTGAGAGGGGGAACCACTGCTAGCTACGGGACCAAGACTACAGCCCCGTCTCCTCCGCCCGACGCGCGCCCTGCCGCTGCTGGGAAGACTCACCTAGAAAACAGAGGGATGAGCTTCACAACAGAAGCTCAGTAGGGACTACCAATCTCCTACTGGCTCTAAATAGGTAGGAGAATATTTACAACTATTAATAAGAAAGACGGCAGTTTATATCTTTTCTACCTACAAAAGGAAGTGCGGAAGCGAAGCTAAAGCTAACATGGTACGGGAAGTACTCTCGGTCGGAAACTCCGTACGACTGCTCGTGGTGACCACCACACGGCTAGTAAACACAGACGGAGGGGACTCCGCCTGGACAGAGAACACTAGCTACGGAAAGCACCACCACTAGTCAAACGGTCCGGTGCGTCCACCGACGTCTTTCCTCGACCCGGGTCCTGACCCTCACGTCTCGTCAGAGCGAGGTAGGACACAAGGAACACAACAGTAACCGCCGTAGTCTGGCCGCACTACGGTCCCACGCCTGACCTCTCCAAACGGTTCCGGGGCCGTAAGGAGCGAGGTAGTGAGAAGAAGGACTGGCTGGCCTGCGCCGGGTAGAACTCCAAACTGTCCTCGGCGTCCCAGACCAACCATGAGAGCTCTGCAAGCAACTCACACGCCACTGTCCTAACCACCGTTTTCCCCTCAGCTCCAGAGTCCGCCTAGGTGGCTGCCAACTTGAGCACACTCGTAGCCCGGAGTACTCCCTAAACAGGCTCCTGAGGATGGGGGTCCCAGGTAACGGTAACAACCTCTCGCACGGACAAGCCCTCAAGTGCCGCGCACCGGGCGAACGACTAGTGTGAGACCGTACTAGGGAACTAGCACAGGTGCCACGGGTACAGTAAAGCGGAAAACGGAAGCGGCGGAAGCACAACCTGCCTCTGGACTAAGAAGGCGACATAGGCCCTGTCGCCTTCAAGAAGGCGACATAGGGGATGTTGCTTTACCAGTCAGAAGGTGACACAGGGTATGTCGCCTTCAGGCCAGTCGGGGGTTCCGGAGATTCTTCTTCCGGGAGCCTCCCCGAAACGGGAGAAACACCACACACGGGGGAGGGGAGCATGCTTATCATGCTAGAAAGCCATTAAACACACAAACCACCCTCGAACACCCCAAGAACATGGATTCTACGCTCGGAGGAAAACCTCACTCACACGAGCATGGAGTTCTCACACTCCCCAAACCCCAATCACACGAGAACCACGGTCTAGACGGGAAGGGGATCATGCTTAGGGCGAAGGAGTTGGGTGTCCCTACCTCCACGCGAAGAACGCACCGTTGGTGCCTTCTCGTAGGTTTGGCCGTCTCCTCTCGCACGCACGGCACGAACACGACCCCTGCACGAACGGAGCGACACCCTCCTCAGCACGGCCGCCTCAACACGGGGGAGGCACCCTAAAACCGACGGAAGCTCCGAGAGGGCGAGAGAGAAAGAGGGGGAAGGAGAGGCGCGAGAGAGAGGGGGAAGGGGCTCGGGTGCCCGGGCTTTAAGCCCGGATCCTGTGAAGGCGACATACCACCCTGTCGCCACAGGAACGAGAAGGTGACAGTGGGTGTGTCGCCTTCAAGAAGGTGACATACCCCGTGTCGCAATTCCACTGACAACGGTCAAATCTCGGAATTCGAAAAAGTGAAGGCGACAGCCATCTTGTCGCGTTCACCCGACACCGCCAGAGCCGTACTGACACAAAGGACGCCTGTCACGTCTGTCAGACTGCGTCTGGGGCGACGCGATGGGAAGGCGACATAGGCCATGTCGCTTTCAAGAAGGCGACACACCCCCTGTCGCAATTCATCAAACCAGAAGGCGACAGTGGGTGTGTCGCCTTCAAGAAGGCGACATACCCCCTGTCGCAATATGAAGCAGAACCAGACATCGACGCGATCGGAACCACGTCGCGACAGTCACCCTGCTGCGACCCAGAGGACGGGGCCAAGGGCCCAAGGGGGCCAAGGGCCCAAGGGGGCCGGGGTGTTACAACCCTCCGTCCTTAAGACATTTCGTCCTCGAAATGAAAACAACTCGGTCTCAACCCGGAAGACGACAAAAGGGGAGATCACCACATACCGATCAATCAAACAAATAAGGAAATGCTCCAGCATCTCATCCTCGCTCTCCCAGGTGGCCTCGCCACCGACGTGGTTCTGCCAAACGACCTTGACTAGCGGAATCTGCTTCCTACGCAACTGCTGAACTCTGCGGTCGATCACTCTAACTGGGTACTCTGGCACTGACAAGTCTGGCGCTACCTCTAGCTGAGAGTAGTCCAACACGTGCAAAGAGTCTGCAACGTACCTCCTGAGCTGCGAAACGTGGAAAACGCTGTGCACACCTGCTAGCTCTGCCGGAAGACTCAGCCTGTAAGCTACCTCGCCGACCCTCTCGATAATAGGGAAAGGCCCAATGTACCTCGGACTGAGCTTTCCCTTCTTACCAAACCTCATGACCCCTTTGGTCGGCGAGACCCGCAGGAAGACCAGGTCACCGACGCTGAACTCTAGCGGTCTCCTGCGGACATCTGCATAACTCTTCTGCCTGCTCTGTGCTGCCCGAAGCCTCTGCCTGACCAAACTGACTATCTCTGCACACTGTCGTACTAACTCTGGCCCCAACAGCTGCCTCTCACCAACCTCGAACCAGTGAAGCGGAGTCCTGCACGGGCGACCATACAAAGCCTCGTATGGCGCCATTCCGATGCAAGTGATAACTGTTGTTATACGCGAACTCTACCATCGGAAGGTGGGACTCCCAAGTGCCGCTCCAGTCTAAACAGCACGCTCTCAGCATATTCTCCAAAGTCCGTATGGTCCGCTCTGACTGGCCGTCTGTCTGCGGGTGGTTTGTTGTGCTGAACCTCAACTCTGTGCCCAGTGCTCTCTGTAGACTGCGCCAAAACCCTGACGTGAACCTCGGATCTCTGTCTGAAATGACTGAAACTGGGATCCCGTGCAACGAAACAACTCTGTCCACGTACAGCCTGGCTAATCTGTCCACTAACCACGACATCCTGATCGGAAGAAAGTGCGCTGCCTTGGTCAAACGGTCCACGATCACCCAAATACCATTGTGCCTCTGCGGGGTGCGGGGCAAGCCAACCACGAAGTCCATGGTGATGTCGTCCCACTTCCACACAGGAATGGGCAATGGCTGCAACTCACCACCAGGACGCTGGTGCTCAGCCTTCACCTGTTGACAGGTAAGGCACCGAGCGACGAACTCCGCCACGCCCCTCTTCATCCCCGGCCACTAGAAGAACCTCCTCAAACAATGGTACATCTTGGTGGAGCTGGGATGAACGACATACCTCGACCTGTGAGCCTCTGACAACACTGCCTAACGAACCTCCTCTGGAACGTACAAGCGGCCTCTGAACCTGACCTCACTATCCTCGCTGAGCTCAACGTCCGGCATCCGCAAAATGTCTGCTAACTCTGCATCTGCTCGCTGCGCCTGCAACACCTGCCTGATCAGTGACGGTCGAACTGACAAACTGGAAGCCACGACACGATCTCTGGTCCTCGACGGAACAAACAACCCCTGAGACAGCTCCTCAAACAGCCTCCACTCTTTGACCATCAGCGAACTCAAACGCACGCGCCTACTCAAAGCATCGGCTACAATGTTAGCCTTTCCTGGATGATAGGAAAGGGTTAGGTCATAGTCTTTCAAATACTCCATCCACCTGCGCTGCCTTGAGTTTAGATCCCTCTGGGTGAAGATGTACTGCAAACTCTGGTGGTCGGTGAATATCTGAAAAGCCTCGCCATACAGGTAGTGCCTCCACAACTTGAGAGCGTATACCACTGCTGCTAGCTCCAAGTCGTGGGTGGGATAGTTCTCCTCATGCTTCTTGAGCTACCGAGAAGCATAGGCAATGACCCCACCATGCTGCATCAGCACGGCACCCAAACCTGACCTCGACGCATCGGTGTAAACCACGAAAACCGGTGTCCGATGGCAAGACCAACACTGGCGCCGAAGTCAACCTCATCTTCAGCTCCAACAAACTCTGCTCACAGTCCTCTGACCAAACAAACCTGGTGTCCTGCCTCGTCAACCGAGTCAACGGTGCTGCAATCTTGGCAAAATCCTGAATGAACCTCGGTAGTAACCTGCCAGACCAAGAAAACTGCGGACCTCTGCAATTGATGTGGGCTGCTCCACGACAACACTGCCTCAACCTTGGCCAGATCCACTGCCACACCAGAACCGAGATCACGTGCCTGAGGAAGTGCACCTCGCTCAGCCAAAATTCGCACTTGTCGAACTTGGCATAAAGACGGTGACTCCGCAGGGTCTCTAGGACGGTCCTCAGGTGCTCCTCGTGCTCCTCTTCAGAAGACGAGTAGACCAGAATATCATCAACAAAAACAACAAAAAAGCGGTCTAGGTACTCACTGAACCCTTATGCATCAGATCCATGAATGCCGTAGGTGCGTTCGTCAGCCCAAACGGCATCACGACGAACTTAAAGTGACCGTACCTGGAACGGAAAGCCGTCAAACCAACATCCGACTCTCTGATCCACAGCTGGTAGTAGCGGATCTCAAGTCGATCTTCGAGAAAACTCGGGCCGATTGCAACTGATCAAACAAATCATCAATTCTCGGCAACGGGTACCTGTTCTTCACAGTGACCTAGTTCAACTGCCGATAATCGATGCACAAACGAAGACTACCATCCTTCTTCCTCACGAACAAAACAGGCGCGCCCCACGGCGAACGGCTCGGACGAATGAAGCCCAACTCAAGCAACTCCTGCAGCTGGCGCTTCAACTCACGCAGCTCCGCCGGGGCCATCCGATAAGGTGCCTTGGACAAAGGCATCATACCAGGCAAAAGCTCGATGGAGAACTCTACCTCTCGCTCAGGCGGCAACCCAGGTAGATTCTCCGAAAACACGTCAGAAAACTCAAAAAACACTGGCACATCAAAAACTGAAGGCTTGCTAGGCTCCAAGGAACAAACCGAAGCAAGGTAAGCAACGCAGCCATCACGGATCAAACGATGATCCTTACAGAAAGAAATGAACGGCCGACGGGTAGACCGGATACCTCGAAAGCAGAGAACAAGCGCTCCAGGTATCTCGAATCGAACGGTCTTCCTCTGACAATCAACCACGGCTGAGTGAGACTCCAACCAGTCCATGCCCATGATGACGTCGAAGTCGCAAAGCTGCAGCGCGTACAACCTGGCCGGTAACTGGTGGCCCTCAACCTCGACTGTCACACCCTCAGGTAACCGAAGGAACGCATGCAGTCACCAGACGGGAGATCGACCAATACGTTACACTGCTCTCGGGTGTGTGACAAGCAAGGGACTCGTAAAACTCCTCGGAAGCAAACACAAGGAAGCACCGGGATCAACCAAAACATGAGCAGCTCTGCTAAGGATAGGTAGAGTACCTATCACCAGGTTCGATGCCTCTGCCTGCTCCCGGGTGAGCGCCATCACGCGACCACGACCACGTCCACGCTGTGGCGCCTGCTGGGGCTGCTGCGCGGTGACTGCTGCTGAGGAAATTGTTGTTGCTACTGGTACGGCTGGTACTGATGCGGCTGCGGGAACTGCTGGACCTGCTACTGGTACTGCCCTCTCTGCTGCTGACACGGTGCCTGCTGCTTGGGAGGGTACTGGTACTGAGGTGGCTTGCGCGTACTGCACTGGCAGCTGCTGCTGCGGAGCTTGCCCCCTAGGGCAATCCCTCCTAAAGTGGCCTGGCAAGCCACAAGTGTAGCACACTGGCTCCTGACTGCCCTGCTCAGCACCCTGCTGTACTGACTGCTCTGCAAGCCTGGACTGACGCCTCTGCTGACGGCTCCGTCCACCCCCGCGAGTAGACAACATCCTGAACTGTGAGCGAATTTTAGAGCTACCGGAACTGCCCAAGCCCGAGGAAGAGGAAGTCGCGCTACCGCGGCTGCCTGCTGGACGCTGGTACGGCGAGGACCTGGAAGAGGCTCCTCCCTGCTGCTGCTGCTGAGGCTGGCAAGCCTCCCTATCCAAGGTGGTGGCCGTCGCCACGGCCTCTCCCAAGGTGGTACACATGTGTGCCGTCACACCCCACCTCAGGTTTGGTCTCAGCCCTGCTATAAACCTCTCTGCACAAGCCTGGTCACTGCCTGCTACATGAGGCACATGCCTCAACAACCGGACAAACCTCTGGTGGTATTGAGAAACTGTGAGGTCGCCCTGCACCAACTCGTGGAACTGGTCTCGCCTCTCACGTCGAGCGTAGTCGGAGAAGTACTCGCCGTGGAAGACCTCCAAAAACCACTGCCAAGTGATCTGGTCCAACCGCTGCCCCTGGAAGTGAGTCAGCCTCTGAACTCTCCACCACTCATGGGCTGCTCCCTTGAGCTGGTATACTGCCAAACGAACCTGGTCCTCCTCAGCGCACTCCATAGTCTCGAAGATGCGCTCCAACTCATGGGTCCAGCTCTCTGCCTTATCTGGATCATACTCACCATGGAACATCGGTGGGCGAAGACGCAGGAACCTCTCAAGGAGAGCGGTCCTCGTCTCCGACACCGCTGCCCTCCACTGACCGGACGGGTACTCCCAGTACCCGACCGCTGTTGGCAGACTGGCTGTTCCACCTTTGGCTCCACCTCCTGCTGCTCTGGTACGGCTGGGGGAGGTACTGGAAACTGACCACCTGCTGCTGCCTGCCCAGGCTGCCACGCTCCCTGGTACATAGCTCTGAAGAACTGCTCGGCCATGGGAAACCAGTCTGCATACTGCTGAGGCTGAGGGTGGTACTCCTGCTGCTGCTGCCCACCATCTGCCGCTGCCTCTGCTGCTGCTGCCTGTGCACCCTGAGGCTGTGCCACTGACTCCTCCACGGACACCTCCTCCTGAACCTGCCCCTGAGCGGGCATGTCGAACTCATCCTGCTGCTCAACCAGCTGCCTAGCCTGACTGCGCCTACGCGGAGCCATGACCTACACGGCAGCACAACTGACAAAGGTTACAAATACCTCTCGGGCGGCTAGCAGTGTACTTGTACTATTGTTGGGACTTACTGTTGCAGTTTAGATCACTACAAGTCCTGTCAGACGAAGCTCTGATACCAACTGTAACGACCGAGAACCCGACCCTCGGCCCATGGTCGCCGCCCACGGGCCAAGGGGACCCGGAAGGGCTATAACACGCGTCTGACAGGATATGTAACGGAGGTAAACGTCAACTGCTAAGCTAGAAGCGTACAAGCAGGACAGGAAAGTAAAGCGAGACTGCTGCGTACCGCTCTAAGTACAATCCCAACGCACGCACACTAGTACAAGTAAGGAAAGGGGAGAGACAAGTCCCTTAGGGGCATACCCCGAGGGTGATGTACACTGAGAGGGGGGACCACTGCTAGCTACGGGGACCAAGGACGCCCCGTCTCCTCCGCCCGACGCGCACCCTGCCGCTGTGTGAGAAGACTCACCTGGAAAACAGAGGGATGAGCTTCACAACAGAAGCTCAGTAGGGACTACCAATCTCCTAGGCTCTAAACAAACAGGCAAGAGAATATTTACAACTATTAATAAAGGAAAGACGACAGTTTATATCTTTTCTACCTACAAAAGGAAGTGCAGAAGCGAAGCTAAAGCTAACATGGTACGGGAAGTACTCTCGGTCGGAAACTCCGTACGACTGCTCGTCGTGACCCACCACGGATAGTAAAACACAGACGGAGGGGACTCTGCCTGGACAGAGAACACTAGCTACGGAAAGCACCACCACTAGTCAAACGGTCAGGTGCGTCCACCGACGTCTTATCCTCAACGGGTCCTGACCCTCACGTCTCGTCAGAGCGAGGTAGGACACAAGGAACACAACAGTAACTGCCGTAGTCTGGCCGGACTACGGTCCAACGCCTGACCTCTCCAAATGGTTCCGGGGCCGTAAGGAGCGAGGCAGTGAGAAGAAGGACTGGCTGGCCTGCGCAGGGTAGAACTCCAAACTGTCCTCGGTGTCCAGACCAACCACGAGAGCTCTGCAAGCGACTCACACGCCACTATCTAACCACCGTTTTCCCCTCAGCTCCAGAGTCCGCCTAGGTGGCTGCCAAACGAGCACACTCGTAGCCCGGAGTACTCCCTCAACAGGCTCCCGAGGAGGGGGGTCCAAGGTAACGGTAACAACCTCTCGCACGAGACAAGCCCTAAGTGCCGCGTACCGGGGCGAACGACTAGTGTGAGACCGTACTAGGGAACTAGCACAGGTGCCACATGTACAATAAAGCGGAAAATGGAAGTGGCGGAAGCACAACCTGCCTCTGGACTAAGAAGGCGACATAGGCCCTGTCGCCTTCAAGAAGGCGACATAGGGATGTCGCTTTACCAGTCAGAAGGCGACACAGGGTATGTCGCCTTCAGGCCAGTGGGGGTTCCGGAGATTCTTCTTCCGGGAGCCTCCCGAAACGGGAGAGAAACAACACACACGGGGGAGGGGAGCATGCTTATCATGCTAGAAAGCCATTAAACACACAAACCACCCTCGAACACCCAAGAACATGGATTCTACGCTCGGAGGAAAACCTCACTCACACGAGCATGGAGTTCTCACACTCCCCAAACCCAATCACACGAGAACCACGGTCTAGACGGGAAGGGGATCATGCTTAGGGCGAGGAGGGGGGTGTCCCTACCTCCACGCGAGAAGAACTCACGCGTTGGGGCCTTCTCATAGGTTTGGCCGTCTCCTCCTCGCACCGCACGACACGAACACGAACCCTGCACGAACGGAGCGACACCCTCCTCAGCATGGCCGCCTCAACACGGGGGAGGCACCCCAAAACCGATGGAAGCTCCGAGAGGCGAGAGAGAAAGAGGGGGAAGGAGAGGCGCGAGAGAGAGGGGGAAGGGGCTCGGGTGCCCGGGCTTTAAGCCCGGATCCTGTGAAGGCGACATACACCCTGTCGCCACAGGAACGAGAAGGCGACAGTGGGTGTGTCGCCTTCAAGAAGGCGACATACCCCCTGTCGCAATTCCACTGACAACGGTCAAATCTAGAATTCGAAAAAAGTGAAGGCGACAACCATCTTGTCGCGTTCACCCGACACCGCCAGAGCCGTCCTGACACAAAGGATGCCTGTACGTCTGTTAGACTGCGTCTGGGGCGACGCGATGATGGGGAGGCGACATAGGCCATGTCCTTTCAAGAAGGCGACCACACCCTGTCGCACTCCATCAAACCAGAAGGCGACAGTGGGTGTGTCGCCTCAAGAAGGTGACATACCCCTGTTGCATTATGAAGCAGAACCAGACATTGACGCGATCGGAACCACGTCACGACAGTTGCCCTGCCGCGACCCAGAGGACGGGGCCAAGGGCCAAGGGGGCGGGGTGGTGTTACACTGGTAACCTTCCAATTGGACCGCGATGCTAGAGCTTGGTGGGAAGCTGCCAGTCAACAACTAACAAACATCAACATAGAGTGGGATGAATTTTTAGAACTTTCAACACCAAATATTTTTCCGAAAGGATTCGTGAGAAGAAGGCAAATGAATTTGCCAATTTAAAACAATGAATGATCCTGTAGCAGAATATGAAGCACAATTTGAAAGACTAGCACAATATGTACTACATTTGGTGAGTACGAAAAAGATGAAGGCAAAGAGATCTTAGAAGGATGAGACCTGTGTTCTGGAAAAAGTTGGCTCCGCTAGACCTTGTAGTATATTCGAACATGGTATCGATGGCTCAAATAATAGAGGACACTATGGGACTTCTGAAAAGATCCATAAGAAGAAGGTAATTAAAAGGGAACATGTACCTATTCCAATGATAATAAAGGAAGAAATACAGTAGATAGCAAGAGAATGAAAGGGGAAGTGAAACAGAAGGAATTCTGTAAATTTTGTAAAAAGCCAGGGCATCAGATGGATAACTGTTGGAAGAAATTGGGCAGATGCTTGTGTGTGGAAGTCAACACCATCGAGTCATCAATTGCCCGACAAAGAAGAACCAAACTCTACACCAAAGACGGTTACAAGTTCTTGTTGATACTCCAAATGCCAATAAAGGTAGATAAGGTATCAGTACTAAACCTTAGTTCAAGTTCATATTATTCTCGATAAACAAACCCTAAGTGGGGAAGATGATGGAATAAAATATTTAGAATAAATTAGTAGTCGTATCTTAACATATGAATTTGGGGACCAAATTCTATTTAAGTGGGGGAGGATTTAGTATCCCAGAAATTCATTAATTAAAATTATAGATAAATAGAATTTTATCTATTAATAAAATTCAATTAATTAAAACGGTACGCATCATTATTGCATGCGCATAAACCCCTATAAAAATTTCGTAAAAATAGTAGTAGTATACTTTAAATATTGTTCTCTAATGACCCATCATGAAATTGGGAATAGAAAAATCGTTTGGACTTAGTTAAGAAATTACGCGACTTATTATTGTAATTAAGGAATAAGTCGGAGAACCCATTATGTTATGAGCTAAAGTGGATTATAAATTAAAATAAATGTATGAGTAGACTTTATAATATGAGATGATAGCCCATTATGATATTTGGACCAATAAACAATCTTGGCCCATGAATTAATTCTCTAATAAAAGGATAATTAAAATCTAATAAGTAAAGTAAGAACGTGAGATGTATATTAGACTCATTTGAGATATTGGGCCAAGAGTAAGAGCCTAAATGATGAATATTAGAAATATTGGCATGAATAATATTTAATCAATTTAAAAAATGAAGTTACTTGAATAAGTGTGATAAATATATTTAAATAAGAACAAAGGGTGAATAATTAGAATTAACCAATACTCATTAAGTTAAATTAGTAATGGATTTTATTAATGGTCCTAACATGGATTGTTGGGCCCTAATATGAAGAGCCCACCATGAGATGGGAGTTAATTAAGTGAAATTCGGATTAAATATAGTAATAATTAGAAAAAGGGATTAGATAAATAATAAATGACATATATATATCCCAAAAGAGTCCTAATCCCATCCTAACACATTAGCCACCAAATTAGATCTCTCCCCAAGCCAACTAAGTGATAAATGTTAGAAAAGGGGGGATAAATGTGGAAATTCGGAGTTAATAATAAATAAATTAAAAAGGGGTAAGATAAATACTAAAAGGGTTATAAATATCCTAAAAGAGTCCTAATCCTATCCTAAACTGTTACCCACGAATTTAGACTTCTTCCCAAGCCTATTAGGTAGATAAATGCAAGAATTGGGTGATAAATGTGGAAAATTAAGAGTTTGAGGGGAAGATGAGTTTAAGGAAGGAGGACTCTTGCAATAGACAATATACTCAAACCCACATGTCTCCTGCATCTCAAGTTGTTATTTGGAGCACAAGGAAATGTGGATAAGGATGAGGAGCAAGGAGAAGAAGGAGATTTGGAGTAAGAAGAACTTAAAAATTTGTCATCCCCAAACCCTAGGATCTTTACAGTGTAAAAAGGTAGGCAATCTCTCAAGCTAAATTCGTGTAAAAATTACCCTAGGTAGAATTCATGATCCTCTTCAAAAGCCTCTATTCTCGTTGCATTTGCTCATCCATTTGGGCGAATTTATTGCTTGAATCCTTGTTGTTACCATGAACCCAAAATCTCATGTTTATCTAATCCCTGCATGTACTTGTTCTCATGCCATGAGAAAAATCTCATTGATACTACATTGTATTAGCTTTCAAACGCCTCTAGTTTCGTTCTATTTGATCTCTCATGAGGGAGAATTAATTCTTTGAATCTCTGTCAGATCCATGCACCTGACCATCATGTTTGCTTATGAATCTCGTGTATACTTGACTTCATACCATGATAAAATCTCTTAAATACTACATCATGTTAGTTTCAAATGTCCTGGTTTCGAAATTTTTCATTATGTATCCATTGTTAATTAATTGTTGAACCTTAACTGTGCATGTTTAGGTCACGGATATATCTTGATCACAGCATGCCTAAACCTTGTCCATTTTAAATTAACCATACAGGTTGTAAGATATATGTGTCTACTTTCATTTAAAAGTAGTTTCGTTGTTTTTGGATCATCGTGCAATTTTATATTGAATTTACAAGTACTCTATATCAAATAGGATCCGTCCTGAACAAATAGAAAAACGGCCGGACCCTTTTGATATCGCGACAACACGACCCGCCGCGATATCATCGGGTCGCGCCCGCGCTGTCACGTCACGTGAGAATGCGGCGGACAAAGCTGCCACGATACCACCTTGAACCGGGCCAGACCGGCCGATTCGCTTGTCGAGCCCCCAGCCGCCTTGTTGCGACTGTAGTCGCGACGAATACCCCTGTCGTGTTAACAGAAATACAGCCAGAACCTGAAATTACTTATATACCCTTGCTCTACTTGCTAATTAGCCATTGTTTAGCCTTAATTAAACATTGTTATTCATAATTTGATCTGAATAAATATTAATGTGTAATAAATTGCATGAATCTAATTAATTTAAAAGCTTTGTGCAAAATCCATCATGCCTTTTGATTCATACACTTTCACACACTTAACCATCATGTTGCCATTAAACTTTAGTAAATTATTCAATAATGTATCTGGTAATTAAGTGAAACTAATTACCTAATTTTCCCTATTATTTAATGACACATGTCTTCATTTTTATCGCGTTATTTGTACACCGTTATCGCGTCCTCTGCCTTCGAGCACTCGAGGCAAGATAGACAATGTTTTGTTACACACTTTCTCTTGACTTGGATCACCTCTC
>CM024760.1:166484968-166545493 GCA_014218235.1 Colocasia esculenta | reverse complement strand
TTTCCGACGCCTAATGTCCGTCGGAAAATTTCGTCGAAATACCGACAGATTTTTCGACAGAATATGTTCCGTCGAAAAATCCGCAATTTTTTCCACCCACCCCGCCTTTTGCGCCCCTCTCTCTCTCTCTCCTCTCTCTCTCTCTCTCTCTCTCGTCTCTGGCGTCGCCGCGACCTCGCAGCTGCCGCCCCGAGCTGCCATCGCTCCGAGCCACCGTCGCGTCCCCCCGCGCCACCGCCGCTACCCGCAGCGCCTGTAGCCACCTCAGGCCTCCTCCGGCTCGCCGCCCTGCCGCCGCCTCCGGCCGCCTCCAACTCGCCGCCCTGCCGCTGCCGGTATGTCTCCTCCCCCTCCCTACAACCCTCCCTCCCCCTCCCCCCCTCCGTCCCCTCCTGATCCCCACCGTCCCCCCCTCCCCACAGTCCCCCCCTCCCCTACCATCCCCCCTTCCTCACATTCCCCCCTCCGTCCCACCTCCCCACAGTCCCCCCCTCCCCCACATTCCCCCCCCTCTGTCCCCCCTCCCCCACAGCCCCTCCTCCCCCACCGTCCCACGTCCCCCTCCCCCACAGTCCCCTCCCCCATCGTCCCCCCCTCCCCCACATTCCCCTCCCCCATGTGGCCCTTTTGGAATGACATCAAGCTAACCTAGAGAGGGGGGGGGGGTGAATAGGTTTTTTTGAAATCTGAAATAGAAACTTAACCATATAAAATTATCACTTGAAAGTTTGGTTAGTTAAGTGTGATAGAGAGTAGCAGTGCAGAAGCAAATAAACAATCACACAAAGGACACAAGGAATTTATCCTGGTTCGGCCCTTCGCACATGGAAGTCCTACATTCAGTCCCCAAGCAACCTCTTGGGATTTTACTAACCAAGGGTATAGTCCCCCTAAGGACAATACAACACCCAGCACCCCAGTTGATCTTCTTCTCTTTCCGGGCAAGAAGGCAGCCAACTTCTCTTACAGGTCAAGAAGCCAACCTCCTGGTACAAATCCCAGTGAGGTTCTGCTAGACACAAATCCCTAGCTAGGTTCTACACTATACACAGTCCTACAACTGGACAATAATCTTTCTTAGAAAAGAAAGAACAGACCAAGAGCTATTACAAGATGAACACTAAGAACTCTAGCTCTTAGCCACAGACTCTTCCCTAGATTTACAATGACCACAGAGAGAGAGAGTGAAGAGAGGAAGGCTTGAAAGCTTTTGAAGACTTCTGCTATGAAAAGCTTCTCTTGATTTTGGCTCGAGCTCTTCTCTCTTTTTTTGAGTGTATGTGGAGTTGATGTTCCTCACAGGATGTACACTCTTGAAAAATCTTCAGGAAAGCTCCTTTTTTTTTTTCTTCAGCCTTTGCTTCATCTTTATATGAGCATTTTGAATAAATATGTTGGAGTTCTAGCCGTTGCTCATCTTCTCTTTCTTCAGATATTTTGTGGTCTACGAGGTCTGCAAGCATAGAAGAAAGTGTTTAGATAAAAGAGTGTTTATATAAAAAGGTTCATACCTCTATGTTTCTTCCTGTTGTCTCCCAGAAGTGGTAAGTGACCACCTTTTTGTTAGCAGAAAAAGAGATCTAGAGAGATAAGCAAAAAGATCTCCTGTCAGAAAGATAGAAGATTACGCAAATAAAAAATATTTGACTTTTTCACTAGATGCCAAAAAACATTTTGAAATATAAAGGGAATCCATGTTTAAGTGATCAAATCCATGTTTTCAAGCAAATCTATGTTTCACTTATGAAATCCATGTTTGAAGTAAATCCATATTTTCAAGCGAATCTATGTTTCACTTATCAAATCCTTATGAGAGCAAATCGATGTGAGAGCAAATCCATGTGAGAGCAAATCCATGTTTCACTTATCAAATCCTTATGAGAGCAAATCGATGTGAGAGCAAATCTATGTTCACTTATCAAATCTTTATGAGAGCAAATCCATGTTCATATCAAATCCTTATGAGAGCAAATCGATGTGTGAGCAAATCCAGTTTCACTTATCAAATCGATGTGAGAGGCAAATCGATGTTCACTTACCAAATCGATGTTTGAAGCAAATCAATGTTTCACTTATGAAATCGATTTGAGAGGCAAATCGATGTTTCAAGCAAATCGATGTTGCAGTAAAATCTATGTTTTCAAGCAAATCGATGTGGTACTTTGTGAACTGAAATCAATGTATATTGAATGGACATTGATTTAGCTTATTAGTGCAAATCACACAGCAAAAATTTCATAAATTTATATTTATTAAAAAAACATGATATTTAATTTATTATTAGAAAATCATAGTATTAAATATATTTAATTAATCACATAAATTTATATTTATTAAGAAAAAACATAATATTGAATATATTTAATTAATCATAAGTTTTGTTATCACCAAAATATATTTGTTATTACCAAAATATAAGGGTGAAATATAAGAGTGGTTCAACAATCTCCCCCTTTTTGGTGATGACAAAATTTATGAGAATTTTCTGACAAAAATATTTAAAGCATAAAAAATACAAAAAATTCACAGATAATGCATACTATGCATACTCTCCCCCTTTTTGTCATTAACCAAAAAGGAATGATCTTACCATGCATTCTCTCCCATTTGAGAGAATTTCTTACCATAGAGGGGTTCAACAATGATTGACATTAATGAATAACTCCCCCTTAATCTATGCTCCCCCAGTGAGAGACTCCACCTGAATGAGACTTGCAAAAAATTTTATTAGTAATATTTAATTTAAAAATAAATTAATGACTACTCCCTCTTTAGATATGAGTTGGATGAAGAGCTGGCAGTCATCAGTGCCTTGAGTACCCTTTGTTCCTGATGCTCTAAGGCTATCCTGCAAACAACTTATTCAGAAGTAGGTACCCAAATCTTTTTGGGTCCTTGATGGTTAGATGCAAAAAAAAAACTCCTTTCGGGATCCATACTAGGTGCCTGGTTGTGCAGGTGTTTACTGTGTGTCCTAATTTGTTGCAATGTGAACAACAATGAATATAATTTATTTTGCAGTTCTTATTATCTTTGTAATATCTATTTAGAACATAATTTTTGGAAACCTTTTCTTTTACAGGGGCTTTTTTCTGAGGCATCTTGGTTTCTTTTACAAATTTTGGTAATGGATATTTTCCTGGAATTATGGTTTGTTTTCCTTTTTCCGGAGGTATATAACCAAGCCCTTGTTTGTTATTTCCAGATTTTGATCATTTTAAGCATAGGGCTAGAGATGTTTTCCCTTTAGTTAGCTTCCTAACTGATTCTTTTAATAAAGATTTTCTTCAGTTGGAGTTTTCAATTTTTCTTCTAACTCTAAATTTTCATTATTCTTGCTCCTAAATTTCATTTAAAAGAGAATTATTATCTTTACTTTCCTTCAATTGTTTTTCCAGTTGTTCTTTTCTGATTTAAGATCAGAATTAGTGTTTTCCAAACAAGTAAGGTTGCTCTTGATATTTTTTAATTCTTTTACAACAACCTTGTGTTTATCATAAAGTTCATTAAAAACTTGTTCTAGATCTTCAGATTCTGATCCTGAATCTGTGCAAGAATTAAAAGATGAGTTAGAATGTACCTCATCTAGTCCTACCATGAGGGCTAGACTTACTTGCTCTTTCTCCGATTTAGAGCTTGATGATTCTATGGTTGTGGCTTCATCATTTTCCCAAACAGCCACCATAGCTTTTCTTTTGAATTTCTTGTGCTCCTTCTTGGATTTTTCTGGTTGACCAGTCTTCTTAAGTTTAGGACAATCTTGTCTTAGATGTCCAGATTTCTGCATTCATAGTAGACATGTTCTTTTTCTTTTCTCTCTTTCTTTTGAATCCTTCTCGATCTATTTTCTTCTTCTTGAGAATCTTCTGAAGTTGGATAGAATTTCATCTACATCACTGTCTTCAGAACCTGCATTTTTTGAACTAGAAGAAGAAGAAGAGGTGGAAGGAGTAGCTGCAACTTTAAAAGTATTAGTACATTTTTTTCTTTGATGAGCTTTCAGATAGTCGCTCCATATTAATTCATGTGCCATGAGGGAACCAATTAGCTATCAATAGAAAACTTGGTTAGATCATGGGCTTCTTTAATAGCGATGACCTTAGGGGTCCATGAAAGAGTTAAAGATCTAAGTATCTTTCTGACATTTTCTTCATCAGAAAGTTTTTACCAAGGGAGCTTAGACCTACTACTATGCTTGAAAATCTATTATACATTTGAGCAATATTTTCATTAGGAAGCATTTTAAACTGCTCATATTGTGAGACAAGAGTATCTATCCTAGTTTGTTTCACTTTATCTGTTCCCTCATAAGTTATCTGCAGTTTATCCATATTTCTTTAGCAGATTTACATGCAGATACTCTACTAAATTCTCTTTTAGATAAAGCGCAACATAGATAGTTCTTAGCCTTAAAGTTTAAAGATAACTTAATTTTATCTGCTGCTGTAATAGCAGTAGTACCTTCAGCAGGAATAATAACATAAGCACCTACCTCTATTACCTGCCACATATCAAAGTCTGTGCCTCGAATGAAGCATTACATCCTTATCTTCCAATATTGGTAATCCTCTCCATCGAAGAATAGAGGTCTGGTGACTGATGACCTTCAGCAAATCCTTGAGCTGCCATGGATCTTCTCTAAGATAGTTGGATCTTCTTGATTGATCAGAGAACATCGCTCTGATACCACTTGTTGGCCCTTTTGAACGGCAGCAAGCTAACCTAGAGGGGGGTGAATAGGTTTTTCTGAAATCTGAATAGAAACTTAACCACAGAAAATTATCACTTGAAAATTTGGTTAGTTAAGTGTGATAGAGAGTAGCAATGCGGAAGCAAATAAACAATCACACAAAGGACACAAGGAATTATCCTGGTTCGGCTCTTCCCACATGGAAGTCCTACATTCAGTCCCCAAGCAACCTCTTGGGATTTTACTAACCAAGGGTATAGTCCCCCTCAAGGACAATACAACACCCAACACTCCAACTGGTCTTCTTCTCTTTCCGGGCAAGAAGGTAGCCCACTTCTCTTATAGGTCAAGAGCCAACCTTCTGGTACAAACCCCAGTGCGGCTCTGCTAGACACAAACCCCTAGCTAGGTTCTATACTGTATACAGTCCTACAGTTGGACAAGGATCTTTCTTAGAAAAGAAAGAACAGACCGAGAGCTATTACAAGATGAACACTAAGAACTCTAGCTCTCAGCCACAGACTCTCCCCCAGATTTACAATGACCACAGAGAGAGAGTGAAGAGAGGAAGGCTTGAAAGCTTTGAAGACTTCTGCTATGAAAAGCTTCTCTTGATTTTGGCTCGAGCTCTTCTTTTTTTTTTTTTTTTTGCAAAATCGGTCCTCAAGTTATCAGGGCTAGGAGAGGGAGAATGTTCCCACTCCACCAGCAGATACTTGGGCCAAAAAAAAAAAAAAATATATATATATATATATATATATATATATACGAAGAAATAAGAGATACAAAAATGGGGCAAACCCCTACAAAGGCAGACTAGCCTAACCGAACATAAGGCAGGCCAGTTTTATCTAAAGTAGCTGGACCCCTACAGGCCAGGGGCAGCGAAGAAAAAGTAGTGTAAATCTTGTTATCTTGGCTCGAGGTCGCATAGGATGCAAGGGCATCAGCCACCTTGTTGGCTTCCCAAAACACATGGCATCATCTAATCTGAAGGGAAAGAAAAGTAGCATCAGCTGGGCGCCACCATCTAGCACACTCCCAAGAGGGTAAGGAGTTGTTGTTAAAGGATTGAACAAGCATGGCAGAATCTGAGTAGATCAAGTTGATGCGAAGACCGAACTCTGTAGCTAACATGAGACCATCATGAAGAGCTCTCACTTCAGCTCGAGCTCTTCTCTCTTTCTTAGAGTGTATGTGGAGTTGAGGTTCCTCACAAGATGTACACTCCTTGAAAAAATCTTCAGGAAAGCTCTTTTTTTTTCTTCAGCCTTTACTTCATCTTTTATATGAGTAATTTGAATAAATTCGTTAGAGTTTTAGCCGTTGCTCATCTTCTCTTTCTTCAGATATTTTGTGGTCTACGAGGTCTGCAAGCATAGAAGAAAGTATTTAGATAAAAGAGTGTTTCTGTCAAAAAGGTTCATACATCTATGTTTCCTGTTGTCTCCCAAAAGTGGTAAGTGACCACCTTTTTGTTGGCAGGAAAAGAGATCTATAGAGATAAGCAAAAAGATCTCCTGTCAGAAAGATAGAAGATTACGCAAATCAAAATATTTGAATTTTTCATTAGATGCCAAAAATATTTTGAAATATAAAGGAATCCATGTTTAAGTGATCAAATCTATATTTTCAAGCAAATCCATGTTTCACTTATGAAATCCATGTTTGAAGCAAATTTATATTTTCAAGCGAATCCATGTTTCACTTATCAAATCCTTATGAGAGCAAATCCATGTGAGAGCAAATCCATGTTTCACTTATCAAATCCTATGAGTGCAAATCGATGTGAGAGTAAATCCATGTTTCACTTATCAAATCCTTATGAGAGTAAATCGATGTGTGAGCAAATCCATGTTTCACTTATCAAATCGATGTGAGGGGCAAATCGATATTTCACTTACCAAATCGATGTTTGAAGCAAATCGATGTTTCACTTATCAAATCGATGTGAGAGGCAAATCGATGTTTCAAGCAAATCGATGTTGCAGTGAAATCCATATTTTCAAGCAAATCGATGTTGCACTTTGTGAACTGAAATCGATGTATATTGAATGGACATCGATTTAGCTTTTTAGTGCAAATCACATAGCAATAATTCCATAAATTATATTATTAGAAAAATATGATATTTAATTTATTATTAGAAAATCATGGTATTAAATATATTTAATATTAATTAATCACATAAATTTATATTTATTAAGAAAAAACATAATATTGAATATATTTAATTAATCATAAATTTTGTTATCCCCAAAATATATTGTTATCACCAAAATAAGGATGAAATATAAGAGTGGTTCAACACCCCACAGTCCCCTCTCCCCCCACAATCCTCTCCCCCACCGTCCCCCCCCTCCCCCACATTCCCCTCCCCCAGAGTCCCCCCCTCCCCCACAGTCCCCTCCCCTACTGTCCCCCCCTCCCCCACAGTCCCCTCTCCCCCATTTAATATGACTAGCATATCTAAATCAATGGAAACTGCATTGTACCTCTTATGCTTTGTAGTGGAATTTCCCACATTAACTATCTCATTTAACCCCAATGGATCATACCACAAACCAACAACAACAAATAAATATCTGAGATTAATTAAGCTATCTGTGTGGTATTTGGCTTGGATCCCCATTCAAATTCTTCTAATAACCACCATACAATACATTTAGAGTGAAGCAACAACATTTTTTTCAGCCTCAGTGAAAGATTGCAAAATATGACAGTTCAGTTCCTCTTAACAAAACATGCAATAGATGTGAATGCATAGCTTTTCCTAGTATGAAAACAAATATCATAAATGTGAACACATAACATTTCATCTTAACAAAAGAGCTAAAAGAAATTTGAAACTTTGTCCTCTAACAAAACAACTAAAAATGACTTTGCAGAGCATAATACTTAAAAGTATGAATAGTGAGATTAATATACATTGACCCTCACAAATAGACAAACATATAAACTACCCAGAAAAATGTACTACTCTCACAGATGAACAAAACAAATATAATATTCCCACATATTATTGGCAAAAGGAAAACCTTAGTACCACAGTGTGTGTTAACAAAGAGACACACAACCCAACTTCAATATATAAACAAAACAAACCCCAACTCCATAAACAACGCAACTTGTTACATCCTCAAAAGAACAATCACATGACATGCCATCAATAAACAACCAATTCAATAAACATAGAAATAGGCCATTATGGAGAAAATTCAAAAGGCAGATTTGTTCTTGAGAAAATTCAAAAGGGAATTTCTTCGTGGAGAAATAGGCCATTATGGAGGGCGGGTAGACTAGAACTCATTAGGCCATTTATTGGGCTGCTGCATTTCTCTTACCCACCGGACTAATAGATGATATTGAGAATTTTTAAAATGGGTTGATTTCTCTTATTATAATTATCCACAATTACCATTATTAAGGTCTTTTACATATATTTCTTATTAAAAAATATAACTGGACAAAAATCTGTTTTAATTTTGCTTCACCACCAGAAACCTATTATGTGAAATAATTCGTCTAATAAATTGGTAATAGAAGTGTACCTCATAACTAAGGGATACTAGAAATGTCTATAATATGTAGCATTGGATGTACTGTGTATCCCAACACCTTAGTACTTCCTTTGCCACCGAGTCCACCATGTAGAGAATTCTGGTTAGGTTTGGTATCTAGACAGGTGAGAAGGAATAAGTGTAATTGATATGGATATGTATAATTTTAGATATATATGAATAATTTTGAGATGATGACATATGCCTACTCTTAAGTTAGTTAGTTTATCTCGGCCATAAATCATACTTCACTTGTAATTCTTTTTTCTTGATTAGTATTGCAGTTCTTATATAATGTATTCATATACATGTATGTGTGAATTTGGTTTAATATTGCACTTGTTCACATGTAATATTTTGTTTTCATTTTCCTTTAATATTTATGTGATTTTAAATTTGATCTATACATGTATAGCAATTTATCACTGCACACACCTTACGAGAGCGTGTTAAGCCCGTGTCAATGAACTTTCTCGTTCAAGACTTAGGGATTTATGCGCACGAGTCTTATTTTCAATTATGAGAACGTATATATCTAACTCAAAATCTTGAATTGTCCGTTTTGGACAGTCTGTGATTGTTTGATCGCAGTTAGGTGGTCATTTACTATGTGTTTGTATTCTTTGTTGAAAATTTCGGGTGCTTCTACTCACTCCTATCTGATATACCTTTATTGATTTAGAATATTTTTTAAACTACTTATTAGTAAGTGTTTAAGAAAATATCTTAATCAATAAATATTTTTGGTATATCGGAGAGGTGTGGGGAGATGCTGCCGAATTTTTCATCAAATTATACAACACATAGTAAATGGCCATCTGAGTGCGATCAAATATTCACAGATGGGTAAAAAGTGATAATCTAAATAATATGTCCTACCTATTCATTTTGACTTACTCGAATGATGTGAGGGTTGTTGTCGCAGCTACTGAATTTGAAGTCTGAATTTCATATGAGCGAGAGTTGTTTTGATCGACTTCTCTTACTCGTCAAGAGTATGCTTCCTCAATCAGAGAGTTGCCTGATGATTTTTTACCGGTGCGAAGAAGATGGTGAATGCTATGGGGCTTGGTTTTATGAAAATTGATGCATGTCCGAATCACTATATGCTGTACTACAAAGATGATGCAGATAAGACATCATGTTGTATTTGTAAGCATGATAGATTCAAGCCTAAGAGAGGAGAACAAGTCAAAGTAGAGGATGTATATAAAGTAATTGTGGTACTTTCCGATCACACCCAGATTGCAGCGGTTGTTCATGTCCCCGAAGACAGCTGGACATATGACTTGGCATGCGGAAAGAGTCCGCGTGATGATGGTGAAATCAGTCATCTTGCCGATGGTGAAGCTTGGGCTCATTTTAGACGTACTCATCCTTACTTCTCAAGGGATCCACGCAACGTGCGGCTAGGTTTATGCACAGACGGTTTCAATCCATTCGGAGGCTCGGTGGCATCTTACTCATGTTGGCCAGTATTCCTAACACCGTACAACCTTTCGCCAGGCATGTGCATAAAGCGTGAGAATCTATTCCTTTCATTGCTGATTCCTGGTCTAAAAAGTCCAGGGAAAAATAATATAGACATATATCTTAAACTGTTGATTGATGAGTTGAAATTGTTATGGTCAGATGTGGTTCTCTCTCTATGATGCATCCAGAAAATAGAATTTCAATTTGAAGGCTGCATTAATGTGACAATAAGTGACTTTCTAGCGTACGACATGTTATCTGGCCGGAGCACACATGAGAGGTCGACATGTCTTTATTGTATGGAGGATTCTAAATCATTCGTGTTGAAATCTGGGGAAAAGCATGTTGGTTCGATTGTCATCGTCGGTTTCTACCGAGTGACCATTCTTTCCGAAAGCAAAGGATTCTTTATGAAGAATACAATTGTGATGGTTGAGGTAGATATCTGGAACGGGTGTCTGGTGGAAACATGGCGAGGTGGGTCCAGAACTTACCGACCGTATCACAACTGGCTGGTAGTACTCGACAAATCCCCGGCTTTGGGAAGGATCACAATTGGGTGAAGCAAAGCATATTTTGGGAATTGCCTTATTGGTCAACACTTTTGATACGACATAACCTAGACGTCATGCATATAGAGAAGAATATTTTTGATCATGTGTTCAACACAGTTATGGACGTCAAGGCAAAATGAAGGATAACGTCAAGGCACGAATGAATTGAAAGTACTTTGCAGACGTCCAGAACTAGAACTGCAGCATGTTAGTGGAAAAGTGGTGCAACCTAAAGCTTCATATGTGCTTGGGGCCAGACAGATTAAGGAAGTGTGTCAATGGTTGAAGCAACTGAGATTTTCGGATGATATGTCTCGAATGTTGCTCGTTGTGTAAATGTCAACGAGGGGAAAATATTCGGAATGAAGAGTCATGACTGCCATGCTTTCATGCAAAGACTGATTCCAATTACCTTTTGTGAGTTGTTGCCGAAGCAAATATGGGGAGCAATGACCGAGCTGAGTCAATTCTTCAGGATTTTATGTGCATCAGAACTCAGACTTCATGACTTGCAAAATATGGAGCAAAATATAATGCAGACAGTTTGTAAATTAGAGAAGATATTCCTCAAGCATTCTTTGATTCAATGGAGCACCTGATCATCCATTTGCCATATGAGTCTAGGGTTGGAGGACCAGTACAATTCGATGGATGTATCCGTTTGAGAGGTATATTCCTATGTCTCAATTTATTCACATTATGATGATTTTTTATATTTCATATGTTTTCATTTGAATTGTTGTCGTAGGTGCATGCACGATCTTAAGATGAAAGTCCGCAACAAAGCACAAGTTGAGGGCTCCATTACCAGGCATACCTTATTGAAGAGATATCAAACTTTTGTTTGATGTACTTTGACACGGAATACGAACCCGATGCACTCAACCTCCACGTAATGATGATGGTGGAGATTCTAATGTGTCTGACCGACTCTCTGTATTTAAGTGTCCCGTACAAGCGTTCGGATATTCTTATACTCGCGCACTCAAAGACAAAGAGTTGGTAGCTGCGGAGATCTATATATTCATGAATTGCACAGAACTAGACCCCTACATTGAGTAAGCTCTCAACACTAATGATGTACATCATTTGCGAGCAATTCGTAGAACTTAGAGGTTGTGTGACATTTACATTGTAGAGAGTTTGACTCAGTCATACTGCAACAGAATCCACGTCTGACTGACGTGTAGGTTGAAAAGGAATGGGATAAGTCTTTTGCTACTTGGTTAAGATCTCGAGTAAGTGTCTAAATATTTTGAAGCATAAGTGTTATGCTCTTATGCATAATTAGTTGTTGTAATTTGTCATTGTCTATCCCTTTTTTTATAATAGGTTGAACAAGGCTTTATTACTGATTCAAGAGTACAAGAGATCAGTTATGGGCCCTCGAAGATTGTACGTGTCTATCCAGGCTACATTGTGAATGGATACCAATTTCACACGAGAGATTATGGACGGAATAAGTCTACGATGAACATAGGCGTATGTGTGAAGGGAAGTGCCTACAATGAAAATGAAGTAGACTATTATGGCATTCTCGAAGAAGTCATTGAACTACAATTTTTGGACAAGACAACAATGTATTTCTCTTCAAGTGTCATTGGTCGATCCGACCTCTATTCGTAATGACACCAAAATATGAGATTGTCGATGTCAACATAATTCAAGTTGAGTACGTATGAGCCATTCATTCTGGCGGCACAAGCCCAACAAGTTTAATATTTGAATTATTCGTCCCTCAAATGAGAGATTAGTGGGCTGCTTGTAGAGTGAAAACAAAGCTATTCCCTGAGTATGAGCTTCTCCCGGCTGATATAGAGCTCGAAGGTGTTGATGACATTTTTTCCAATTAGATCGGAGTGACACATGAGAGTTGGCGGCTTCTACGTAGTTCAGTGTTGATGATATAAATGAACCAATTTGCTTATATAAGGATAACGAACATGAAGAAGTTGACCCAAATGCCCTTGAGCGGGAGCTGGAGTCTGATGAGGAGGAAGAGTCCCCCGATGATGAGGACGAATTCGAAGAGGATGACGCTGAATTAGACATATCTTCAGCATCTGATGATGAATATAGATAATATTATAAAATTTTGTAAGAACTGAGTGTTGTTGCTAATTATATGTTATTAAATAGCTACTACTTCAAATTTGAGTGCTGATGACAGTTTATCTTTATTTTTCTCATAAAGATATGGTACGTGGAGGACGGAGTGGGAGGGTTTCCACCTCCGTAGGCCGAGGGTCTACCCGGATAGGTATTATGGTACTAAACTCAATTCTTTTATTATACTGTGTATATTTACTTTATATTTTCTAACGTCCATATAATTTTGCAGGGTCCGCCTCCCCGTCTATGCCGGTCGTCCCGGCGACAGGTATATGTATATGTACAACACAAAACTCTATAGATTATTGTTCATATTAACTTTATATTTTCTAACATGCATATAATTTTGCAGGGATCGCCTCCCCGTCCACACCGGTCATCCCAGCGACAGGTATATGTATATGTAAACAAAAAACTCTATATTAAATTCATATTTTCTAACGTGCATATAATTTTGTAGGGACCGCCTCCCCGTCCACGCCGTCGTCCGGCGACAGGTATATGTATATGTAAACAAAAAACTCTATATTAAATTCATATTTTATAATGTGCATATAATTTTGTAGGGACCGCCTCCTCGACCCCGCCAGTAGCATCATCTTTCCCATCGTAATCACCACCAGGTACATGTATGTTTCCATACTTTAGTACGTTTCTTGTCCTCCTAAAGTTTCATAATAGTGTACTTAATTATTTTCAACAGAGGTAGAGAGCCATCATATCGCAGCGGATGAGGAGGGGCCTCAGCTACCTGGATGCCAGCCATGCTGGATTTCTGGGTAAACTTGATAACTTCAAACTTACTGTATTTGTTATTTATGTTATACAGTTCATGTACAAAATTAATGTGCAATTGTAGGGGGAAGATAGATCCAGGTTCTGCTTCCCGCTATATTACGACGCTGGTCCACAGACACATTCCCGGACTATGGAAAGAGTTCCCCTCGTCCGTCTGGGAATTATTATTTGACATGTTCACAGTATTATTAATTTTTACTGATTTGAAGTCATTTCTTTAATTACTATCTCTCTCTGTTAGTGCAGAAAGTTGAGTAATTTTATTTCTAAACAGCGGAGGTACGTGTTCACGAGACCGGGAGATCTCCCTCGAGCACGAGTCGTCTCAGAGTCTACTGCTTAGACTAATTTGAGAAAGTCCATGTGGGAGGCCGGGGACAAGGCAACAAAGACCACAAGCAGCTGGGATCCTACGGCTTGGATGGATTACGGCCCTGTTTGGCTGAGGAGGGACTATTGGGAGTCCCTTTGTCATCGTTGGGCTACTAGACCATGGCAGGAGAGGTCACAGGTGGCTAAACGCAACCGAGCAACTCATCCGGAGAATAATTTGCATACTAGTGGGTCCGTATCTTATGCAACCCACAACAAAAAATTGGTAAGTATATATTGTTCAATTGCTTAATACATTTATTATTATTGTGAAACTAACTACTTTTGTTGAATTGTAAACATCACGAGCTCGAGCGTGCCCCTACTTTTCGCGAGTTATTTGATCGGACTCATAAGCGGAAGGGGACGAATGACTATGTTAGCGAGAGTGCTCGCACGATTGTTGTAAGTCAAATATAATTTTTGAATTCAATTTAGATATTAAAAAATATGATTTCAATAATACATTTTTATTTATTTTGTAGGAGACCTATGATAGGACGATGACAGGTCTCTATGCAGAGGCCACTCCCCAGCCAGACTTGGATCCGGAGGCTTGGGTCGACGCAGCGGGAGGGCCGAGGAAGGGCCGAGTGTATGGCTTTGGGGACAGCCTGGATACTACTCTAGTGTTTTCCCTGATACGCGAGTTCGGTCGCTCCTCCGGCCTACGCAAGTTCATCTGCTGCGCTGCCTGGCAGTGGTGGAGAGGACATGAGAACCCTCATCCGGGAAGAGCTACAGACGCAGTTTGGCGTTATGGTCGAGCAACTGATCTCTGCCATCCAGGAGTACGCCCTCACAGCAAGCCCCTCAGGTCAGTATTACTATTAATTTCATATAGTTTAAATGAAATGAAACCACTAAAACTAGAGGCCACCCAGGTCAATTATGAGTCAGTGTCCAAAGAACTCAAAAGGGAAAAAAAGAAATCTAAATTAAGAAACCTATAAAAAGGTCCCTTTATACAATCAACTTATGGAAGGATAAAAAAGCCACTTGAAAAAAGATATATAAAATAAACCCAAGTGTAAAGGATTAGAACACGCAACTCGGAGGTCCAAAATCACAAATAGGGATTCGATCGGTATGCCGTTCGCTTCGACACGATCGGGTGGGTGAAATTGACGTGTGGGATCTGACGGAATCCTAATCGGATTCCCGGATTGGGTTGGGCATTCAAATCACTATCTAAAAAAAACCCAAGTGTAAAAGATCATAACACGCAACCTAGGGGTACAAAATCACAAATAGGGATCCGATCGGCGTTTGTTTGCTCCGACACGACTGGGTGGGTGAAATTGACGTGTGGGAACTAACAGAATCCTAATTGGATTCCCGGTTTGGGTTGGCGTTCAAATCACTAATATAAAAAAAACCCAAGTGTAAAGGAATAGAACACGCAACTCGGGGTCCAAAATCATAAATAGGGATCCGATCGGCGTGCCATTCACTCCGACACGACCGGGTGGGTGAAAGTGACGTGTGGGAACTGACGGAATCCTAATCTGATTCCCGGATTGGGTTGGGCGTTCAAATCACTAATATAAAAAAAACCCAAGTGTAAAGGATCAGAACACGCAACCTGGGGGTCCAAAATCACAAATAGAGATCCGATCGGCGTGCCGTTCACTCCGACACCGACCGGGTGGGTGAAAGTGACGTGTGGGAACTGACGGAATCCTAATTGAATTCCCGTTTGGGTTCGGTGCTCAAATCACTAATCTAAAAAAAACCCAAGTGTAAAGGATCAAAAATATTTTCTAATTAAACTTGAGGAATAATCACATGTTTTAAATTTAATTTTTGAAAATAATGTTTGTATATTAATTTTAATTAATGTTTCTCATATTTATTTTTTTTAATATAGGATCCTCCGACACCTGACGATCATGAGGCGGAGACAACGGACGATCCAGTAGACCTGTCTTGATTTTTAACATTTATTATTGTGTATGATTTTATATTTGTTGTGTTTTATGATTACATGTTTGATTGTGAGTACTTGTTATTGGGGATGCATGAATATTTTAGCAGGTTTTGTAATTTATCATTGTTAATTTTTGTAATTTTAAAAAATATATATTGGTTATTTCTGACGGGCTTTCCGACAGATATTATCCGTCGGAATAGAAGTTTGCCGACGGAATTTATCCGTCAGCATATCCGTCGGAACTTCCAACGAATTTTTTTCCGACAGAGATTACCGAAGGAATTTCGATAGATTTTCTGACAGTTTTTCGGTCGGAATACACTGACCATTTTTCGACAACATTTTCCGACCACTTTCTGTCGGAAGTTACCGACGCATTTTCAGACGGAATGTTCTGTTAGAATTTTCGACGGTTATTTTTTCCGTCGGTAAATTTTGACCGGAATTTTCCAACGGACGTCTTTCGACGATCGTCCGACGGAAGGTTTTCATAAGGTTTTCGGAAGGCACACTTTCCGACGGAATATGTCCGTCGGAAAGGCCGCTTTTTCTTGTAGTGCAACCAAATCGCCTCGGCCGCATTGGACTAGTTCCAAGTTCTCACCCATCAGGTCTTTGATCGGGGTGAGACCATTAGCGGATTAGCGGCCCTTCCTGAACTAATGGAGGCCCTCACTACAAGAAAATGCGAGTTTTCGATAGACAGATTCCATGAAATCCATCGGAAAAAGCATTATCGATGGATTTCTGACAGAAAATGTTTGTCAAACAATTTTTTTTTGAAAATTGTCGATGGAAAGCCTCTCCATTGAAAATCCATTGAAAATTTTAGACGAAAACATTTCATCAAAAAATTCGTTAGAATGTCAATTTTTTCGATGGAAACATTCCATTAAAATTTGTTAGAATGTCAAAATTTTCTAACTGAAAATATCCATTGGAGAATCTGTCGACATTTCCAGCAGAAACCCACCATCGAAAATCCATCTATAAATCTTTTGATGGATTTATTCAGTCAAAAATCCATAAAAAATTATTCTGATGGATACAAAAATTGTCGAATTTTTTTGACGAAATTTAAATCTATTAGAAATCTCTATATTTTTTAATAATATTTAAAATTTTAAAACATGTATTAAAAATATTTAAACACATATTTAAAGTAACTTCCAAATAAGATATCCACCACAAAAAATAACATCTACCAATAGATTTTTTTTACATATAATAACAAAATCAAGAAAGGTCATATACATCCTCCATATCATCTCATCCTCACCGTCTCCTCTATCGGCACCCGTTAGAGGATCCTATATTGAAAAAAAAATAGACATATATAAATAAAAGTATTATTTAAAAATTAAATTAAATAATATATTTAAATTTATAAATTTGAAAGAAGAAAATATGAATATGAATTCCTTAACTCAATTAGGAGATTGGTTATTTGACGCTAAGCTCAAATTGAAAATCTAATTTAGATTTCGTCAGTTGTCCCATGTCACTCTCACTATCTCAGTCTTGTTGGACTAATTAACATGCCGATCGGATAGATATTTCACATTTTGATCATGTCACGTCCCGATGCGGAATATTGAAACATGAGACAGTTACAAGTAAGCGAGTATAGAGCGTATAATATATATCAAACCATTGCATAAATTGGAATAATGCCAAATGAACCAAACTTTATTGATAATTTCACTATTCACTATTACATTCACTAATTTATAGCTAAAACTATAGACCCATTGTACTTTATTACAATAAAAAGCAAACTAACTATCTAATTAATACTAAGATAACTGGATGACAACACATCGGGTCACTCTTAAGTCTGCTCGTCCCCATCCTATGGAATGTTGTTATTTCCTTTAGTGCTTGCTCTTATTTATGTGGTTGATATATTTGTAGCGTTTTGATATTCTGTATCGAGATGTGACACACACCCATTGGAATCAAAATGGTAGACCTCATGGCCAGCCCCTCCCACCCCTCTCTCTCTCTCTCTATCTATGTTCACACACACATCGGAATCGGTAGGGGAGACCTCTCTCTAGCTCCCCAGCCCCCCACTATCCCCTCCGACCCCCCTCTCTCTCTCACACACACATAAACATCAGGACCGGTGGGGGCACCCCCCACACTAGCCCCTTCCATACCCCTCACACACACTCTCTCTCTACATTCTCTCTGTCTCTCTCTCTTAATTCAATCATTTCTCTTTCTATTGTCTCTTCCTTAATTTTTTTTACAGGGATATTTTAGTAATTAACTTCTTTTTTCACAATTTTGTTACATTTAGCAGAATATTCCTCAAATTTTAATAACTAATCACATGGACATAATTGATGATCTTTTTCATTTTCAAGGGTACATAATCTAATATGAAGATTTCGGGAGTATAATCTCAAATACTATATATTTTGGGGGTATATATGTATTTTTCCCTTTAGGGTCATAATCTTGAACAATTCAAGTAACTCCCTCAAATCTCTTGCCATTCTAAAGTAAGTCCACCCATAGATAATTTTGTCATTTTCCTTCGAGGATCACTCTTAAACTACAGCTAATTAGGTATGTGATAATTTCATATAACATCAACATGCAATTTTATAATATTTGAGCTTTAACAATGGTATATCTAATAATATTTTATCAAAGATAATATATTTGAAATATTGTTATAAAAATAGTTTACAAGGAAAATCTCTAACTAAATGCTCATTTATTTGTTATAGACATAGTTGTGCTCTCTCTAATTTCCAGTACACGTAACAGGCGATCCATCTCTAGCTTTGTTGGACCACATTTCTTGCGCTTCGGAACAAACGGACAAAAATAGGCGAGTTTGAGATATATGCAGGATTAAGGAGGGGTATATTGAGGGTTAAAAGTGAAATGACAATTTAGGGGGTAAGTTAACCAGGTTAAATTTTAGAAAAATGGGGTCAATGAGGGGTTAAAGGGGTTTGGATACCCCACCTATTTAGGAGGGTTAAAATTAACTCCCTTTTAATTCTCCAACTTATTTTTAGAGTAAAAAAAAGATAAGTTAAAAGAGTGATTAAACAACCTCCAATTAAAATAATCGGAAATTTATTATCCCTGCGTCCAATAGATACAGATTTTTGCTATACCCACTCTTAATTTTTTCCGCACGAATTTTTTGCATCATTATCCTATATAACTACGCTGTGGTCTTTAATCACTTTATTATAATAGGAATTTTGCACATATTATATATGTTGTGCTGGCAGATGTTTATTGCTATCTAACACACGTTAATCTACCTAAAGCTTCATTAATTGCTTAATTAGCTATCAAGCCGTCGATCGTCTCTTTTATAGTGAGAAGTGGATAATTCTCTAAAATTTGAAACATATATTTTTAATGTTCAGAGGTATATATACGTTTTGATTAAACCCTGCATGAATAAATATAATAAAATAAAAGAGGTAATATTTAACGCGGTCATGGCCTGATCAGCGTACGTTGTTCTTTCCTGTAAGTTTCCCCTCTCTATTGGGCCTCAATTACCGTCAACTCTGATTCATTTCATAGTTAAGCAGATCATATCAATTTGTACTTTTTAAAATTATTATTTCGTACATGTAACTTACTAGGTAATTCCTATGATCAATCAGATACGACGACAAAAATTTCTGTCGCTGATAGCGAAAGATATAGATGGAATCCGCACGCAATATTGATCAGCTAGCCGTCATGATGACCACTCACTAGCAGCCACCAGGGGGTACGTGGGTGGCAGCTAGCCTCACATGATCATAGCAGATGCTGCGGCTTATATTTATAAGCATCAGAAATATATATTTCCATTTCCACAACAGGAGTGGGTGAGAAATCTCAATCATCTGAAGCGTTTCCATTTGAAAGTTTGAAACCAATCAACTTACCATTTTTCAGCTTTTTCTTTTCTTTATATCCATGAGGAAGGAAATTTAGCTATATATCACTCATATCACACAGTCGCCGGCCGCAGGTTCTCTTATTGTGAGGAGCAGCAGCAGGTAGTTCCGAGTGGGCCGGGGAGCACTACTGCCGGCCGGAGATGGCGTCAGGACTTCCCCTCCTGGATCTGGTGTGGTCGGAGTACTGGATTAATCGCAGCTGGGATGTGGGGTCTCTGCTGTGGTGGTGCTGCTGGCAGTGGCATGGGGCGGGGCGAGCGTGGTAGCGCTGAGGGGGCTGCGGTGGGCGTGGTGGACGCCCAGGAGGCTGGAGAGGGTGCTCCGGCAGCAGGGCATCGGGGGCAACCCTTACCAGCTGCTCGTCGGAGACATGAGGGATTTCATGAGGTTGAACAAGGAGGCGCGTTCTAGGCCCATGCCGGCCATCTCCCACGACATCGCCCCCCGCGTCTACCCCTTTCTACACCAGTCCATGGCCAAGCATGGTACGTACGTATGAGCACACTGTACCTACTCCTTTACACCATTATTACTCGCAAGTATGCTCCGATACAGAGCTAGCTAGTTCTTCTGCTGTGTCGTGCAAGAAACAATATGCCATCCTTTGGGATATACCTTAGCTTTCACGCTTGATGATTGTTCAAGTTATATATATTTGGAGGGGATTAAGTTTGGCTTAATCTTTCTATATCTTGGTTCCACTTAATTTGTATGTTGAAGGGCCTGAGGAACCCATGGTAATCTAATCTCAGATAACATATAGGAAGATTGTTAACCCTTCCCGTCACAATTAACCTATCAGGAAACTTATATGACGTGGGAATATTTTCTCCGAAGAGGCACTTTTCCATCTAACTCTAATCCTTAGCTAGTCAGCTGGAAATTAAGTTTGGCATTGGACTGGATCGCATACGGGGTTTGGAGATTTGTTAATCAAATAGCTGGTCACAGGAGTTTGAAGCTCAAAACTTCCCATATATACTTCATTAAGACATAAAAACCAAAGGTCGGGAAAGCACAAAAGCAGGACTCACATATAGGAAAAACTATAAAAAACGCCGGTAGAGTTTTGGTGAGGTAGAAAAGCTTAAAGTTACGATTGACATATATTACAGACTAACAGAGAAAACTAAAATTCCTACTTACTAGGCCGATGGTGAACCAAGACTGACAAAAAAGCTGCACTAAAATGCCTTTGTATACGGTGGTTTCCTACTTACTAGCCCTCTTAATTTTTTGGTCATCTGAAGATTTTTTTATAAACTTTATTAATTGTCCCCCTTTACATTGCGTATTTATAAGTAATTAATTTTATTAATTACTCCTCCTCTATATTTTTGGCTCCGCCATTGTATTTGACATTACTTGACATTTTCATCAAATTATTTTCCGATGAGAAATACTTACTTTATTCACTACTTTTGACCAATATATAGATACGTAGGCTGCGCAACTTATTTGTATAAACATGCTCGTGTGCAGCATCTCCCTTGGGATCGCCCAGATTTTCTGAGGATGGGTCGGATCGGCCGATCCGATCCGAATCAGGATCGGGGCCGATCCGATTCTGTATTGTATGCCTCCAGCAGGGGCCTGCTTGCAAAGGCAAGATCGTGGCCGGCCATGATCTCCTCCATGGCGTCGACAGAGGACACGACGAGGGTGGGGGACCTGGTTCAGCTGCAGCAGCATGAGTGGGCCGTGCTTGTGAGAGAGCACTGCCAGGGTGAGCTGGGGGTGGGAGCCCAGCTTGTGTCATGTATCCTTAAGTAATCTAAACATCACATTTAAAAAAAAATATATAATAGATTTTTTTTTTTTTAGTTTTAAGGATGACATGCTATACAAATGGTTTCTACGTATTTGCATTTTGACATGTAGTACCTTAGCATGTTGTTTGACCGCAATGATCATATTTTCTACAAGCAATCTTAAACAGCAAATTTAATTATGATGTTGTTTTATCACACTGATCATATATTTTTCACAAGCAATCTTAAAAAAACACATTTATGATGATCACCACAATGACTTTTTTTTTAATTTTGAGGATGTAGGCAAGATTTGTTGCACTTGGTTTGGTCCGTACCCTCGGGTGATTATAAGCAATCTTGATATGATTAGAGATATTCTTTCTACCAAGTTTGATCACTTTGAAAAGTCCAAAATAAATCCTCTTGCGGAGCTCTTGATCACTGGACTTCTTACTTATGAAGGAGATAAGTGGGCCAAGCACAGAAGAATCATCAATCCAGCTTTTCATGTAGAGAAATTGAAGGTACAGGTTTCATTTTATCTGTTTCGCTGTCATATATAGGATGTACAAATCTCATATCAGGGAATTTGTTGTATCAGCTTTCTTCAACAATTTTATTTTTCCTATTTATCATTAAATTTGCAGCGCATGTTGCCAGCATTTTCTACTTGTTGTGCTGAGCTCATTGCTGGATGGGAGAAATTGGTTGGTCCAAATGGATCTTGTGAGTTGGATGTGTGGCCAGAGCTTCAAAATTTTACTGGAGATGTCATATCTAGAACTGCATTTGGAAGTAGTTTTGAGGAAGGGAGGCGCATATTCCAACTTCAAGTTGAGCAAGCTGAGCTTCTGATTCAGGGTCTTCAAAATATTTTATTCCAGGTTACAGGTAATAGCTTATAACTCCACTAGCTAGTGGCCTACATCCATACAATTTTTTGCATGATAAGTTTGGGAGGAGGCATATGATCGTTTCATGCTATTTTTTTTTCTATGTTGAAAATAATATTCATGTCCTTGCATGAAAATTATACAATTGATTGACAATATAAAATGCAAATCAGCTTTCCATTTGTGATCATCATTTAATTGATGTTGGATTCTTTTTCTCTCATTGTTAATTAGGTGGAATAAAAAATATACATGATTTTGTCACATGCAAGCATTCATACTTTGCTAAGAATATGCCTTATTGCAGGTTTTTCCCCACAAAAGGAATAGAAGAATGAAAGAAATCGCTAAAGAGGTGCGAGAGCTTCTTAGGAATATGATTATGAAGAGGGAGAAGGCAATGAAATTGGAGTCACCCCAAATGATGACTTGCTGAGCTTACTTTTAGAATCCAACCTCAAATACTATAAAAAAATGGAAGTGTGGAGAAATTTAAGATGACAAGTGAAGACGTGATTGAAGAATGCAGCTATTTTACTTTGCTGGACAAGAAACAACATCTGTTTTACTTACTTGGACAATGGTGGTGTTGAGTGTAAATCCAAGTTGGCAAGCCCGCGCGAGGGAAGAAGTTTTGCAAGTGTTTGGCAAAGCTAAACCGGACTTCGATTCCTTAATCCAACTAAAAGTTGTAAGTATTCTTAGTTGCAATTTGATCCCAAAAACTAGACTCAAACATGTAGCTCAGATCCAATTTATTAGAATTGAGCTTCCCAAAAGTTGTTGATAGCAAAGGTAGTAGCTAGTTGATCCTAGATCTAATGCATTTCTGAACATTCATAGTATAGATATGCATTAGAGCAGGGATTTTATGAAACATAGGTGGCATCAAAAGTGTTCGATGCTATCTACTTTAACATCATATATTTTTATGTCAACTTTTAAATACTCTGTTCTTTTCTCCTGCCATATATAAATGAATATAGATAAACATTATGTACTTTAATGTTAGAACCAATGATGTATGTAGCATATAAAATGGTATAACTATCTGTGAAATTTACATTCATTTGATAATTCCTGTTTTCTTTTTCTATGTCCATATTAATTATATATAGTAGATAAAAATAGAGTAGACGTAAATTGTTTATTAACTCATGGATTTTGAAGTAAATGGCAATGTACTTTTGGTGCCAATAAGGGCAACGGATCCCTCAAGAAATAATAAGAAAGTTAACTTGAGCTTTGTTTGATTACAAGAGTCCAACTCGGCTCCTTTAGCTTCATCAAAGGTTTGACCTAATTAATATGTAAATTCTAGGAGGCTTTATTATGATTTAATATTTGCAATGCAAGTACCTTACATTGGTTTCACTCTCCTACTAACTAATCAATACTTACTGTATCTGTAGGAAATCAAGATACTAATTCTTAACTTCATGTTGCAGGTGACTATGATTCTTTATGAGGTATTGAGGTTGTATCCCCCAGCAGCTTTCCTCCTTCGAACCACCAACAAGACAATGGAATTAGGTGGATTCACGTTTCCATCCGGAGTACATTTCCTCCTACCGATATTATCCATCCATCATGATCCAACGCTTTGGGGAGAAGATGCTAATGAGTTCAACCCCGAAAGATTTGCCGAAGGTGTTTCTAAAGCATCAAAGCATCAGATGGCTTTCTTTCCTTTCGGCAGTGGGCCTCGCATTTGCATCGGACAAAACTTCGCTATGGCAGAGGCAAAATTGGGCTTAGCTACGATTCTACAACACTTCTCCTTTGAGCTTGCACCCTCTTATAGACATGCACCCTACATGGTCATAACTCTTCAACCACAACATGGTGCACAACTTATCTTACATAAACTATGATATCAATGTTGCCTAAAAAGTTATCATTGGATTAGCACACCGACTTGCAGCCATAGTGGAACAAGAATATGAAATATACATTCCCTATGCATATATCTATGTGTGTGCCTATATGGGTACATTAATCAAACTTTATGGATTGTAATGGACCTGAAGTGCTGATAAAGCTTCAAGAATAAATGAAAATATTATTACTATTTGACAAACATTTAATTGTAATGGTCTCATATACCAATGGGATAAAATGTTCCCCATGTATATATTTGTGTGCGCTTTTATGGGCACATCAGTCAAACTTTATGGATTGTAATGGACCTGAAGTGCTGATAAACTTTGCTTCAATATTAGAGAAAATCATTATTTCTATTAATTGACAAACATTAGATGGTATTGGTCTCATATACCCGAGAACTTAGCTTCATAATCTTGATACCTTATTGAGAACAATTCCACATGATTTGCATCGATGTGTATGCGAGTTGTTTTACTTGAAAGATATTGCTTGTTTTATAGATCTTAGCAAAAGACATATTGTTCTTTTTGACACTGAGGGAAACATTAGATAAGTTTTTTTTGACACCACATCACTCTAACCTACTTTAATTGCATAAGCTACAATATGGTCATCATTATGAAATACGCCCCATAGTTGAGGCTTTGGTAGAGAGATGCATGAGGCCACCTGAAGTTTTCTGCATCCTATATAGTGAAGCTTTAAGAATTTGTAGAAAACTTAGAACGTAGCCGAATTTTTAAAAACTTTAGAAGGTATCCCTTCAAATATGGATCGATGTTGTATAAAAAGATACCCTAGGGTCAAGGAAAATGCCTAAATCCTGACAGGCAATGTAAAAAAGTATTTGGAGGTGCAGGGCTAGCTCACGCGTCCACCTAATTCCACACTAGTCGGATAATTTTTTACTCGGTCAACTAGATAAAGGTGCTTCTCGATTAGATGCCTATAAATTACTTCGGTGAATGGTCGAAAGAAATGGTCATCACTTGATGTATAATTAAACTTCAAACTGATGAAGGGTTTATTTTTTTAAATTCTAGGTACTTCAAATTTCTATAATGATATATTTGTAAAAGAATAATTTATGTATGAAAATATATATATATATATATACACACACTCTTGAATTCTATCATATTCAAATGTATACCTGTAAGATATGTATATATGTTATCATGTAAAAAAACCATTAAATAAGTATGAAAAATATTAAAATATCTCTCTTAGAGAGAGAGATGATCTAGTGCGGTTGGAGGGCGTCGGAGGGTTTCCCCTCTAGTGTTGGCAGTGTGAGAAGGGAGAGAGGTTTTTTTTTTTTTCCTTCCTTTTTTACTTAAGAGAGGTAGGAACAAGCTATTCTTTTTGTTCTCTTTAACTCAAGTACAGTTGAGTTAGATAGATGGAAACAAATGGTAAGGATATACATGATGACTTTTTTTATTTTAGAGGTATAGGTATAATATGTAGATTTTAAAGATATATATTCAAATATGATATATTTTAGGATTATATATATATAATTTTCCCTTGTGTATATAATACATATATATATATATATTCTATAAGTTCACTATTTCTAATGAACTAAAAAACACAATATAATGATGTACAATTGAGAATGTAATGAAGCTAAATAAAAAGTTGGCCCAACTAACTTTAAAAGTGGTGTTTACACTGTGATCAGTTGCTAGAGGAAGAAAGGAGAAGAGAGACGAGGGTGTATGGAGTAAGAGGGATGGAGGAGAACGTGGTAGAGTGGGAGAGATGGGAGGAGAGAAGGAAGGAATAAGGTTTAAAAAACTCCCTTGCCATAAGGGGTCCACCCTATAGAGGACAGGGAGACCTTTGTGTAAAGAATGTCTCATTTCTAAGTGAACTAACTGTTATTTGATTAATTATCTCATAATTGATTCTCAACACCTCATCAATGATGGGTAGTATCAAATGACTTTAAAATCCCCTTTGTACATTTCTTTCCTCACTTCTGCCACAACTATAAACTTTCATTTATACAATATTATTAATCAAATTCGAATGATGCTCATATTACTAAACTCTATTCAACTCAATCTAACAATCATGTACTAAAGATGGCCAAACTGAAAAATGACTTTATAGTGTGCCATCTAACTTTCGTTGTGGATTTTTTTTCCTAAGTATGTTTCTATATGGTATTCTTTTTCTAGGATACTTTAAGAAAATGATTACTCTTTGACTATTGCCTTTGTAAATATAACCCTAAAATTGAACATGTGGCTGGGGGTATCCTTAACTTGTTGAGTAGTGTCTCGAACATGTGGCTAGGCCCCCAAGTTGATGATCAAAGCTAATTATCCTCATGCAAGACATCCTTACCTCTAAAAGATCAAGGGAAATGCTTAGTGATCAGCTAGCCGCGCAAATGATTTGCCCGGCCAGCACCCCATTGGCTGGTGCTCCAACCAATGGTGGGTAAATCGGACAATGATTTGCCTGGTTTGCACGTGCAACTCAAAGATCAATTGTATCATTGTGATGTAAATTTTTGTAGTTGACAATTAGGCATGCAGAACTAGTTAGGAATTCCATATGGATTACTTTAGCGAACTCATTCCTATGAAGTACCTTCTGCCCATAGCTAGGTCGCCTGGACAAGACCAAATAGCCTTATTAGACCTGGCTCAACTTGACCACTTGTCGTATAGCAGGGGAAGAAAAAATGGAGTTCCAAAGGGGAACTTAATCCCATACGAAAATCCACAACCTCCTTCACACTCTAAAACATCTTCGAAGAGTATTAATAATCGCAAGTAAGGCTCAAGTAGGACACGTGTCAACTTGACATAGTCTCGTTGGCAACTCTCTCCCACTCAATTTTCATTCTCAAATCGAGCTTTTTCCTTCTGCTGACTTGACTATCGGAGAGTTAATCTCAAGATCTTCGTCCCGATCTTGACTCTCTTACAGGTGGAGGTAGCACTAAGGACCAACCAGGCATCTCTTTCCTCTCCTGATCTCAGCTGTCCAAGAACTAGACTTGGGCCATCTTTGGTCGTCTCCCTTGAGATCTAAAAGGGAGCAAGATGACTATATCATTGGTGACATCTGTAAGACAAAGCATCGCCATGGCTCCTCCAAAAGGCAAGGGCACTACTCAGTAATTAGAAGATTTTGAGAACTAAGAAATTAAGGTGACAACTAGAGCGACCAACCAAATTGTCCCAACCTCATTGGACTAGTTCCAAGCTCTCACCCATCAGGTCTCTCATCGGAGTGAGACCATGAGCAGATTAGCGGCCCTTCCTGAACTAATGGAGGCCCTCACTACAAGAAATGCAGTGTTTCAATAGATAGATTCCACGAAATCCATCAGAAAAAGCATTACCGACGGATTTCTAATAGAAATTGTTCGTTACACATGTTTTTGAAAAATGTCAATGGAAAGCCTCTCCATCGAAAATCCTTCAAAAATTTCAGACGAAAACATTCCGTCAAAAAATTCATTAGAATGTCAAAAAAATTCGATGTAAACATTCCATTGAAAAATTGTTGGAATGTCAAAATTTTCTAACTGAAAATATCCATTGGAGAATTTTTCGACATTTCCAGCAGAAACCAGCATCGAAAAATCCATCTATAAACCATCTCATGGATTTATTTAGTCAAAAATTCATAAAAAAATTATTCTGATGGATACAACAATTTGTCAATTTGTTTTTGACGAAATTTCAATCTATTAGAAATCTCTATATTTTTAATAATATTTTAAAATTTTAAAACATGTATTAAAATTTTTTTAAAACACATATTTAAAGTAACTTCCAAATAAGATATCCACCACAAAAATAACATCCACCACATAGATTTTTTTTTACATACAATAACAAAATCAAGAAAGGTCATATATATCCTCCATATCGTCATCCTCACCGTCTCCTCTATCGCTAGCTACTAGAAGATCCTATATAGAAAAAAAATAGACATATATAAATAAATGTATTCTTTAAAAATTGAATTAAATAATATATTTAAATTTATAAATTGACAGAAGAAAATATGAATATGAATTCTTTAACTCATTAGGAGATTGGTTATTTGACGCTAAGCTCAAATTGAAAATTTAATTTAGATTCCGTCAGTTGTCCCATGTCACTCTCACTATCTCAATCTTGTTGGACTAATTAGCATGCCGATCAGATAGATATTTCACATTTTGATCATGTTACGTCCCGATGCGGAATATTGAAACATGAGACAGTTGCAAGTGAGCGAGTATAGAGCGTATAATAGATATCAAACCATTGCATAAATTGGAATAATGCCAAATGAACCAAACTTTATTGATAATTTCACTATTCCCTATTACATTCACTAATTTAGAGCTAAAACTATAGACCCAGAGTAGTACTTTATTCTAATAAAAACAAACTAACTATCTAATTAATACTAAGATAACTGAACGATAGCACATCGGGTCACTCTTGAGTCTGCTCGTCCCCATCCTATGGAATGTTGTTATTTCCTTTAGTGCTTGCTCTTATTTATGTGGTTGATACATTTGTAACGTTTCGATATTATGTATCGAGATGTGACACACACCCATCGGAATCAAAGGGGTAGACCTCATGGGCAGCCCCTCCCACCCCTCTCTCTCTCCATCTATGTTCACACACACATCGGAATCAGTAGGGCAGACCCCTCTTTAGCTCCCCAAGCCCCCCACTATCCCCTCCGACCCCCCCTCTCTCTCTATATGCTCTCTCTCTATCTCTCTCTCACACACATAGACATCGGGACTGGTGGGGGGCACCCCCACTCTAGCCCCTTCCATGCCGCTCACTCTCTCTCTCTTAATTCAATCATTTCTCTTTCTATTGTCTCTCCCTCAATTTTTTTACAGGGATATTTTAGTAAATTAACTTCTTTTTTTACAATTTTGTTACATGTTAGCAGAATATTCCTCAAATTTTAATAACTAATCACATGGACATAACTGATGACCTTTTTCATTTTCAAGTGTATAGAATCTAATATGAAGATTTCGGGGGTATATATAATCTCAAATACTATATATTTTGGTGGTATATATGTATTTTTCTCTTTAGGGTCATAATCTTGAACAATTCAAGTAACTCCCTCAAGTCTCTTGCCATTCTAAAGTAAGTTCACCCATAGAGATAATTTTGTCATTTTCCTTCTAGGATCACTCTTAAACTACAGCTAATTGGATATGTGATAATTTCATATAACATCAACATCAATTTTATAATATTTGAGCTTTAACAATGGTATATCTAATAATATTTTATCAAAGATAACATATTTGAAATATTTGTTATAAAAATAGTTTACAAGGAAAAATCTCTAACTAAAATGCTCATTTATTTGTTATAGACATAGTTGTGCTCTCTTAATTTCCAGTACACGTAACAGGCGATCTATCTCTAGCTTTCTTGGACCACATTTCTTGCGCTTCGGAACAAACGGACAAAAATAGGCGAGTTTGAATATATGCAGGATTAAGGAGGGTATATTGAGGGTTAAAAGTGAAATGACAATTTAGGGGTAAGTTAACCAGGTTAAATTTTAGAAAAATGGGGTCAATGAGGGGTTAAAGGGGTTTGGATACCCCACCTATTTAGGAGGGTTAAAATTAACTCCCTTTTAATTCTCCAACTTATTTTTAGAGTAAAAAAAAGATAAGTTAAAAGGGGATTAAACAACCTCCAATTAAATAATCGGAAATTTATTATCCCTGCGTCCAATAGATACAGATTTTTGCTATACCCACTCTTATTTTCTCCGCAGGAATTTTTTGCATCATTATCCTATATAACTACGCTGTGGTCTTTAATCACTTTATTATAATAGGAATTTTGCACATATAAGAATCCTTTGTACTATATATGTTGTGCTAGCAGATATTTTTGCTATCTAACACACGTTAATCTACCTAGGGTGTTTCGGAGTAATTTAAAAAAAAACTATTTCTATCTAAAAAATTACGTTACATTCGTTTTTAATTTTAATTTAAAATTATGGCAACGTGGTGTTCTCCGTTTCGTAAAAACATCTAAATTTTTAAAAATTATGTTGATATGTTTTGGGGCGGGGCAGGGGCATGGGCGGGGGTCCAGCGGGAGCGGGTGGGGGGGGGGGTTTTCGGCGGGGCTGGGGGCGGGAAGGGAGGGGTTCTGGCGGGATGGGGCTGGGGGCGGCGGGGGGCTGCTAGGACTGGGGGGGGGGGGGGGGGGGGGGGCGGGGGGCTGGGCCAGGGGTGTAGCGACCTCATATATCGGTACGGTTATACCAACCCACGTCGATATAATGAACGTTGCCACAGTGGGACATTTACCCAAACGATAACATACAGTTGATACATGTGAATATAAGAATAGAGTAGCGGAAGTAAAAGAACCACTGTCTTCGTTTCATTTATCATCCACATTTAACATACATGATTGCAATAACTTTAAAGAACTAAAAGTCCACATAATTAACTTGCTGAAAATCAAATACATAATTGTCCACCCTTAAACATTTTCCATGATAATTCTAGTATAATGTTTCAATTACATACATCAAATGCCAAAATGTCACAACCAAGCTCCACCAACTGGCTACTCCCGCGCTCAGAGTCGCTTTCCACGGTCTCTACCAAGGGTGTGTCACCTACTACACATGTACGCCGAAGCAAGTAATGAGTCTAAAAGACTCAGCAAATAACTCTACACATACCATACATGTACATATCATAGTAGGTTTTACATACACATTCACAAGACACAACATATAGCATGCGTGACATTGAAATTGACAACCTTATCTTGGAAATTCTACTAATGAACACATGATTCATGCTTTCAGGTTTTCTAAGTCAAAATCTTCTACTACATGCTCTCTAATCATTTCCTACACATGAAGGTTCTACTTTCAATTTAAACTAAAACATGAGAGCAATCTAGCATGACTAGCTTACATACATGAAAGAACACATTGCTAACATGGTTACTACTCATTCATACACATGCACATAACCATTTTACATGTTTTAAGCTTGCTGGTTTCACATGGACTAGGAAGCATAACCTAACACAGAGCTACTTAGTCAATTTATGTTACAACATGAAGGCAAACAAGCATGGGATTACTTACACATCACTAAGAATCATTTCTAACATGAATTCTAGCAATTTGCACATGTAAAGCATGATTACAAGTACATTTAGTTTTGTTTTTAACATGATTTCAGATTACTACAACATGGATCACAAATTCACAACCCTCACATTTGGTTTTACATTTTTACACAAATTCTAATTCACATACTTCACTTTTTACACATTGCACATTTACACATTGTTCACACTACACATTTGGCACATGATCACAATCACATTTTATATTTCACATTTTACACTTTAGTGCCGTGACACATAGTCCAAACCACCATAAGAAGGACACATCACATCACATACACATAGACGCCACCTAGGTAATACAGTGACGACTCTTGGACTGCGCAAACCGGGAGAACAAGTCTCCACCCTAACCAGCGTTACTTGTCCACCTCCAGGATTTCATCCTAATGTCCTTAGGATCACAACACATTGAACCTTCTCATGAGGACTTTCCATGATACGGTTCCACTGCCCTCTATGGAAGCAATGTCACACTTGGCACAATTTACACATTTCACGTTTACCGATTTTTAACACATAATTTTTCACATGACACACACATCTTTGCATTCTCTCTCACGCATACATGGGCTCTGTTTTCTAACATTTCTACAGTTACCATGGATTACATATTCAAAAATTTGCATAAATCAGATCCCACCCATATATCAAATCGTTCCCACATTATATAGGCATTAATTACACATTTTTGCATGGAAAATTCATATTGCATGGTATAGTTTGTCCAAATGACCTGAAAATTTAACCACGTACTGACTTCGGCTTCATGACCCCACAAGCAAAATTTGGGATTTTTCTGACTCATAATTCAATTTCAGAAAATTGAACATCATTCTCATGTCATTCGAAATTCAATCTATCATGGTGCATAATATGAAAATTCAGTTTCAACAGATCATGACCCTGAACCCAATATACCCAACACCACAGGAAATTTCCCTAGATTTATTTCTCAACACACAATTTACTGGAAATTTAGCAATCCTACACATGTTTTCTAATTTGCAAGTATGAATTTTCAGTAAATCACATTGACATGGGAAAATTCCAGAAAATTCAGAGTAGGGACTGACGTATATAGACATGGTTCAACAAAATCAGGGCATCATAATTTCCCACGGATTACTAGGATCATGGCCGAACATCTCTGGCCATTCTTTCACATGCATTTTAAATAAACCATAGCTCAACCATCCAAAAAATAAATGTACATTTATTCTCTCATTCATCACATATCTAGATACATAGCATATAAGAGTTACATTATCCTCATCGTAAAGCACGTCGAATTAATCATATAGAAGGGCAGAACAGTTCACTGTTCTATCCTGATAACTTAACGGCAAGCTTGGGCCGCTTAACGGCAACATCGATGGCCGTTAATGAAGATCTTGACGGCAAGTGATGTTGTCGTCAAGTTTAGGTCTGTGCACAAAAACAGACCCGAGCTCCAAAAACAAGGGAATTTGGAGGATCCAGGACACGAGGAAAATGCGTAAAAATAGTAAAACCACCCTAGACATCTACATGGACGATAGGGGTAGGTTACTTCTCTCAAGAAAATACTCCAGATGGATCTAAAAGGGCGGTGAAGCTCTCCTTGGGCAGTCCCAAGAAGCTCCCTAGAAAGTCTTCCTCCGGGTTCTAGGATGAAGATGCCTCCAAGATGAGGTCGGGGAAGCCTCCTCCTTTACTTCAGCTATCTCCTAGTCGTAGTAGATGGCCGGATGAAGCTCCACATTCCCAGATCTAGGCTTGCAAAGGTGGGGTTTTCTCACAGAAACTAGGGTTTTCTTTCCTCTTGCAAAAGAGAGCCAAGAGGGGCTGAGCGTTGAAGAGAGGCTCTGTATATAGAGGAGAGGAGCTCTCCTCTCACACAGGTCGGACAAGAAGGCTTTCAGACCGTTGGAGACAGCTCCCCAATGGTTGGGGTAGCTTGTTCCCGAAAATCCGACTCTGCAACGCATGTAGGTCAGAGAAATTAACGTCCACATCGTTGGACGTGGAACTTAGTGTTGGCGTCCACAGGGTTGATGCCTACACAACACAAACATCCATTGATATTGACACCAATTTGGTCTTCGGCCAGAACTCCAAAACATGCAGAAACCTTGCACAACTGCACCTATATAAGTACCATATGATACTATTACGTACATACTATCATCATACCATTCATACATTATTTACATCTAATTTATACATATGCATGCAATAGTATACTAACTAGTACTTACGTAGATATTTGCATACGTACATACACAAACATGAAGTATTCACATGCAATACAATAATGCAATAAAATCGAGGGCCTTACACCCTCTCCCCCTTAAAAGAAACTTCGTCCTCAAAGTTAGAACGATACTACTCAAACAAAAGGGGATACTTCTTCTTCATCGCATCCTCAAGCTCCCAAGTAGCCTCCTCTCTCGAGAAGTTCCGCCAGAGAACTTTCACCGACGCAATACTCTTGTTCCGGAGATGCTAAACCTTCCGGTCAAGAATAGCTACTGGTTGCTCGACATACAAAGATCTAGCTAAATCTCCACTGGCTCATGACTAATCACATGAGACGGATCTCGGACATACTTCCTGAGCATCGAAACGTGGAAAACGGGATGAACACTAGCCAATGCTGGGGGTAAGGCTAGCTCATACGCCACGCTGCCCAAACGTCTGAGAATGTCATATGGGCCAATGAACCTAGGGCTCAACTTACTATGCCTGCCAAATCTGACGACTCCTCGAGTAGGCGATATCTTCAAGAAGACATGATCACCAACCTCGAACTCCAAATCCTTTCTCCTGTTGTCGGCATAACTCTTCTGCCTATCCTGGCCACAACAAGCCTCTTTCTGATAAGCTGGATCTTATCCGAAGTTTCCTGAACTAACTCCGGTCCGATCAATTGCCTATCAAGTCTCCTCCCAACATAAAGGAGATCTGCAGGGCCTACCATACAACGCCTCGAATGGAGCCATACCAATACTCGCATGAAAGCTGTTGTTGTATGCGAACTCCACAGAGGTAAATGATGCTCCCAATCATCCTTCCAATCCAGAACACACGCTCTCAACATATCCTCGAGCGTCTGGATAGTCCGCTCGGACTGTCCATCGTCTGGGGATGAAACGCCGAACTGAGCTTCAGCTCCGAACCTAAAGCATCCTGAAGACCCTTCCACAACCTCGAAGTGAATCTCGGATCTCGATCCGAAATGATCGAATTCGGCACACCATGCAATCTAATGACACTACTAATATACAATCTAGCTAAACTCTCTACTGACTGCTTCTTCTTCATAGGCAAGAAGAGCAGCAGCTTCGAGAATCTATCTACAACTACCCAAATCGAGTCATTGCCCCTTCTAGATCGAGGCAAACCCGAAACAAATCCATAGTACAACTTCCCACTTCCACACTGGGATCTCCATCCTTTGCATAAGGCGGATGGTCGCTGCCGCTGGGCTTTCACTTGCTGACACACTAGACATCTAGACAATAATCCGCTACATCCTCTTCATACCGGAACACCAAAATGATCTCTTCAGATCCTGATACATCTTAGTGTTACCCGGATGAATAGAGAATCGCGATCTATGAGCCTCCGCTAACACATGCTCATGGACATCTACAAATCAGGCACAAACACGGTGATGGAATCTAATCACACCGTCCTCATCACGAGCAATGCTTGCCTTGCCCACTAACTCTAAGAGTCTAAGGTCGGCTTCCTGTTGCTCGATCACCTCATCCAAAACTGAGTACCTAAAGATAACTAAGCTACAAAAGCCTGGCATAGCGATGGCTCTAACTCAGTCAACGCACAAGCTGCATCTTCCAACATCTTCCAATCCTGTTGGAGAGATGGCCTCCTTCTACTCAGAGCATCCGCTACGACATTCGCCTTTCCACGGTGATACTGAAGGTCGAATCATAGTCCTTCAAGAACTCAATCCATCTCCTCTGCCTCAGGTTTATTCCTTTGGGAGAAAAGATACTTCAAGCTCTTGTGTCGGTAAACACCTCAAATCTGACACCATAAAGATAGTGCCTCCAGATCTTTAGTGCATGACCACGGCTTCTAACTCCAAATCATGAGTCGGATAGTTACGCTCATGCTCCTTCAACTGACGAGAAGCATAAGCCACTAGCCTTTCTTGTTGCATGAGCACACAGCCTAAACCAATCCGAGACGCATTTGTGTAGATAGCAAAACCCTCTACACCGCTCGGTAAGACTAACACCAGAGCTGACGTGAGCTTAGCTTCAGCAACTAAAAACTACTCTCACATTTCTCGAACCAAACAAACTTCACTCCCTTTCTGGTAAGCTGAGTCAAAGGGGCGGCGATGGACGAAAATCCCTCAATAAATCGCCGATAGTAACCAGCCAAACCCAGAAAACTACGAGTCTCCGAAGGAGTCTGGGGAATCTCCCCCAATCCATAACTGCCTGGACCTTTGCTGGATCCACTGCTACACCAGCACCGGAGATAACATGCCCGAGGAAATGAATCTCGCGCAACCAAAAATCACACTTGCTGAACTTAGCATACAGCTTGTGCTCACGAAGAACCTCTAATACTACCCTCAAATGCTGACGGTGTGTGGCCTCGTCCGGAAAGTAGACCAGCACATCATCAATAAACACTACGACAAAGCTATCTAAATACGGCCTAAACACTCTGTTCATGAGGTCCATGAACGCTGCAGGGGCATTGGTCAATCCAAAAGGAAGGACCAAAACTCATAATGTCCATAACGGGTTCTAACGCCGTCTTGGACACATCCTCACTCCTAATCCTCAACTGATGATAACCAGATCGCAGATCAATCTTAGAAAGACTGATGCACCTCGCAACTGGTCAAACAAATCATCAATACGAGGCAAGGGATACCTGTTCTTTATAGTCACTTGGTTCAGCTTTCTGTAGTCAATGCATAACCTAAGTGACCCGCTTTCTTCTTGACGAATAATACAGGTGCACCCCAAGGGGAAACACTAGGGCGAATAAATCCCTTATCTAGCAACTCTTGCAACTGCCTCCTTAACTCGGCTAACTCTGCAGGTGCCATCCGATATGGAGCCTTCGAGATAGGAGAGGTGCCCGGAAGCAACTCTATGGTAAACTCTATCTCTCTATCCGGTGGCAAACCAGACAATCATCAGGAAAGACGTCTGGAAAATCCTGCACTACCTCAATCTCTGCGATAGTAGGTGACTCATCAGCCTCTGGCACTAGTACCACGCTGGCAAGAAAAGCGTCACAACCCTTGTTTACCATGCGCATCGCCTTCATGGCAGAGATGACCATCTTTCCCGCCAAGTTCCTTGGCAAGGGGTGAGAGAACTCATCCTCACCAGGAATGCGGAAAACAATCCTCTTCCGACGACAATCCACTAACGCATAGTGCTCCTCTAGCCAATCCAGACGAAGAATAGCATCATAGTCCTTCATCTTTAGCAAGAAGAAACACCCTTCTAGGATTCTATCCTCAATGCACACAGCAACGACGGAATGCACTTCCTAGTCGATACCGTACCCGCAGGGAGTGCACAGACAGAGGGACCTCTAAATCCTCAGACTCTACACCTGACTCTAGGACTAACTGCCTAGCGAACCGCTCGGAAATGAACGAGTGGTAGCACCCATATCAAACAATACCCGAGCGTGCACACCTAAAAGTAAAATCGTACCTTCGGTGACAACTCCGCCTGCTCGGTGTCCTCGCGCGCTAAGCAAACACTCGAGCTCGGGCTCGAGGCCTTCCTGGTCTTCCTGTAGCTGGCGCTGCTGCTGCTACTGCTGGGCTGGCGCTCCACGTTGCTCCCTGCTGAAGTCTTGGGCAATCCTTGATCTTGTGGTCGCTGCTTCCGCACTTCAAGCACTTTCCCGTAATCATCTAACATTCGGTACCACCATGTGTCTTCTCATAGTGGGGACACTCTTTCTTCACACTAGGGAACGTACAGAGGGTACCTGAGAACTGCCGACTGCCACTGATCGCTAGTACATCGCTTTCTTCTTGTCTTGCCGTTGGAATGTCGCTGCAGGCCTCTTCTGCGAAGCTTTCTTTTCTTCCAAGTATTGCTCCATTTCTCCCTCCTGCCTACAAGCAGCGCTGAGGGCCTCATCCAAAGTCTGATGGTCAAACGCCACGAGTCTCGTCCGCAGTGATGGCTTGAGTCCCATCACGAACTTCTTCGTCTTCCTGTGCTCGTCTGCCACGATATGAGGTGCATACTTAGAGAGTTCAGAGAATCTTGCCTCATATTCCAGCACGGTCATGGAGCCTTGCGTCAGAGAAGAAATTCTTGCTTCATCTTGTCTTGAACATGCTCGGGGACGAACTTAGCCCGAAAGAGCCTCACGAACTCGTCCCAAGCACCCTCTACCGCGCCGTCCTCAAACCGTGTACGCAGTAGTGAAGACCACTATACATCAGCTCTTTCCTGCAATACACCTTCATAAGCTCAACTAGCAGCTCTAACTAAACAAAACATACAATCACACCAAATAAACACACCTGTAGCATGTAGGTGGCTAATGTGACCTTATCCTCATCTGCACACCTGATGGCTCGGAAGATCTTTTCTATCTCCCTCATCCAGCTTTCTGCCAACAACGGATCGCTCTCCCCCTTAAAAGAGGGTGGCAGCATCCTGTTGAACCTTTCCATGGTAGAAGGTCCACCATGGTCCTGAGCTGGTACTTGAGCCTGCTACAGTACAAAGCAAGCAATACACAATCAACATAATATCACATAACTAAATAAACATACTATTAATCATTTTATTAGTCTAACCTGAGCCTCCAACTATGCCTGGAGTGCTGCCTGGGTATGAGCCTGCGTCTGCATGACTTGCACCGACTTGCATGAATACTCCATAATCCACAGGCGGCGGTGGGGGAAGTACAGGGCCTTGCGGTACCGGGGCCTGCTGCTCCGCCCTCCTCATGTCTCGGCTCGTCATCTCGGCCGGCGCTCCGCCATGCCTACCTCTCGAAGCCATGGCTATAATAAATTTCAGCCATCATTAAAGCTAGGTTACTATGTTTTCTAACCATTTTCTTATCTATTTTCACTTGTTATTAGTGATTTCTACACATGTGGACATTCCTATGTAGACTTAGCATGTATGAGGATGATGACTTATGTATTCATGTGCAATCTCAACCGGTTGCTCTGATACCAATCTCTGTAGCGACCCTCATTATATCGTACGTGTTATACCAACCCACGTCGATATAATGAATGTTGCCACAGTGGGACATTTACCCAAACGTAACATACAGTTGAGATACACGTGATATAAGAACAGAGTAGCGGAAGTAAAAGAACCACTGTCTTCGTTTCATTCATCATCCACATTTAACATACATGATTGCATAACTTTAAAGAACTAAAAGTCCACATAATTAACTTGCTGAAAATCAAATACATAATTGTCCACCCTTAAACATTTTCCATGATAATGCTAGTACAATGTTTCAATTACATACATCAAATGCCAAAACGTCACAACCAAGCTCGACCAAACTGGCTACTCCCCGCGCTCGGAGTCGCTATCTACAGTCTCTTCGAAGGGGGTGTCACCTACTACACCTGTACGCCGAAGTAAGTAATGAGTCTAAAAGACTCAGCAAATAACTCTACACATACCTACATGTACATATTCATAGTAGGTTTTACATACACATTCACAAGACACAACATATAGCATGCGTGACATTGAATTGACAACCTTATCTTGGAAATTCTACTAATGAACACCATGATTCATGCTTTCAGGTTTTCTAAGTCAAAATCTTCTACCACATGCTCTCTAATCATTCTACACATGAAGGTTCTACTTTCAATTTAAACTAAAACATGAGAGCAATCTAGCATGACTAGCTTACATACATGAAAGAACACAGGCTAACATGGTTACTACTCATTCATACACATGCACATAACAATTTTACATGCTTTAAGCTTGCTGGTTTCACATGACTAGGAAGCATAAACCAACACATGAGAGCTACTTAGTCAATTTATGTTACAACATGAAGGCAAACAAGCATGGGATTACTTACACATCACTAAGAATCATTTCTAACATGAATTCTAAGCAATTTGCACATGTAAAGCATGATTACAAGTACATTTAGTTTGCTGTTTTAACATGATTTCAGATTACTACAACATGGATCATAAATTCACAAACCTCACATTTTGGTTTTACATTTTTACACAAATTCTAATTCACATACTTCACTTTTTACACATTGCACATTTACACATTGTTCACACTACACAATTGCACATGATCACAATCACATTTCACATTTCACATTTTACACTTTAGTGCCGTGACACATAGTCCAAACCACCATAAGAAGGACACATCACATCACATACACATAGACGCCACTAGGTAATACAGTGACGACTCTTGGACTGCGCAGAACGGGAGAACAAGTCTCCACCCTAACCAGTGGTACTTGTCCACCTCCAGGATTTCATCCTAATGCCCTTAGGATCACAACACATTGAACCTTCTCATGGAGACTTTTCCATGATACGGTTCCACTGCGCTCTATGGAAGCAATGTCACACTTGGCACAATTTATACATTTCACGTTTACCGATTTTAAAACACTAATTTTTCACATGACACACACATCTCTTTGCATTCTCTCACTCACGCATACTGGGGCTCTGTTTTCCTAACATAATTCTACAGTTAGCAGGGTACATATTCAGAATTTGCATAAATCAGATCCCACCCATATATCAAACGTTCCCACATTATAGGCATTAATTACATATTTTTGCATGGAAAATTCCATATTGCATGGTATAGTTGTCTAAATGACCTGAAAATTTAACCACATGCTAACTTCGGGTCATGACCCCACATGCAAAATTTGGGAATTTTCTAACTCATAATTCAAATTCAGAAATTGAACATCAATTCTCATGTAAAATTCAGTTTCAACAGGTCATGACCCTAACCCAATATACCCAACACCACAGGAAATTTCCTAGATTTATTCTCAACACACAATTTACTGGAAATTTAGCAATCCTACACATGTTTTCTAATTTGCAAGTATAAATTTCAGTAAATCACATTGACATGGGAAAATTCCAGAAAATTCAGAGTAGGGACTGACGTATATAGACATGTTCAACAAAATCAGGGCATCATAATTTCCACGGATTACTAGGATCATGGGCGAACATCCCTGGCCATTCTTTCACATACATTTCAAATAAACCATAGCTCAACCAGCCAAAAAATAAATGTACATTCATTCTCCCATTTATCACATTAGCTAGAATACATAGCATATAAGGACATTATATCCTCATCGTAAAACACGTCGAAATTAATCATATAGAAGGGCAGAACAGTTCACTGTTCTGTCCTGATAAACTTAACGGCAAGCTTGGGCCGTTAATGGGTCTTAACGGCAACATCGATGGCCGTTAATGAAGATCTTGATGGCAAGTGATGTTGCCGTCAAGTTCAGGTCTGTGCAGAAAATAGACCCGAGCTCCAAAAACAAGGGAATTTGGGGGATCCAGGACACGAGGAAAAATGCGTAAAAATAGTAAAAACACCCTAGACATCTACATGGACGATAGGGGTAGGTTACTTGCCTCAAGAAAATACTCCAGACGGATCTAAAAGGCGGTGAAGCTCTCCTTGGCAGTCCCAAGAAGCCCCTAGAAAGTCTTCCTCCGGGTTCTAGGATGAAGATGCCTCCAAGATGAGGTCGGGGAAGCCTCCTCATTACTTCAGCTATCTCCTAGTCGTAGTAGATGGCCGGATGAAGCTCCACATTCCCGGATCTAGGCTTGCAAAGGTGGGGTTTTCTCACAGAAACTAGGGTTTCTTTCCTCTTGCAAAAGAGAGCCAAGAGGGCTGAGGGTTGAAGAGTGGCTCTGTATATAGAGGAGAGGAGCTCTCCTCTCACACAGGTCGGACAAGAAGGCTTTCAGACTGTTGGAGATAGCTCCCCAATGGTTGGGGTAGCTTGTTCTCGGAAATTCGGCTCTGCAACGCATGCAGGTCAGAGAAATTAACGTCAACATCGTTGGACGCGGAACTTAGTGTTGGCGTCCACAGGGTTGACGCCTACACAACACAAACGTCCATTGATATTGACGCTAATTTGGTCTTCGGCCAGAACTCCAAAACATGCAGAAACCATGCACAACTACACTATATAAGTACCATATGATACTATTACGTACATACTACCATCATACCATTCATACATTAATATTTACATCTAATTTATACGCATGCATGCAATAGTATACTAACTAGTACTTACGTAGATATTTGCATACGTACATACACAAACATGAAGTATTCACATGCAATACAAATAATGCAACAAATTTGAGGGCCTTACAGGGGGGTGCCGTCGGGGCTGGGGTGGAGCTGGGGGGGGGTGCGGCAAGGGGCCGTAGGATCGGGGCTGGGGGGGTGGGGGCGCCGGGGCTGGGCGGGGTGCTGCAGTGGCGGGGCCGGGGCTGGGGCGGAGCTGGGGGGGTGCGGCAAGGGGCCGCAGAGCCGGGGCTGGGGGGGTGGGGGCGCAGGGTTGGGAGGGTTGGTGGGGGGGGCACCGGGGGGGGGGTGGGGGCGCCGGGCGGGGGGTGCTGTAGGGGACTGCACCGGGGCAGGGGAGGGGGAGCAGCACTGGGGCGGGGGAGGGGGGTGGGGGTCCGAGGGGGGCGCCTGACGGGGGGGGGGGGGCTCTGGGGCAGAGGGGGAGTAGCGCCAGGGGGGGAGCAACGCCAGTGGGGGGGGCTCCGGGGTGGGGGAGGGGGAGCCGGGGGGGGCTGGGGCGGAGGGGGAGTAGCGCCAGGGGGGGAGCAACGCCAGTGGGGGGGGGGGGGGGCTCCGGGGGGGGGAGCCGGGGGGGGGGGGGCCGGGGGGCGCCGCCGCGGGGAGGGCAGGGGCGGGGGGGCTGGGGGGGGGGGGGGGCAGGGCTGTGTAATTTTTTTTAAAAAATATGTTATCACTTATTTTTATTTTGAGAGAGAGTTACATAAGATAAAATTTTCACTTAAAAAAAAATGGTAACCAAACAGGTTAAGATGTCTGACCTCATTCTTTTTAAAATTTAAGAAAAAAAAACTGTTAAAAAAATGCATCCGAACACCCTATAAAGCTTCATTAATTGCTTAATTAGCTATCAAGCCGTCGATCGTCTCTTTCATAGTGAGAAGTGGAGAATTCTCTAAAATTTGAAACATATATTTTTAAGAGAATTGCTATACTCATAGCGTGATGTAGAGGGGCCGTGCCCTTCCACAGCACGTCATGTGGAGGGGCACGACTCTTGATGTATTTAATATATTTTTTAGTCTTTTTTTACCTTCAAATAATTATATAAATACTCATTTAGTACACACAAATAACACAATAATACATACAAATAATATAAGAATGCACATAAATAAAAATCATGTTTATGTGTATTCTTATATTATTTGTATACACTAAATCGTTATTGTGTGTACTAAATGAGTATTTTATGATTAGCTGAATATAATATATATATATATATATCAGAGGTCGTGCTCCTCCACAGCATAATGCATTGTGGAGGAGCACGGCTCCTTCACGCGCCACTATGCTCCCAGCTAGTCGGGATCCCGGAAACATATCATTTCTCTATTTTTAATGTTCAAGAGGTATATACGTTTTGATTAAAACCCTGCATAAAATAAAAGAGGTAATATTTAACGCGGTCATGGGGCTGATCAGCGTTGTTCTTTCCTGTAAGTTTCCCCTCTCTATTGGGCCTCAATTACCGTCAACTCTGATTCATTTCAACGTTAAGCAGATCATATCAACTTTACTTTTAAAAATTATTATTTCGTACACGTAACTTACTAGGGTAATCCTATGATCAATCAGATACGATCGACGACAAACATTTCTGTCGCTGATAGCGAAAGATATAGATGGGAATCCGCACGCAATATTGATCAGCTAGCCGTCACGATAACCACTCAGTCACTAGCAGCCAGCAGGAGGGTACGTGGGTGGCAGCTAGGCCTAATTACATTTATAAGCATCAGAAATATATATTCCATTTCCACAACAGGAGTGGGTGAGAAATCTCAATCATCTGAAGCGTTTCCATTTGAAAGTTTGAAACCATCAACTTACCATTTTTCAGCTTTTCTTTTCTTTGTATCCATGAGGAAGGAAATAAGCTATATATCACACAGTCGCCGGCCGCAGGTTCTCTATCGTGAGGAGGAGCAGCAGGTAGTTCCGCGTGGGCCGGGGAGCACTACTGCCGGCCGGAGATGGCGTCAGGACTTCCCCTCCTGGATCTGGTGGGGTCGGAGTACTGGATTAATCGCAGCTGGGATATGGGGTCTCTGCTGGTGGTGGTGCTGCTGGCGGTGGCATGGGTCGGTGCGAGCGTGGTGGCGCTGAGGGGGCTGCGGTGGGCGTGGTGGACGCCAGGAGGCTGGAGAGGGTGCTCCGGCAGCAGGGCATCGGGGCAACCCTTACCAGCTGCTCGTCGGAGACATGAGGGATTTCATGAGGCTGAACAAGGAGGCGCGTTCTAGGCCCATGCCGGCCATCTCCCACGACATCGCCCCCCGCCAATGGATTTGCCTTCATTGTATCTTTCTGATCGTGCAAGAAACTTAGATGTTGATTAAGTGGTATCAAATGAGACGTAACTTATGCAATCTAAAATTTAAATGGATCTAAATATTCATCAAACATAACACACTACAACCAACACTAAAATCAGATCTCGAATCTAAACCTAAAATTAGAATCAAAGATAAAGTGTATCAATGAGATGAAATGAGAGAAAAGAAGAAGAGATGGAGAGTAGAAAATTTGATCTAAGAACAAGAGTAAATGCATTTAGAATAGAAAATAAGATTCGTTAATGTTGCAAGAGATGAGAAAGATACATTCGTTCATTGTATCTTTTCTTTTTCCTTAGGCCCTAGTGCTTTCTGGTCGACTTCATGTATCTTTCTCATCTCTAGCAACATTAACGAATCTTATTTTCTATTCTAAAGTGAATTTACTCTGTTCTTAAGATCAAATTTTCTACTCTCCATCTCTTCTTCTTTTCTCTCATTTCATCTCATTGATACACTTTATCTTTGATTCTGGCTATACCAGTCCATGGCCAAGCATGGTACGTACGTATGAGCACACTGTACCTACTCCTTTACACCATTATACTACAAGTATGCTCCGATACAGAGCTAGCTAGTTCTTCTGCTGTGTCGTGCAAGAAACAATATGCCATCCTTTGGGATTAATATATTACCTGTCGAAATGGATTTTAATGATCCATTACAATTTATTTTAGATTTAAAGTTCTTTTATCATGTTTTCATGTGTATAAATGCGTATTGCGAATTCAAGTTTCGTCGGGTGTTACTCGAGCGGTAATGATAGGAGATGACCCCGCAATCGCATAGCGCAGACGTGTCAGTCACCGAACTGACAACATGTTCTGCCTCCGAGAGTCAGAGGACTTTGGGTCTATTCGCGCGTCGTTTGACTTCGTCAAACGTAAGTGAAGATCAGGTCGAGATCAAGATCTCGTCGTTGCCTAAACGCAACAACGTTAATTACATCACTTTAAAAAGAGAAAATCTTGATTAATCGCCAGAATAAAGAGGTCTTGTGGTCTTTAGCGGAAACATCCGATAAAAGAGTATGTGTAAAAATGTAAATTGATTGCGCCTAAGTTAGACGATCAAAAGATAACATCTGATGTATTTTTGGGATTATTTCAGAATTATTAAAAAAGGTTAAATTATTTCAACATTATTTGATTAATTTGATTTTGTTCTTTTACCTCTTTTGATCATGTTTGATCTTTTATTGGATTGTCTTTTTATCTATTGATCTTTTAGTTTATTTAATTTCTGATTGTTTGGTTGATGTGGGACTTTATTTGATTTCAAATATCTTCTCATTTAGATTTATTCTCTTGTTTATTTGAGTTTGAAATTTATTTGGACTTTTGTTCAAGGTTCAAAAGTTTATCCCAAAATTATTTGATTTAACTTTTTTTTTGGTTTAAGATTATTTTATTTGATTTTTAAACTTTGGGTTTATTCCGAAGTCATTTTTTTGTTGTTGCATTTGTTTTATATTGTTAGATTTAATTTGGAATTATTCACATTTCTTTGTTATTTGATTTGAAATCTCCCCCTTTTTATGGAATTATCATGTTGTAATTTTTTTAAAACTTATGACAGTTAGGTTTATTTTAGATGATTTGATCTATTTATTTTATTTTATTTGAGTTATTTTATTATCATCATTATTATTATATCATTATTCTCTTTTTTTTATTAAATGAAAGATGAGATGAGTCTGTGCGTATGTGTATTTGATGAGAAGGACTTAGAAACGGTGGCTATTTGTGGGCATGCGATAAGAGAGGGGGGGGGCCACCTAGCATGTGTGGGAGTCTGTGCTCAGTTGTGTGTGGTGCTAAACGGCAGGGTTGTATGCTGGCAGGGGGTGTTGTGTTTGTGTACATGAGTGCTGAACGGCAGCTTAGCCTAGGATGTGATGCTGGATCTTGAGAGCTGAACCGCGGCCTGCTTGTTCTATGGACATTTGTTTTTTTTTTTAGTGTTTTATCTGCTTTCGTTTTTCCTATGGCTAATTAACTTTTTTTGTTGATTTATTTTCTCAGTTCACTTGCTATCTCTCCTTTGTTTATTACCTTTTGGTCATTTAATTTATATTAATTTCCTCATTTGTTGTTATCTATTTTTTTTTGTTATTTGTAATTTCTATTCAATTATTATTATTATTTTCACTCATTATACTATTATTATTCTATTATTTATCTTATTTATTTGTTCTCGTGTTTGAGACATCGATCGGGTGACATACGTCGCACCTGTACTCATTGTCTCGTTCGTACACATGCATAAATATAACACAAGTCGATGAAACTACAACTGAAGAAATAAAATTAAATTGACAGAAACCCGATCGTACGATATAAACCGACTTGATGGTAATTAACCACCCCTGCCCGTTGAATGTCAAGGTGGTACCCAGAAACGCCCACCTATAAACCCGAGGTGACATCTACAGGACAATATTCGCCAACAACGGCGACACGATATTTACCAATGGTGCCAGATCGCAACACAAGTTGCCTAACGGCTATGTCGGCACAAATGTATTCGAAAATCATCGGTAGAAATAGATGACACCAAACTCATATTAAATCTTATAGTACACAGGACGGTTATTGGCGTGTGAAAGCAAGGCCGTCGGTTAAAAATACGGGGAAAAAATCTGACAACACCTCCCCTTTTTTGCATATTAAGAGAGTTTGCACAATATCTGTCTACCACGATAGGGACGGTACCAACAATAGTGTGAATATCAAAAACATCAACATCATGGCACACAACACCAACTCTCGAGGCACACCTAAGAGGGAGCCGATATATGCCGAGAGGGACAGTGATTAAATGATATTTGAGTTCATATAATCGAGCATAGATATTACGTTATCTAACTCAAAATTCAATGAATTTCTCACTTTTTATTTGAGTCGGTAGGAAGTGAGCTGGTGATTCGGCGACGTCAGACATTCAAGCGAAATACAGAGGGAAATGCTCACATTGGAAAGGAAGGCCTTACATGGTCTCACAATGCAGAGGCGATCTGCGCAGAAATCAAATGCTTGTTTAATGGCGGCTGGCTATCCTCGTACGGAGAAATGAGGGCTCAGCCGTGAAATATTTAAACAGACAATGGGCTGCTGTGTTGAGGTATTAGGATGATGCTAGCAGGGTCACGAGGGGAATACTCCCCTGCTCAGTGGCGCCAACCCCACCAGGTATAGCATGACAGGTGAGTAAATTAAAAGCATAAGGGGTGCAGCGAATGGAGTCTATGTTGATCATCAGAGTTTGAGGCCATACCCATTATCTAGGTAAGCTTCAAGCATCCAGATCTAGATAGGTTTAAACACGTTAGTCATGCAGAAAACTCAATCTATAGTTCGAAACAACCCCATTAGGCGCATGGCAAAGGCATAGAAAACCTACATCAGATCATCCTGGGCCTGGGATACTACCCAGTCGATGTGTAAATCCCAAGCACCTTGATCCTAGGAAGTTTACATGGCCCTCTACTTGTTGAGATTAAAAAAAAAAACACAACGCAGATGAGAGGATGGGGAAGGGATCTGCACAATGGAAGAATTCCAGATCGATTCCAAAAAAAGAAGGAAATCCCGATATATGCCAAACGGCCCTCCACATACCAGACTAGCACAAGTTAACGTCTGGTCTGGTGTATGAGAGGGGGGCACTCACGGCTCTACAATAACAAAATCACATCCAAATAAGCAGAAAGAGAGAGTGAGCACGTTGGATTGTGGGGATGGGGTTCATATAGATAAAATAATAATAAAAAAAAATATGCAGAAACATAACAGAAGGATGTAACTGGCACATTGCAATTAACATGAATGGAGATTGAGTACATCAGTCATATAAGACCGAAAGGAACATATGGGGGCGGTGGAAGCACTTTCTATTCCCCCTACCAACGGGTAAACAACTCCACAAAGAGTGGGGGGCGACTGGTTCCCTTGCTATTTGCCTATCCCAAGCAGGACACACAGCAGCCGATGGAAGGAGCCGGCGGCGGCTGCCCTTCTTCTTACACCCTCCCTCAGATCGCAGCAGTGGAGGGAAGAGATGGGATGGAAGAGCAGCAGGGCGGCGGGCACCCAGACTGTGACGGCGAGATGGGAAGAGAGATCAGATGAGGACGCAGTAGGCTCCCCCTCTCCTCCTCCTCTGCTTTTTGCCTCAGCCTCCAGAGAACTCCAGGAAGAAGAAGACCGCCCACCTCTCCTCCTCTGCTTTCTTCAGCAGCAGGAAAAGACCCTCTGGAAGAAGCCTCCTTCCGATGCGATGGCTCTCCTGGGAAAAGTGGTGCCTTTTAAAGGCCCATTTTGAGGGCTGAGGTGGCAACCCCTCCTAAAGACAGCCCCTCCATTTCTCATGATTTACCTCATGTGCCCCTTTATTTGCTGCTGTTGCAACCGCTGCTTCGGGTTCCCTCTTGGACCGCGGCCCAGATGCCATAAAAAAAATGGATGCAGACAATACCTTAGCTTTCACGCTTGATGATTGTTCAAGTTATATATATTTGGAGGGGATTAAGTTTGGCTTCTTTCTATATCTTGGTTCCACTTAATTTGTGAAGGGCCTGAGGAACCGTCCATGGTAACATAATCTCAGATAACATATAGGAAGATTAATTGTTCCCTTCCCCTGTCACAATTAACCTATCAGGAAACTTACATGACGTGGGAATATTTTCTCCGAAGAGGCACTTTTCCATCTAACTCTAATCCCTAGCTAGTCAGCTGGAAAGTTTGGCATTCGACAGGATCGCATTCGGGGTTTGGAGATTTGTTAATCAAATAGCTGGTCACAGGAGTTTGGAAGCTCAAAACTTCCCATATGGAAGCTCAAAACTTCCCATATATACTTTCGAAGACAGAAAAACAAAAGATTGGGAAAGCACAAAGAGAAGAACTTAGTGCATTTGAATTTTATATTTTATATTTGCATCTCTTACTTTTTATTAGATAGATGTATGTGTTTTTTTTTTTCATTAATCGATCAGAAATAAGAGATGTAAGTGTAAAATGTAAACTCAAGTATACTAAATTACTAGTTGAAAAATCGTGCGATGCACGGTAGTTGTTTATAAAATATTAAGATAATAAAAAATATTATTATAAAAGTATATAATTTTTATTATAAAAATTTTGTTAAATTAAATATGAAAAATTTGCTCTTAAAAAAAAGGAAGGTGGACTGCACGAAGTAGGCTTAAAATGATTTTTTTCTAAAAGTTATGGTCTGCTCGGTTTAGCAAGATTTTTTAGATGGTGAGTATCTTACCTTGTTTAGAAAGATTTCTTTGTTGATTTAGGTGACAATTAATGTTTGAGACTGTTCTTACGGGAGTGTGTTAAAGTTGATAGATTTATTATTTTATGTTAGCTGCTATATGTTATGTTTGTTTACCCGAATTTTACTTACCATATTTAGCTGTAATATAGATAGATTTAGTGGGAGGTTTCGGCGGAAAAACTCTGTTTCCTGGTGCTGCCACGTGGCTGCTCCAAACTGAGTTTTATTAGAATATTATAGATTCTCCAGCACATAAGTATGACTCACATATAAAAAAACCTAAAAAACTTCCGGTAGAGTTTTGGTGAGTTAGCAAACTTAAAGGTACGACTCACATATATTACAGAGAGAAACTAAAATTGCCTACTTACTAGCCCGATGGTGGACCAATTCAGCCTGACAAAAGAGCGTACTAAATGCCTTTGTATATTGTCCAGTTTAAATCATGGTTTGGTAGTCCGGGGCGGGGGGGGGGGGGGGTCCGTTAATTTCTTCTTAATTCTTTGGACATGTGAAGATTTTTTTTAATTTATTAATTAGCCACCCTTGCATTACGTATTTATGAGTAATTAATCTATTAATTACCCCTTTCTATATATTTCTGGCTCCACAATTGTATTTGACACTATTTACTTGACATTTTCATCAAATTATTTTTCGATGAGAAATACTTACTTTATGATCACTACTTTTGACCAATATATAGACGTAGGCTGTGTAATTAACATATAATTACTTGTGTAACAGCTTGTGTGCACCGCGTCTCGCTTTCAGTAGTGTGAAAGACTCAAATAACTTGCACTTGTACAACATGAACCAATAATTTGCATTCCTCTAGTCTGATTATTTGTTCTTATCCTCCTGATACCTTCATTCCTCTAATGCAACCAAAAAAGAGTTTTTGACAAATCAACCCCTGAATTTATCGAACGATATTCCAAATAACTTTTTTGAATCTTCATATTGAAAAATAATCCTGTAACTTGCCGCCATTCTTAAAAAAAGCCGCATGTCATCTATCACCCTTACCCAGGGTTAAAGTTAACTCAACATAACAAACGCCCCTTTTCTCCCTATGTAAAGGCTCCTCCCCCTTGAGTGCCCAAGCAAACCTACCTCTCTTTTACACACTCACATACACACAGTCGGTTGAGAGCCAAGTTTAGCACTGAGTCTCTCCATCGGCAACGAAGGGGACCTCTCTCTCTCTCTCTCTCTCTCTACTGAGAGCCTAGTCACTCCCTCCACTGGTGCCGAAGGGGACCTCTCTCTCTCTCTCTCATCCTCCAGTCTTGCACTGTGAGGGCGCGCAAGCACTAGAGGGAGGGAAAGTCTCCCTACCTGTAATCACATGAACAAGATGACAAACTCCTGTATGAGCCCTGATCATCTCCACATCCCGCTTGCAGCATCTCCCTTGGACGACCCTTGAAAGTTGACCCATTACCAACTCCTCCCAAGGAGCCCTTATGACTGCACGGCCTGGTGCCCAGTGGGCGGACCGTGCAGATCTTCCTCAGCTCCTTACGATACCCTTCATAAGACACCATGCCCTTGCAGCCATAGATTAGTTTTGTGAGAGCCTCTAGTCATGGAATGCAAAATTGACCGATACAGATCGAAATCAGCCTATGTTTAGTCGATTCCAAGGATAAGGCCCTCGATCATTTAAATTATGTCGACAAGAATAGGGCTGAATTAGTTTGGATCGGCCAATCCCAGGCCGATTTTGTCACACAATTTTTATATATACTAAGTAATATATGTATCAAACCATCATTTCCCATATGTATATATACACATATTAGTATGTGTAATATGATTTGTACATTGATTTACGTACTTATGTATATAAGTACACAAAGGCATATAGAGATATATATGACACATGCATGCATATATATATATAATATATATATATATTATATATATGATTATGTATTCAAATATATATACATACTATACTATCTATAATATGTGCATTAACTATATATATGTGCATATTGCTAATATATGATTGTATGTACATTAACTCTCTCTCTCTCTCTCTCACACACACACAACACACACACACATAGATATATATATATGTGTGTGCTTCATATTCCAACACTATTCACAATCATTAGATCGTGATTTATGTAAAATGTATATGTATCAAAGACGTACATATTAATTATGCTATACATTAATATGATATGTATAGAATGTATGATTACATATATATGGTATTTGTATATATATTAATGGGTAAATTTATGAGTCATATCTTATACATATATACATATATAAATAATGAAGATATTTTTCCCAAAAATTTTGATTTTTTTTTCAAACCAAACTAATTTTCTAATCCAACGAATCATAGATCGGCCAGACTTTCTAAGGATGGGCCGAGCCGATCCGAATCAGGGCCGATCTGATTTTGTAATTTTCCATGCCTCCAGCAGGGGCCTGCCTGCTTGCAATGGCAAGATCGTGGCCCCGCCATGATCTCCTCCATGGCGTCGACAAAGGACACGACGAGGGTGGGGGGACCTGGTTCAGCTGCAGCAGCATAAGTGGGCCGTGCTTGTGAGAGAGCACCGCGAGGGTGAGCTGGGGTGGGAGCCCAGCTTGTGTCATGTTATCCTTATAAGTAATCTAATTAAACATGGCATTTTAAAAAAACATAATAGAATTTTGTTTTAGTTTTAAGGAAGACATGCTACAAATTAATGGTTTCTACGTATTTGCATTTTTGACATGTAGTTCCTTAGCTTGTGTCAAGCATCAACATCATAACAAACAAGATCATGTTGTTTGACCGCAATGATCATATTTTCTACAAGCAATCTTAAACAGCAATTTATGATGTTGTTTTATCACAATGATCATATATTTTTCACAAGCAATCTTAAACAGCAAATTTATGATGTTGTTTTTTATCACAATGATCATATATTTTCACAAGCAATCTTAAACAGCAAATTTATGATGTTGTTTTATCACAATGATCATTATTTTTCACAAGCAATCTTAAACAGCAAATTTATGATGTTGTTTTTATCACAATGATCATATATTTTTCACAAGCAATCTTAAAAACACATTTATGATGATCACCACAATGACTTTTTTTTTTTTTTATTTTGAGGATGTAGGCAAGATTTGTTGCACTTGGTTTGGTCCGTACCCTCGGGTGATTATAAACATCTTGATATGATTAGAGATATTCTTTCTACCAAGTTTGATCACTTTGAAAAGTCAAAATAAATCCTCTTTCGGAGCTCTTGGTCACTGGACTTCTTACTTATGAAGGAGATAAGTGGGCGAAGCACAGAAGAATCATCAATCCAGCTTTTCATCTAGAGAAATTGAAGGTACTGTTTATTTCATTTTATCTGTTTCGCTCTCATATATAGGATGTACAAATCTCATATCAGGGACTTTGTTGTATCAGCTTTCTTCAACAGTTTTATTGTTTTTATTTATCATTAAAATTGCAACGCATGTTGCCAGCATTTTCTACTTGTTGTGCTGAGCTCATTGCTAGATGGGAGAAGCTGGTTGGTCCAAATGGATCTTGTGAGTTGGATGTGTGGCCAGAGCTTCAAAATTTTACTGGAGATGTCATATCTAGAACTGCATTTGGAAGTAGTTTTGAGGAAGGGAGGCGAATATTCCAACTTCAAGTTGAGCTAGCTGACCTTCTGATTCAGGGTCTTCAAAATATGTTTATTCCAGGTACAGGTAATAGCTTAACTCCACTAGCTAGTCCTGGCCACTAGAGGTGTTCACGGTTCGGTTCGGTTTCCTCCATTCTGAAGTCATTGTTTGAATCGAACCGAACCGAACCGAACCGGTTTCAAACTGAATTCTGGCATTTTGACTTTTTTTTCTGACATTTTTGACATTTTTGGCAAAAAAAATGTAAAATAGAGTTTGCACCAATCGCGAGTTTCGAACTCGCGACACCAAGCGCGTGGAGGGCGCGCGCCGCCGCCCCCGCTGCGCTACCATTTTTTTGTATAATTTTATTATTTATATAATTATATATAGATATTCGGTTCATTTCGGTTTCCTAACCTGCAACCGAACCGGACCACCCAGCCTATGAAACCGAACCGAACCGAACTGTTCTTCGATTTTTCGGTTTGGACCATATTTTGTACAGCCCTACGGCCACTGCGCCAACACTAAAAAAAAAACTCCACTAGCAAGTGGCCTACATCCATACAATTTTTTGCATGATAAGTTTGGGAGGAGGCATATGATCGTTTCATGCTATTTTTTTTTTCTCTATATTGTTGAAAACAATATAGTTCCTATCCTTACATGAAATTATACAATTGATTGACAAATATAAAAGTGCAAATCAGCTTTCCATTCGTGGTCATCATTTAATTGATGTTGGATTCTTTTTTCTCTCATTTGTTTTAGGTGGAATAAAAAATATAAATGATTTTGTCGCATGCAAGAATTCATACTTTGCTAAAATATGCTTTATTACAGGTTTTTCCCCACAAAAAGAATAGAGAATGAAAGAAATCGCTAAGAGGTGCGAGGGCTTCTAGGATATGATTATGAAGAGGGAGAAGGCAATGAATTGGGAGTCACCCCAAATGATGACTTGCTGAGCTTACTTTTAGAATCCAACCTCAAATACTACAAAGAAAATAGAAGTGTGGAGAAATTTAAGATGACAAGTGAAGACGTGATTGAAGAATGCAAGCTATTTTACTTTGCTGGACAAGAACAACATCTGTTTTTACTGACTTGGACAATGGTGGTGTTGAGTGTAAATCCAAGTTGACAAGCCTGTGCGAGGGAAGAAGTTTTGCAAGTGTTTGGCAAAACTAAACCGGACTTCGATTCCTTAAGCCAACTAAAAGTAGTAAGTATTCTTGGTTGCAATTTGATCTCAAACTAGACTCAAACATATAGCTCAGATCCAATATATTAGAATTGAGCTTCCCAAAAATATTGATAGCAAAGGTAGTAGCTAATTGATCCTAGATCTAATGCATTCTAAAACATTAAAAGGTATAGATGTGAAATTAGAGCAGGGATTTTGAAACATAGGTGGCGTCAAAGTGATCGATGCTATCTACTTTAACATCACATATTTTATGTCAACTTTTAAATACTCTGTTAATCCCCCTGCCATATATAAATGAAATATAGATAAACATTATGTACTTTAGTGTTAGAACCAATGATGTATGTAGCATATAAAATGCGATAACTATCGGTGAAATTTTACATTCAATTTGATAATTCATGTTTTCTTTCTCTATGCCCATATTAATTTAGTAGATAAAAATAGAGTAGACGTAAATTTGTTATTAAATCATGGGATTTTGAAGTAAATGGCAATATACTTTTGGTGCCACTAAGGGCAACGGATCCCTCAAGAAATAATAAGAAAGTTAACTTGAGCTTTGTTTGATTACAGAATCCAACTCGGCTCCTTTAGCTTCATCAAAGGTTTGACCTAATTAATATGTAAATTCTAGGAGGCTTTATTATGATTTAATATTTGCAATGCAAGTACCTTACATTGGTTTCACTCTCCTACAAACTAATCAATACTTACTGTACTATAAGGAAATCATGATACTAATTCCTAACTTCATTTGCAGGTGCCTATGATTCTTTATGAGGATTGAGGTTGTATCCCCCGCAACTTTTCTCCTTCGAACCACCAACAAGACAATGGAATTAGGTGGATTCATGTTTCCATCGGAGTACATTTCCTCCTACCCATATTATCCATCCATCATGATCCAATATTTTGGGGTGAAGATGCTAGTGATTCAACCCCGAAAGATTTGCCGAAGGTGTTTCTAAAGCATCAAAGCATCAGATGGCTTTCTTTTCCTTTCAGCAGTGGGCCTCGCATTTGCATCGGACAAAACTTCGCTATGGCAGAGGCAAAATTGGGTTAGCTACGATTCTACAACACTTCTCTTTGAGCTTGCACCCTCTTATAGACATGCACCCTACATGGTCATAACTCTTCAACCACAACATGGTGCACAACTTATCTTACATAACTTGCAGCATAGTGGAACAAGAATATGAAATATATATTCCCTATGCATATCTATGTTGTGCCTATATGGTAATTAATCAACTTTATGGATTGTAATGGACCTGAAGTGCTGATAAGGCTTCAAGAATAAATGAAATATTTACTATTTGACAAACACTTATTTGTAATGGTCTCATATACCAATGAGATAAAATGTTCCCCATGTATATATTTGTGTGTGCTTATATGGGCACATCAGTCAAACTTTATGGATTGTATGGACCTGAAGTGCTGATAAACTTTGCTTCAATATTAGAGAAATCATTATTTCTATTAATTGACAAACATTTGATGGTATTGGTCTCATATACCCCAGAACTTAGCTTCATAATCTTGATACCTATTGAGAACAATTCCACATGATTTGCATTGATGTGTATGCGAGTTGTTTTACTTGAAAAGGATATTGCTTGCTTTATAGATCTTTTTGACACTGAGGGAAACATTATTGCTTGAAAGGATATTGCTTGTTTTACTTGATAGCCAAGACTACTGTTCTTTTTGACACTGAGGGAAACATTATATAAGTTTTTTTGACACCACGTCACTCTAACCTATTTTATTGCATAAGCTGCATGGTCATCATTGTGAATTAATACACCCCATTTTGAGGCTTTGTAGAGAGATGCATGAGGCCATTGAAGTTTTCTGCATCCTATATAGGTGAAGCATTTAAGAATTTGTAGAAAACTTAGAATGTAGCCGAATTTTTAAAAACTTAGAAGGTATCCTATCAATGGATCGATGTTCTATAAAAAAGATACCTTAGGGTCAAGAAAATGCTAAAATCCTGCCGACCATATAAAAAGGTATTTGGAGGTGCAGCTCACGTGTCCACCCAATTTCATACTGGCCAGATAACTTTTTTACTCGGTCAACTAGATAACTCGATTAGATGCCTATAATTACTTCGGTGAAAGGTCGAAAGAAATGGTCATCACTTGATGTATAAACTTCAAACTGATGAAGGGTTTATTTTTCTAGATTCTAGGTACTTAAATTTCTATAATGATATATAATTTGTAAAAGAATAATTTACGTATGGAAATACATATATATATATATACACTATTGAAATCTATCATATTCAAATGTATACCCCTAAATATGTATATATGTTATCATGTAAAAAACCATTAATAAGGTACAAAAATATTAAAATATTTCCCTTAGAGAGAGAGAGAGATGATCTAGGGGGTTGGAGGGCGTTGGACGGTTTCCCCTCTAGCGTTGGCAGTGTGAGGAGAGAGAGATGTTTGTTTTTTTTCTTTTTTTTTTTTTTACTTAAGAAGTAGGAACAAGTTATTCTTTTAGTTCTCTTAACTCAAGTACAGTTGAGTTAGATAGATGGAAACAAATGGTAAGGATATACATGATGACTTTTTTTATTTTTAGAGGTATAGGTATAATATGTATTTTTAAGGATATATATTCAAATATGATATATTTTAGGAGTATATATATTATATAATATAATTTCCCTGTTATATATATATATATATATATATATATATATATATATATATAAATATATTAAGTTCACTATTCTAATGAACTAAAAACACAATATAATGATGATCAATTTAGAATGTAATGAAGCTAAATAAAAGTTGGCCCAACTAAACTTTAAAAGTGGGTGTTTACACTGTGATCAGTTGCTAGAGGAAGAAAGGAGAAGAGAGATGAGGGTGTATGGAGTAGAGGGATGGAGGAGAAGGTGGTAGAGTGGGAGAGATGGGAGGAGAGAAGGAAGGAATAAGGTTTAAAAAACTCCCTTGCCATAAGGGGTCCACTGTATACAGGACAGGTGACCTTTGTGTAAGGAATATCTCATTTCTAAGTGAGTTAACTGTTATTTGATTAATTATCTCATAATTGATTCTCAACACCTCATCAATGATGGGTAGTATCAAATGACTTCAAAATCTCCTTTGTACATTTCTTTCCTCACTTCTGACACAACTATAAACCTTCATTTATACAATATTATTAATCAAATTCGAATGATGCTCATATTACTAAACTCTATTCAACTCATTCTAACAATCATGTACTAAATATGGCCAAACTGAAAAATGACTTTATAGTGTGCCATCTAACTTTCGCAGTGGATTTTTTTCCCAAGTATGTTTCTATATGGTATTCTTATCTAGGGTACTTTAAGAAAGATTACTCTTTGACTATTTGCCTTTTTAATATAACACTAAATTTGAACATGTGGCTGGGGGTATCCTTAACTTGTTGAGTAGTGTCTCGAACATGTGGCTAGCCCCCCAAGTTGATGATCAAAGCTAATTATCCTCATGCAGACATCCTTACGTCTAAAAGATCAGGGAAATGCTTAGTGATCAGCTGGCCGCGCAAATGATTCGCCCGCACCCCCATTGGCTGACACGCCAACCAATGGCAGGCAAATCGGACAAATGATTTGCTTGGTTTGCATGTGCAGCTAGCAACTCAAAGATCAATTGTATGATTGTGATGTGAATTTTTGTAGTTGACAATTAGGCATGCAAAACTAGTTAGGAATTCCATATGGATTACTTTAGCGAACTCATTCCCTATGAAGTACCTTCTGCCCATAGCTAGGTCACTTGGACAAGTCCAAATAGCCTTATTAGACCTGGCTTAACTTGACCCACTTGACGTATAGTAGGGGAAGAAAAAATGGAATTCCAAAGGGGGAACTTAATCCCATACGAAAATCCGCAACCTCCTTCACTCTGAAAACATCTTCAAAAGAGCATTAATAATCGCAAGTTATAAGGCTCAAGTAGGACATGTGTCAACTTGACATAGTCTCATTGGTAACTCTCTCCCACTCAATCTCCATTCTCAGATCGAGCTTTTTCCTTCTGCTGACTTGACTATCAAAGAGTTGATCTCGAGATCTTCGTCCCAATCTTGACTCTCTTATAGGTGGAGGCATCACTAAGGACCAACTAGGCATCTCTTTCCTCTCCTGATGTCAGTTGTCCAAGAATTAGACTTGGGCCATTTATGTCCGTCTCCCTTGAGATCTGAAAGGGAGCAAGATGACTATATCATTGGTGTCGTCTGTAAGAACAAAACATCTCCATGGCTCCTCCAAAAGGCAAGGGCACTACTCAGTTAGAAGATTCTGAGAACTACGAAATTAAGGTGACAACTAGAGCGACCAACCAAATTGCCTCGGCCTCATTGGACTAGTTCCAAGCTCTCACCCATCAGGTCTTTGATCGGGGTGAGACCATGAGCAATTAGCGGCCCTTCCTAAACTAATGGAGCCCTCACTACAAGAAAATGCTGTTTTTCGATAGACAGATTCCATGAAATCCATCGGAAAAGCATTACTGACGGATTTTAACAGAAAATGTTTGTCAAACAAATTTTTTAAAAATTGTCCATGGAAAGCCTCTCCATCGAAAATCCAGTGAAAATTTTAGACGAAAACATTCCGTGAAAAAATTCGTTAGAATGTCAAAATTTTCGATGGAAACATTTCATTGAAAAATTGTTAGAATGGTCAAATTTTCTAACTGAAAATATCCATTGGAGAATCTATCGACATTTCCAGCAGAAACCCACCATCGAAAAATCCATCTATAAATCTTCTGATGGATTTATTCATCAAAAATCCATAAAAAATTATTCTGATGGATACAACTGTAACGTAGTGCGTTTTTCGGATCTTCGCGGATTGTTGATTAGTGGTAGTTCGAATCGTGTTTACTGGTTTTGGTTTGGTGCTCATTTCCAATATGGGGTCATTGGGCCTTGGTTGTGGTTTTCGTGCGCTGTGTGGAGCTTAGTGGGCCGCAGGTTAGGCCCGTGGTGCCCGTTAGTTCACTGGATGTGAACGCGATGGAGGTGTAGGTCGCGTTCTGAACGCATCGGTAGTGGGAGTCGCGTTTTGGTTGCCGCCGCTGGGGTCTACGTCTGCTTCTGCGCCGCGTGTCGCGCATGGAGTGGACCTTGCTAACGTTAGGATTGAGAAGGCGACGCCTTAGTCCATCGCGATCAGGTCGTGACAGGAAGGTACGTCGTGATCCCAACCACTGTTCAATTTTTAAGTGGGCTAGCCGAACAGAGCTTCTACAAGCTCTGCTCGACCAGGGAAGGAGCTGCTATGGGTGATTTGGCGTTCCGGCACGATTCTCATCGCGCTCTCGACGCGAGGACGTTGCATGGAGCGGGGGAGACATCGTGTCGTAGCCGGTTTGCGCGTTCTTCATGAAGGTAGGGAGTTCTACCTTGATTTGTTACGTAGATTGCATGATGGTGTATTTGTCACTTTAAAAATAATAGATATCATGCTTAGGAGGTGAAATAAGCATGAAATCGGGTTGAAATGGGATTTAGGGTGGTTTGCATGGAAGATCCGGAGATGGTTCCCGGATTAGGGTTTCTGCCTGAGAAGGCGACGGTCCTTAGTGTCGCGACCAGGTCGCGACAGGCCGACCTGTCGTGATAGGATTTCTTGTCGCGACATATCGTGGCGTCGCGATCAGAAGGCAGTCATGGCCTCTGTCGCGATAGCAACCGAGGGTTCTGTTTTTGCATGCTTTTGGTGTTTCGGTTATTCGATTATCGTTTAATTATTGTGCATGGCAATGCAATGATGCATTGGCATTTGTAGCGCTCAGTGAGCGTGGTTAGCGTGTCTTTGTGTGTGTTTATGTGTTAAAGAATGGTGCTCACGAAGCGAGCATGCTTTTACGTGATGTTTATATAGTTTGAGTATTGTGCATGAGTATGCACGGTTAGTGGTCGATATTGTGATTTTTGTAGTATAGCTGGTATAGCTAGTATAAAGTGATCGGCCGTGAAGGTTTATATAAGAACCTAGCCCTAGTCTATTGTGGTCTTTTAAAGAGTATTATAATGGTATATGTGTTGAGTAATGTGTATTGCCGTAGAAGTCACAGAGTGACTAATGACAGGCAAGGTTGTGTTGTATTGTTGTGATATACGTATGTACTAGTGTGAGATGGCAAGGAGGTCACGTGATGACCAATGATAGGCCAGTTTATGATTGGTTATCATGGTATACATGCGTGTTGGTGTGGGATAGCTTATAGGTCACAGGGTGGCCGGAGTCAAGCTATTCCTGACATTTGTACCGAGGTTTGTAATAAAGAATGTATAAATATATATCGTGGTTTGTGCATTGCTGAGTTTGGTGGTCCGCGCCTATTCCGGAATGCCTCTTCAGTTGGGAGCCCCAGGTTTTATGTGAGCCAGGCACCTGTTGTTCTCGCGGGGCTTGTCCCGGTGCAGTGGTACCGTTGAGGTCTTGTCGTCTTCCTGGACACCCTCACTCTCAGGGAGAGTTGTCGTCCGGC
>CM024760.1:166247011-166484868 GCA_014218235.1 Colocasia esculenta | reverse complement strand
ACAGTCCATCCCCATGTACTTTTAAATTAATTACATGCTTATTTTGGTGATAAACAAAACACTGTCAAAAGTTTTTCTAACTATGTTTTATTTAGCCTTAAGCACAGGAAATACCCAAAGAAAGTCAAGCATTTGTGGTAAGTACTTACATACATTGTTTTCAGAAGAGCTATAACGATTCCTTCATTAACTGTAACGATTTCCTCACAAGTACAACGATTTACTTGTAAGATTGAATAACCTTGCTGTGTCAAACAAGTCGATGTTATAACGACTCTGTAAGTTATCGTAACGACTCCTTCAGAAGTTATAACGACTTGCTCATTATAACGACTCTGTAAGTTATCGTAACGACTCCTTCAGAAGTTATAACGACTTGCTCATTATAACGACTCTGTAAGTTATCGTAACGACTCCTTCAGAAGTTATAACGACTTGCTCATTATAACGACTCTGTAAGTTATCGTAACGACTTCTTCAGAAGTTATAACGACTTGCTCATCATAACGATTCTGTAAGTCATCGTAACGATTTCTTTAGAAGTTATAACGACTTGCTCGTCATAACGATTCTGTAAGTCATCGTAACGATTTCTTCAGAAGTTATAACGACTTGCTCGTCATAACGATTCTGTAAGTCATCGTAACGATTTCTTTAGAAAGTTATAACGACTTGCTCGTCATAACGATTCTGTAAGTCATCGTAACGATTTCTTTAGAAAGTTATAACGACTTGCTCGTCATAACGATTCTGTAAGTCATCGTAACGATTTCTTTAGAAAGTTATAACGACTTGCTCGTCATAACGATTCTGTAAGTCATCGTAACGATTCCTTTAGAAAGTTGTAACGACTTGTTTATCATAACGTTTCTATAAGTAAGCGTAACGATTCTTTTAGGAGTTATAACGACTTGGTTGTGATAACGATTTCATAAGTTATCATAACGACTTCTTCTGAGACTATAGCAATTTGTTCACAACGATTCTATCAGACTATCATAACGATTGCATAAGTCATGTTTCTATTAATTAATTGTTTATCTTGATTTAAGATACGTTGAATAGTCAAAGTTGCATCACGTCTGTTTGACTGCCATGCATTTAATAAAGACTGAACGTATCTCTGCATGGATACGGAACATATCTTCCATTCTCGTGTATTCTCTGCATGCATCTTTTAGAACGATAAACTGTTACTACTATATTTGTGTCTATCTGCTCTGACGTTGATTGACATCTGGAGATAGTATAGCTGTCTACCATTAAAGCTCAACCTTGCAGAACCTTGAGGATGTACTATCCTACAACATTGGACACAGAAAGAACTACAAGCCAACTCAGAAGATCTCATCACTTTGCGTGCTCCAAAGAACAAAAGACTGTCGACAGGAAGCTTCCACAAATCCTTCAGTCTAACGTACACCAAAGCTGTGAGACAACGGTCATCTCTTCGTCCTCATTCAAATTGGAGATATAAATACAAGACGAAGTTCTGAAGACAAGATACACAGAAGAAGAAAGCATTATTCATATTCAAGAGAGACCAGAACTCTGTAGCTTTCAAGTCTTCAAGATCTCTAGAGCCAGAAATTCATTCCTTTCGATCTTGGCTCTTAGCTCCTTGTGCTGTGAGAAGAAAAATTAAGGAAGAGCTAGATTAGTTCTGAGAGAGTGCACATTGTGTAGATCTTTGTCTCTCAGTGCTTGTAGCTTCAGATTGAGTGTTGTAAAAGCTTGATCTAGGGGCTAGTCATTTCTTTCAAGATTTTCTTGTGTTTTTCCCTTCGTGTGTGAAGGAAGACCTGGTGGTTTCCAGGGTGGTGTTTTTCCCTTCAGGAGTGAAGGAAGACCTGGTGGTACCAGGGTGTTGTGTTCCCTTCAGGAGTGAAGGAAGACCAGCTGAGCTGGGTGGTTGTTTTTGTCCATAGGGGGACTGTACCCTAGTTAGTGAAATCCTGAGGGTTGCTCAGGGACTGGACGTAGGACTCCTAAGGAGAGGAGATCCGAACCAGGATAAATCTGTGTGTTGTGTGATTGTCTTCATTGTGTGATTGTTGTTTTTACTAACCATTACTAATCTCTTTCAAGAACTCTTTATGTTTGTTTGAGTTCAGGTTTTTATCAGATAAATTTTATTTAAAGACCCATTCACCCCCCCTCTGGGTTAGCCAACCGGGCAACAAGTGGTATCAGAGCGAGTCTCTTCGACAAAGAACAAGATCCAACGATCTGAAGAGTAAAGATCCATGGCAGCCCAAGGTCACTTCGAAGGTCAGTCTGTCAACAGACCTCCTTTGTTCGACGGTGAAGATTATACGTATTGGAAGACCAGGATGGAATACTTTCTACAAGGCCACGACTATCAAATCTGGTCGATAGTGGAAGAAGGTGATCTGGTCGTCACAAATGAGAAAGCACAATGGACAGATGAAGATAGAAAGAAAATCTCCTTGAACTGTAAAGCCAAGAGCATTCTATGTTGTGCTCTAAGCAAGAAGGAGTTCAACAGAGTCTCAGCATGCAAATCCTCCATGGAAATGTGGGAAAAGCTAAGGATTACGTATGAAGGTACAGACAAAGTAAAGGAGACAAGAATCGACATTCTTGTCACTCAGTATGAAAGATTTCAAATGCAATCAGGTGAGTCTATTACCCAAATGTTTAGTCGATTTACTGACATCACTAATGGTCTAGCCAGTCTAGGAAAGTCATATGAGGTTGCAGATATGGTAAGGAAGATTCTCAGATCCTTGCCATCTTCATGGACGCCAAAGGTCACAGCTATCGAAGAAGCTAATGACCTTAAGAGAATGTCAGTAGAAAAGCTCATCGGGTCTCTCATGGCCCATGAAATAAACATGGAAAGATTAGGAGAATCCTCCAGTAGAAAGAAGCAGTCCAATGCGCTTAAAGCTAATGGGGACTCATCTGAAGAATCCTTGGATAACAGTGAAGATAGCAAAGATAGTGATGATGAAGAAGCTATGCTGTCAAAAAGATTGCAGAGAATCTTGGCCAAGAAGAAGAAGTTCCAGTCTGGTAGGAGGTACTTCAAGAAAAACAAAGATCTCAAGAGACCAGACGGAAAAGATCAGAAGAGGAATGAGCCACTTTGCTATGAATGCAAGAAGCCTGGACATATCAAGGCAGACTGTCCAATGCTAAAGAAAAATGATCACAAGAAGAAGGACAGCTCCAAGAAGTTCAGAAGATACAAAAAGAAAGCCATGGCAGCTGCATGGGAAAACAGCAGCGACTCAGACAGTGAGTCAAGCTCCAGCAGTGAAGAAGAAGAAGCCAACCTGGCTTTTATGGCAAATACCGGGGATAAGGTAACTTCTGATTCCTCTTTTGATTCCTGTAATGATTCAGATTCCGATAATTTGGAAAGTGCCTTTAATGAACTTTACGATAAGTATAAAGAAGTGTCTAAACTACTTAAGGTTAGCAAGAAAAATATCACCTGTCTCGAAAATACCAACTCAGATTTAAAATCTGAAAATGAAGAACTAGAAAAACAAATAATGGAGCTTAGAGAAGAAATGAACTATTATGTGAAAACTTAAAAGACAAGAACAAACAAATCATTAAACTAGAAAAACAGGAAAGCTCAGATGATTTAAGAAAAACGGTAAAAGAATTAAATGAAGAAAACAATACACTAGCAAGCACCTTAGAAAAGTTTACAAATGGGAAGAACTCCTTATTACTAAAGGGTGCTAGAAGATCTGGTAAGAACAAACGAGGTATAGGATACATACCTCCAGTAAATGAAGAAGAAATAGTCTATCCTGAAAAATATCCAACTCCTAAATTCACTCCAGAACAAGATGTGGCATATAAAGCTAATTTTAAGTATATAGAAAGAGTAACAATAACATCATGTTGTAGTCACTGTAATAAGCTAGGACATTTAAAATCCACCTGTCCAACAAGACATAAGAAGTGGATAATAAAAAGTAAAAATAATGATACTGACCCATCAGGACCCAAAAGAACTTGGGTACCTAAATCTTGATGTCTTTATTTCAGGTTAACCTTCGAGCATCCAAATGGTATTTGGATAGCGGGTGCTCAAGGCACATGACAGGAAACCTGAAGCTTTTCTCCCATCTCCAAGATGAAGAAGGAACAGTTACTTATGGAGATAATGGAAAAGGAACTGTAGTAGGCAGTGGATCAGTAAACAGCAAAGGAAAAACAGTCATAGAAGATGTGCTGTTAGTCAAAGGATTGAAGCACAACCTCATCAGTATAAGTCAGCTGTGTGATAGAGGACATCAAATCAAATTTCAAGAGTCAAAATGCAGCATACTAAAGGATGGAGCAGTCATCTTTGAAGCAAATAGAGAGAAGAATCTGTACGTGCTCTACCTTGAAGAACTCAAAGAGCAAAATGTATGTCTGGTAGCCAGCAAAGACAAATCAACTGATCTGTGGCACAGAAGGCTAGGCCACTGCAGCTTGGATGGCTTGAGCAAGCTCAGAAAGAGGAATCTTGTGGAAGGTCTACCGAAAATCAATGGTAAATTAGAAAGTGTTTGCAGACCTTGTGCTAAGGGAAAGCACACAAAGAGTTCCTTCAAGTCAAAGACGGTGGTGACCACCTCAAAACCCTTAGAGCTCCTACATATGGATCTATTTGGGCCAATGAGAACTACCAGTCTTGGAGGAAAGAATTTCGGATTTGTTATAGTAGATGACTACTCAAGATTCACATGGGTATCTTTCTTAGAACATAAAGATGATACTTTTGATAATTTTGTCTGTTTCAGCAGGAAAGTCCAGAAAGATCAGAAGTTCAGTATAGTATCCATTCGATCTGATCATGGTGGTGAGTTCCAAAATGAAAAGTTTGCTAGATTCTGTGATGATCAAGGAATTCAGCACAATTTCTCAGCACCAAGGACACCACAGCAAAATGGTATAGCTGAACGGAAGAACCGAACTCTCTTGGATATGGCAAGAACCATGCTTTGTGAATATGAGTTACCAAGATATTTCTGGGCAGAAGCAGTCAACACAGCCAGCTATATTGTCAACAGAGTCATGATCAGGCCAATCCTGAAGAAGACTGCATATGAGCTGTTTAAAGGGAAGAAGCCAAAGATCAGCCATTTCAGAACCTTTGGATGTCCTTGCTTTATACACAACAACGGAAAAAGGGATATTGGTAAGTTGGATGCCAAATCAGATGAAGGCATCTTCATGGGATACACTTCTAAACCCAAAGGCTATAGAGTGTTTAATAAACGTACCTTATTGATTGAACAGTCTGTACACATTATTTTTGATGAAACTAACCCTTCCTTGAGGAAGGAAGTAGAAAGTGATAATGATGATGCAGATGAACTGTCCAATAAACTGAAAGACACATCACTTGAAGACAAGGATGATCCGCCTCTGGAAGAATTGCAACAAGAAGAAATTTCTCATGAAACTCTTCCAAAGGAATGGAGATACAAGAAAGATCATCCACCTGAAAACATCATTGGTGATCCATCTGTAGGGGTAAGAACAAGAGGTAACGTGATTCCTTGTGATTACCTTGCTTTTGTATCTCAAATAGAGCCTAAGACAGTCAATGAAGCCTTAACTGATGAATCTTGGATAATAGCAATGCAAGATGAATTAAATCAATTCAAGAGAAACCAAGTATGGTCACTTGTTCCTAGACCATCAGACCATCCTGTGATCGGCACCAAATGGGTGTTCAGAAACAAATTGGATGAATCTGGTGTAATTCTAAGAAACAAGGCCAGACTGGTGGCTCAAGGCTATTGTCAAGAGGAAGGCATAGATTTTGATGAAACCTATGCACCAGTGGCTAGACTTGAGGCTATTAGAATTTTACTTGCTTATGCATCTGCATTAGATCTAAAGTTATTTCAAATGGATGTTAAATCTGCCTTTCTAAATGGTTTTATTAAAGAAGAAGTTTATGTGGAACAACCGCCGGGTTTTGATGATACAGACTTTCCGAATCATGTTTTTAAATTGCATAAGGCTTTATATGGTTTAAAACAAGCACCTAGAGCCTGGTATGAAAGACTTAGTTCTTTTCTCCTAAAACATGGTTTCAGTAGAGGTCAAGTAGATAGCACTCTTTTTATAAAAACAAAAGTCAAAAATATACTGTTGGTTCAAATTTATGTGGATGACATCATCTTTGGATCTACTGATGAATCCTTGTGCAAGTATTTTGAAAAGCTAATGCAGGGAGAATTTGAGATGAGTATGATGGGAGAGCTTAACTACTTCCTTGGACTTCAAATCAAACAAGGAAAGGAAGGAACTCACATCTGTCAAGCAAAGTACACCAGAGAACTGCTAAAGAAATTTGGATTTGAAAACACCAAGCCACTGTCAACACCAATGGGTACATCAACTAGGATGGACAGTGACAAGGATGGTAAGAAGGTAGATCAAAAGATCTACAGAGGTATGATAGGTTCATTACTTTATCTAACCGCAAGTAGACCTGATATATTATTTAGTGTATGCATGTGTGCTAGATATCAAGCCGACCCTAGAGAGTCACATTTAATTTCTGTGAAAAGAATTTTTAGATACTTAGCCAGGACTCATGATCTAGGACTATGGTATCCAAACTCCTGTGATGTAAATTTAGTAGGATATTCTGATGCTGACTATGCTGGATGCAAGGTAGATAGAAAAAGCACCAGTGGTTGCTGTCAATTTCTTGCAGGGTGTTTAATCTCATGGTCCTCAAGGAAACAAAATTCAGTAGCACTATCTACAGCTGAAGCCGAGTACGTAGCTGCTGGAAGTTGCTGTACACAACTCTTATGGATAAAGCAACAGCTTGAGGATTTTGGACTCAAAATCAAGACAATTCCACTGCTATGTGACAACACCAGTGCTATCAACCTCACCAAAAATCCAATTCAGCACTCCAGGACCAAACACATTGAGGTCAGATACCATTTTATTCGTGATCATGTAGCTAATGGCAATATTGAAATATCGTTTATTGATACAAACAATCAGTTAGCAGATATTTTCACAAAGGCCTTACCTGAAGAGAGATTTACATCTCTTAGAAGGGAGTTAGGCATGTGTATTTTGTGAAAAGATCTTCATTTAAAGCTGGTATAAAAATTCTCAGAATTTAAGTAGGTTTTCTCTCTCTCCTTTTACGGCAAAATCAATTCAAAATTCTCAGTTTAAGCGTTTCCGTCCGATAAGTCATAGTCTTTCGAGGCGGTCAACCTCGTTTGTCGTTTTCTGACGCCTCACCTTTTTGGAGCTTTTATCTTCTTTAAATCGATGCGTTAACGATTCCCCTTCCTCGTTCACCTTTTTCCCTCTTTCGTCCCGACGCATGAGCCGATGCCCTAGCGACTCTTGCCTCTATCCTCTGCAAATTTGAAGCTTCCATCTCCTTCCCGCGAAATCGTTTGAGGGTTTCTTCTCGTCACCCTTCTCTTCAATCTTTCAAACCTTCTCCCACCTGAATCCATGGCCGCACCAGCTATTGCCGGCAGTGTGGGTGGCTACAGCGCCGAATACCTCACCCCAGCACAGCAGGAGCGTTTCACCTTTGTGAAGACGAAGCTCTGTGGTCACAAGGAAGTAGATATTGAAGATCTGCAGAAGAATGGAATGAGCAGCATTGTTGAGAAGATCAACCAGATGAAATGGAAAGGACTTACCACTTGCTCAGAGGTAAGTTATCCGGACTTGGTAAAGGCGTTCTTTGTGTGCTTAAGAACAGAAGAAGATGGGGCCCTCGTTTCTTCGGTCAAGGGCACCCTAATCAGAATCGACCAGGAACTGCTTAGGATGCTGTTTGGAGTAAGCACATCCGGTTTCAGTGGGATTCACTCAGTAGAAACCCAAGAAAAGGGTTTGGGGATTGTTGGGCCGGGGTTCAAGATGAGGGATGGCAAGCTAGATATCAATCAATTAAGTGCCTTCAATCGCCTCCTTCACTTCATTGTATGTCAGATTTTGGTTCCCCGTAGTGCAACCTTCTCCTCTTGCACTAAGGCTGACTCCGACCTAATGTTCTGGGCCATTAAAAATAAGGAAATCAATATGGCCGCAGTGATGATAGAGAGAATGAAATATGCCAGGGAACAGATTTGGGACACTAAAAGCAAGTTGAATGTGTCCCTGCCCTATGCCCATTTACTTACCAGGATCTTCAGACACTTCGGTGTAGATGTCTCAGGGGCAGTTGTAGAGAAGATGGGCCAAGCTATCAGGTCCAGAAATCTAAAGAAGAGTGGCTTTTCAGTAGTCAATGGGGTCTGGTCCAAGGCCTCAGTTGCAGAAGGTGAAGCACTCATTGGTGAGCCTTCAGTTGCTCAATCTCAGCTGGAAGCAGCTGATGTGATGCCCGAATTGCCACTGGAATCAGGTTCTGTTCCAGTCCTTGTAGAAGCAGAGCAGGAAGGGCCATCTATGGCCAGAAATCAATCAGAGGCAGCAACAGCAGTAAGGGAAGAAGAAGAAAGGCCAGCAGCAGCAAATCCAGAATTTCCTGAAGTGCCAGTTGTACTTCTTGCTGAAAGGAGAATTGAGGATATTCTCCCAGAGGACATCTTGCCTGTTGTAGAGGAGACTGTGGCATCAGGCCACATTATTGAAGAAGGCCCAGTGGAAGAAGAGCAGCAAAATCCTCAGGATGACTCTATGGAAATGGATGCTCCCTGTCAGGGGGAGACTGGTGCAGTTGCAGAAGATGCTCCACTTGAGGGGGAGCAATCCCAAGAGAAACCAGCTGATGCACCACCAGCCACCAGAGATCAGGAGGAAGTACAGAGAGATTCTGCAAATTTGGATCTCAGAGAAGGGGAGACAGCTAGTTCATCAAGTTCTGATGAGGATAATGATCCACCTCCTCCAGCTACAAAGGGCAAAGAGAAAGTTATAGCTCCTGAAGTACCCCTTTTAGCTGACACACCATTTGAAAGACAGGTCAAGCAAAAAATTGTCATCAATTTAAAACCTGTGATTGAGAGGTTGGATATTCAGGGTGAGCTGCTTTGTACACTTCAGTCTGATGTGAATTCCATTTTTCTGAGCCAAGCTTCAGCCCGCAAGGAACTTGTTCAGATTCGCTCTGCCATGACATGGTTCCATCAAGAAATGGGGACCATGAAGAATTTGTTATCTGACATCCTTCAGGCAGTTGGAGCTCAAGCTCCTCCTCCTCCAGCAGCTCAGGAACCTAACACAAGTGTACCTGAGCCCTCCGGGCAAACAGCAGCAGCCCCAGCAGAAGGACCAGCAGCCGCATCATCATCAGAAGGAACAGCAGCCCCAGCAGATGAAGCCGAGGCAGCAGCAGCGGCCGAACCATCAGGGCCATCAGGGCCAGCTGAAGAGTCAGGGCCATCAGGGCCAGTTGTGTTGGAATCAGGGCCACCAGGGCCGGCAGTGTTGGTTCCTTTGCCTCCCTTGCCTGAAGAAGTGGTTTCAGATCCTCCACCCTTTGCTCCCACTTCTACCAACACTCCCATTCCTCCTTCTCCACCCACTAACTTCACAGCTCCACCTGCTCCACCTCACTTCAAAAGGCCTAGATCCAGGCCCATTTCTTCTCCCACACCTTTCCCTCCTCATCCTACCTCATCCTCTCCTGTTTCTTCCACTTCTCATCTTTCTTCTTCTCAAAATTTCGAGGCCCCTCCAGCATCCTCAGCTGGAGCCTCATCCTCTTCTGGTACATCTTCATCTCCAGAAGTAGGATTTCTCAATTCTGATGCATTTCTCTACCCCCCTGCACCTCCCTCCTTTATCACTATTATTCCTAAGAATGCCCAAATCGACTCTCCCTTTCTTGATAAAATTAAGGATGAGTTTGAAGAGGTTATCCTTAGGTCTGTGCTAAAGGTAGGAGACCACCTTTCCAAGACAGACTCTTCCAGTACTGTCTCAAAGAAACGCAAACTTTCTTCCTCCAACACTCCTCTTTACCCACCTTTGTGGTTTTCTCTTACAGTGACCAACAAGCATACCTCACTGTACAAAGAATACCTACAAAAGGTTGTTTTTGCCACTCTTTACAATCTTCCTTTTCTTAACCTCTCTGACCATCTAGACGTAATTCTTCCCTATACTCCTCTGTCTAAAGCCGAAAAATCCAAAATCTTCTCCTCAGCCCACTCCAAAACTGAGGAGCAATGGGCTAGATCTCATAAAGATTTGTACAATCGCTTTCTTCAGGCTAAGGCAGCAAGGTTTCCTCCCAGGGATCACTCCTTAACCCTTTCTGAGTGGTTCAAGTTTCACCACCAGAACACCTGGGCCCCTGCCATTCAGAAGCTAATCAAGCTGATCAGGCATTTCCAAATGTTCAACAACTACAGGTATCTCAACAGATTACCTGAAGTTCAGCTTAGCCAGTTCAAGAGAGCCATCAAGGTCCTTATCCACTCTGAGCAGTCTGAGGAAATAAGAGTAGATTTTGCAACTCTTCATTTACCTGAAGACATTCTCCTGCCTCAGATTCATTTCCTGATCATGGAGTCTTCGATTGGTTCAATCATCTTTGAGCGTTTTGCCAGAGTCATGGGCAGAATCAAGATTCAGAAAGGCCTCCAAGTTGGTTTTCCTAGATTTCTATTCCGGGAATATCATAGAGGGTTTGTCAAATCTGATGTTCTTGCCCCTCTACTCTCAGAATGTGAAAGGCTGAATGCCTCCGAATGGTCCAAGCTTTACTCTCTGTCAGCTCAACAGCTAGCTCATCTGAATGCTGCTCAGGCCAGGGAAGGAAAAGCTCCTGTCTCTCCTGCCACTTTCTTGGACATGAACTCCATCCATCTGGTCCTTGATCCCTACAAAATTTGGGCTGAAAGGTACAAGGTGTTTCTAGCTCTACGCCATGAACTCAAGGAGAAACAGATTTTCTATCCTGTCACCATGGATCAATTCCTTGCCTGTGCAAGCTTTGGTACAACTCTCCTCATCCGCTCCTCCATGGATCCAGATGATTATGACCAGTTTCTTACCAAGCAGCGCAGCATCTATCTCTCCAAGATGGCTTCAACCATGGGACCAACCTTCTTCATTGAGAGTGGTGCCTTTAGGCAATTTTTTATGCGTCAGGAAGAGCAGGCCTGGGAAGCTATTTCTCATTATGCCTCCCTTCTCTCTCCTGCTTATTATTTGCCTGTACCTCCACAAGCTTAATGAATGGGTTGTGCTCTTTCTCCTCATTGTCTCTTATTCTTTGTCTCTTTCCTATTACTTTTTGCTTAATGACAAAAAGGGGGAGAATGTTTACCTACATTTGTCTGATACATTCTTGAATCATGCTTGAAGTACTTTTATTCCTGTTTACTGTTAAGTACTACTTAAATGTTGATCATAGTTTTGTCATCACCAAAAAGGGGGAGATTGATGAACAGTCCATCCCCATGTACTTTTAAATTAATTACATGCTTATTTTGGTGATAAACAAAACACTGTCAAAAGTTTTTCTAACTATGTTTTATTTAGCCTTAAGCACAGGAAATACCCAAAGAAAGTCAAGCATTTGTGGTAAGTACTTACATACATTGTTTTCAGAAGAGCTATAACGATTCCTTCATTAACTGTAACGATTTCCTCACAAGTACAACGATTTACTTGTAAGATTGAATAACCTTGCTGTGTCAAACAAGTCGATGTTATAACGACTCTGTAAGTTATCGTAACGACTCCTTCAGAAGTTATAACGACTTGCTCATTATAACGACTCTGTAAGTTATCGTAACGACTCCTTCAGAAGTTATAACGACTTGCTCATTATAACGACTCTGTAAGTTATCGTAACGACTCCTTCAGAAGTTATAACGACTTGCTCATTATAACGACTCTGTAAGTTATCGTAACGATTTCTTCAGAAGTTATAACGACTTGCTCGTCATAACGATTCTGTAAGTCATCGTAACGATTTCTTCAGAAGTTATAACGACTTGCTCGTCATAACGATTCTGTAAGTCATCGTAACGATTTCTTCAGAAGTTATAACGACTTGCTCGTCATAACGATTCTGTAAGTCATCGTAACGATTTCTTTAGAAAGTTATAACGACTTGCTCGTCATAACGATTCTGTAAGTCATCGTAACGATTTCTTTAGAAAGTTATAACGACTTGCTCGTCATAACGATTCTGTAAGTCATCGTAACGATTTCTTTAGAAAGTTATAACGACTTGCTCGTCATAACGATTCTGTAAGTCATCGTAACGATTCTTTAGAAAGTTGTAACGACTTGTTTATCATAACGTTTCTATAAGTAAGCGTAACGATTCTTTTAGGAGTTATAACGACTTGGTTGTGATAACGATTTCATAAGTTATCATAACGACTTCTTCTGAGACTATAGCAATTTGTTCACAACGATTCTATCAGACTATCATAACGATTGCATAAGTCATGTTTCTATTAATTAATTGTTTATCTTGATTTAAGATACGTTGAATAGTCAAAGTTGCATCACGTCTGTTTGACTGCCATGCATTTAATAAAGACTGAACGTATCTCTGCATGGATACGGAACATATCTTCCATTCTCGTGTATTCTCTGCATGCATCTTTTAGAACGATAAACTGTTACTACTATATTTGTGTCTATCTGCTCTGACGTTGATTGACATCTGGAGATAGTATAGCTGTCTACCATTAAAGCTCAACCTTGCAGAACCTTGAGGATGTACTATCCTACAACATTGGACACAGAAAGAACTACAAGCCAACTCAGAAGATCTCATCACTTTGCGTGCTCCAAAGAACAAAAGACTGTCGACAGGAAGCTTCCACAAATCCTTCAGTCTAACGTACACCAAAGCTGTGAGACAACGGTCATCTCTTCGTCCTCATTCAAATTGGAGATATAAATACAAGACGAAGTTCTGAAGACAAAATACACCAAGAAGAAAGCATTATTCATATTCAAGAGAGACCAGAACTCTGTAGCTTTCAAGTCTTCAAGATCTCTAGAGCCAGAAATTCATTCCTTTCGATCTTGGCTCTTAGCTCCTTGTGCTGTGAGAAGAAAAATTAAGGAAGAGCTAGATTAGTTCTGAGAGAGTGCACATTGTGTAGATCTTTGTCTCTCAGTGCTTGTAGCTTCAGATTGAGTGTTGTAAAAGCTTGATCTAGGGGCTAGTCATTTCTTTCAAGATTTTCTTGTGTTTTTCCCTTCGTGTGTGAAGGAAGACCTGGTGGTTTCCAGGGTGGTGTTTTTCCCTTCAGGAGTGAAGGAAGACCTGGTGGTACCAGGGTGTTGTGTTCCCTTCAGGAGTGAAGGAAGACCAGCTGAGCTGGGTGGTTGTTTTTGTCCATAGGGGGACTGTACCCTAGTTAGTGAAATCCCGAGGGTTGCTCAGGGACTGGACGTAGGACTCCTAAGGAGAGGAGATCCGAACCAGGATAAATCTGTGTGTTGTGTGATTGTCTTCATTGTGTGATTGTTGTTTTTACTAACCATTACTAATCTCTTTCAAGAACTCTTTATGTTTGTTTGAGTTCAGGTTTTTATCAGATAAATTTTATTTAAAGACCCATTCACCCCCCCTCTAGGTTAGCCAACCGGGCAACAGATCCTTCCCTGATTATGCCACCTTTGCCGATAGACGGGCAATTCGTCGCGTCTCGGAGCGTTACAGATCATAGGTGGCATTCTCTACAAAAAGTCTCTCAGCGGGGTCTATCTTCGTTGCCTTGATGAATTCGAGTCTCAAGATGTTGTTGAAGCCACTCACTCTAGTGAATGTGGTGGCCATGTTAATGGTAGAGTAATTGCCCAGAAATTGCTAAGACACTATTATTGGCCCACCATGGAAGAGGATTGTTGCCATTTTGTCCGTCACTGTGCTAAATGCCAATTGCACGGTGATAAAATTCATGCTCCTTCCTCTTCTCTTCACCCTCTCATCGCACCATGGCCTTTCGCCATGTGGGCATTTGACGTGGTCGGTCCTCTTGCGGACAGAACCGGAGAAATCTGTAAGAAGTCCTTCATTATGACCGCCACGGAGTACTTTACAAAGTGGGCTGAAGCAGAAGCGTTCATAGAAGTCAAAGCTTCAACAGTCGTCAAGTTCATCAAGCGCAACATTCTTGTAAGATTCGGCGTGCCTCGGGACATCGTCACCGACAATGGACCGCAATTCACTTCACAGGAGCTTCGCGACATGTGTGGTAAATATGGCATTAACTTGCATCATTCATCACCATATTATCCACAAGGTAATGGACAAGCGGAAGTTACTAATAAAACTGTCATTAAAATCATAAAGAAAACATGCAAATCTCACAACAATGTTGACTGGCCGGATCGCTTGGTTGAAGCTCTTTGGGCTTATCGCACCTCCGTCCGCACTCCTACGGGGCAAACCCCTACGTTTTGACATACGGATCGGATGCGATACTCCCATATGAGATCTTCGTCCCTTCGCTTAGAGTTCAATTGGATTCCGAACTTGATCCTGATCAACGTCGGGAAGCCTTGTTGGCACAACTTGAACTCTTAGATGAAAGGCGAATGATAGCGGCTGACCATGCACAAGTCTATCGTCAGAGAATTGCACGTTTTTATGCTAAAAGAGTTCTTGAGAGAAAATTTGAAGTAGGTGAATTGGTCCTAAAGCGCAAAATCATAAAGGCACCAGGTCCCAGGAGCAAATTGCAAGAAAATTGGGAGGGTCCATTCGTTGTCAAAGATGCATACTCAGGGAACGCTTATAGGTTAGTGAATGCCGAGGGAGTTGAGCTAACGCACCCTTGGAATGTAGTCTACCTCAAGAAATTCTACCCTTAGTCAGTCAGTCCGTCCGTCAAGTCGATCATTCATCACTTGTTAAGGTGTGGGTTTACCTTTTCCTACTTTTTCCAATTGGTAATTAGTAAGGAAGGGTTTATTCACACACCTCACGATGTTGGAGTACTACCCCTAACTGGAAAATCAAAAGTACACTCGGGCGGTCTCATCCGGTCAATGTGTTTCCCCTATTCTTTTCCCACTCGGTCGTGTCTGGAAACAGAACAAACTACGAGTAGGGGACCACCCACTCTCTTTCAAAAAGACAAGGTCACCATAAAATAGGGGCAACTAATAAAAGCAAGGGGAAAATGTCAAATCAAGCCTCAAAAGGGGAAAAGAAAAGCCAAAAGGTCAAAAAGGGTAGCAAAAAGTACGTACCCGGAAAAAGGCTGACCAGCTCAAGGAGGTAGCAAAAAGTACGTGCCTCCACCCCAGAAATCAGAAATAAAATAAAAAATCCCCCTGAAAACAATGGTTGACCAAGTCTGTTTAATATGAGATGACGGTTTAGAAACAAAAAGTAGTTTGAACCAAAGTCCTACATGATTTTCTATACTTTCTTCCCATTTCCCCTCTAGGGGCAATTTGATTGTATAAGACCTCCCGTGGTGGAAAACATTAAGAAAGCTAGGGGCAATGCCTAACATCAAAAATTCCATGCACGTCCCTCCTTACTCTTGGCCTCTGTGGTTAAGTAGGTCGTGTAAACCCTATACCGCAACATGTGATGAATATGTGTCTTAGAGTCCAAAAAAAAAAAAACCAAAAAAAATACAAGAATGCAAAAACAACAAAAAGAGAGTCCCTTGATGTATATATTTCACGTTGTAAATATTTTCTCTCAAATTTTCTCCCTTATTTAAAAAAAAAATAAAAAAATTAGAAAAATAAAAAATCCAAAAAAATTAGTGCTACTATGTTTATACACTAACATTTTGTTTATTCGTTTATTTGCTTATTTTTAAAAAATCAAAATTCCAAAAAATCCAGAACACCCCGAAAACTACAAAAAAAAAAAATGCATGTACATATTTCCCTTTGGTTATTTTATTTCGTTCCTATCTTTGATTAGACATTAGCCCCTTGACCAGATCTCAAGAAAGGTATATCGTAGGTAGGGGGCTAAAAACAGATCTACACTAACATGTTCTCTTTAAGTGTTGTGGATACAGGATACAGGAATCAAAGAATAGAAGCAAATCATTCAAGTGCAAATGTCAAAAGTCCACAAATTCCACTGTAATGATCAAGTTCTGTACATGTCATGACAGGGGCATACCCGTGGTGGTACAAAAGCTCACTCCTCTCTCCTCTCACCCTCGCTAGGCCTCGGCCTGCGCAAGCTGCTGACCTCCTCCTCCTCCCTCTCCCGACGCCTGTCCGGGACGGGAGGTCTCGTCGCAGTGGAAGCCTCTGGGCGTGCTCCCGCTCCTCGTCCGACGGAAGGATCTCCAAATGACACTATGTCATCAAGAGACCCGAATATGGATCCCATCCTCCCGGCTGCCTCCTGCTGAGTCTGTCGTTGCTGCTCCCGGCGCTTCTTCAGCACCAGGTTCTTCAGGAACTCCAAATCCGCGACAGCCTGCACCCGGGCCTCGATGGCCCGTATCTTCTCTGCATCCGCATCCCTTGCACTATCCCGGAACGCGGTCATATGGCCCTCCATCCTCCATAGATCCAGCCGCAGGGCCTCCACCTGCGCCTGGAGGGTCGCTACTCCTCCTGCCTGTCGCTGCACACCAAAAAAAAGCAAACACGTCAAATCAAATCAAATCACTAGTATTCAGGTTTGGTTCAATGTCTTACCTCCGCCTCGAGCTCCTGGATCCGCTCATTCGCCCTATCCAGGGCCTCCTGCAGGCGGACCGCCAGGTCCCCTCCAGCTGGCTGGGCGGACGAGCTTGCCCCTGCATCGTGGCTCGCCCACACTCTCTGCTGCTCTGCTCTCTGCATTCACATATCTTGGTCAGAAATCAAATCAAATCAATGTCAAATCAATTTCAAGATAGGTCAAAATGTTACTTACCAATGTCCGAACCTCGGTGCGGAGCCTCGCCAGCTCCACCTCCTGCTCGGCGAGCCGTCCCTCTAGGAGGCGCACGGCCTGTGACTCCGGCATCTGCCAAATGCACTTCAAGGTTAGAATCGAATGAGGAAATCCACCGACCAAGGCTTACGGTTAGAAGTTTAATTTACCACTCGTCGGTCAAGTCGGAGTCGCCCGGCATACTGTGCCTGGAAGTCCTCCATGTAAGCCGAGCTGTCGGGGAGGTCTGTCACTCGTACCACCTGCTCACCGCCCTCGCGCCAGTACGCGACTGTGCTACCGTGGTCCGCTCCCCAGTCGCGGTCTTCGGCGAAGAACCGCCGGCGCGAGTGTCCCTCTCTCCGAGGGAAGGCACCTCGATGGCCGGCTGGTGCCAGCCCAGAGTCCGTACCACCAACTCCAAATACAGTACCTCACATGTCCCAAGGCACAATAAGAGGAGGTGGCGATCGAACAGGGGGTGACCCGCCACCACCGCCGGGTGCGAGGCGTCCGCCTCTCCCGCGTAAGGGGTCCACACCACCTAAGAAGAATGAGAAAACACTGGTCAGTAACATCAAATGCAACAGTAATTGAAAGAATGCAAGAGCTAGTTGAGATTTTCATACCTGCTCGTGCGGGTAGTGGTCAAGCGCGACCCGCACGTCTCCGGCTCTCCTATCGGTGACCCTGGGGTTCGGGGCCACCTCCCACCTCCCCATGAGAGGCACCGTTGTCTGGCGCCCCTCTGTAACTGTCCCACGCCCCATGGGGAAGCGTGTGTATCCCCAGATCTGCAAGGCAATCAGATAATCAGTTAAACAATTTAATCAATTGAAATTTAAGGTCAACTTTAAAGGAAATTGGGTACCTGAAGAAAGGGGGTGAAGCCCCCGGTGCTCTGAGAACGCCACGAGCTGCTCGGGAGGAGAGAGAAGAGATGCCCTAGCATCGCGGCACCCCATGCATACCGACCAGCCTACTCCAGGTCCCGCAACAGCAGCACGAACTTGCAGTTCATCTAGGATGACTGCGTGGCGAAGAGGAGCCGCCCGAAGAGGTAGGCGACGAAGATCCGCACCGAGAGCTCCTCACTCCGGTCTCCTAGGTCGAGTGCCCCCCGCACTCCAGTGCAGAACTCATCTAATGTCTCTAGGGGTCCTCTCCTCCTACCCCTCAATCCTACTGCCTCCGACAACGATCTGAGCAGGATGCTCCGGATCGGTCTCCTCCTCCCGGCCACGAACTCCGGTCCTAGCAACTCTACAATGTCGTCGTAGTAGTCTCTCCTCTCCTGTCCCACTACCGGCTCTCCCTGAACCGGTAGCCCTGTCAGATACACCACATCCTCCAATGTGGGTATCATGTGTCCCCAAGGCATGATGAATGCCTTGCAATCCTCCTCCCACCTCTCCCGGAGTGCCTCCAAGTACGGTACGTCCACGTGGAAGGGTTGTACCGACAGTAAGTGCCCGAACCCCATCCGAGCAATCCGGGTCTACTGGACCTCTGGAAGGGCCTGGTAGCATGCCCAGCACAGATCCCATGTCACCCTACTCCTCATTCGGCCCTTGCCCTGCAAAAACACAGAAAAAGTTAACGTCAGCATCGACTTCCATTTACAAAAACTTGACGGCAAGGTGTTTGCCGTTTACTGAGAGTCCGCGACCATGGGTGGTCGTCGAGTTCTTCTCCCCGTGACCAGCACCTTGACGTCAAGTTACTTTTGATAGCAAGGGGCTGGACATTGGATGGAACTCGACGGCAACCGATGTTGCCGTCAAGTTCTTGTCTGACCCGATGGCACTTCCCCTGTTTTCCCTTCTTTTCACCAAATCAAACATGCATCCACAGAGGTTTTAGAGGCCTACCTTGGGCCGTCGAGGTGCCTCCGCCTCCGTCTCATCTCCTCCCTCCGTCTCTTCCCCCTCCGGCATATCCTCCACCGCCACTTCTTCCTCTTCCTCCGCCGTAGCCATCTCCACCTCCTTCTCTTCTCCTCCAGTTGACGGCAGCCCCGAATGATGCTTCGTTTCTCTCTCCTTCTCATCGTAAGCTCGAGCAAGGTGAGTGGAGAAGCAAGGGGTTCGGTTTTTTTTTTCCGGACTTTGGAAGGCGTAATGGCGCCGGGAGAAGGCTTCGGTTAAAAAAAAAGGCAGTTTTCTAGTTTAACGTCCAGGTCTGGCCGTTGACCTTTTCCTGACGTCAAGCCCTGGCCGCGGACGTACCATCAACGGCTAGAGTGTGGACGTCAATGTCTCTTCATTGTCAGACCTCGAAGTTTGGTCGACGACCAGATCGGGACGTCTAGTTTAAATTAGACGACAACCTATCTGGACGTTTATCACTTGTCTCAATGGTTGGCGATGGGCTCTGGACGTTTACCAGTGGTAGACGGCCGTCGATGTGGACGCCAATAACTCCGCACTCAGTTCTCACAGCACACTCTTTTGGACCCTTTTGAAGCCATTTCATCCCACGCATTCCACAAGTCAAGCAGCTCAAGCCAATTTAACACAAATGCAATTCATTTTATTCATCAAATTTGTGTTACACTTATTCAGAACAGAGAGATACATCATTTTGCCCTGCGGGCCATGAAAAAGTCACATGAAATGGGACAAATGGTGTCTGTGAAATCCTCGTACTGCCATATGTCTTCCGGCGTTTCTTGCACTGCCAGTCCCACCTTCTTGCTCACGGTGTATTTCTTCCAAGTCTTCATAGCTTTCTTCATCGTCCTTTCATTCTTCCCGGTGATTATCATATCGGTGCAGTTGAATGAAGTAGGAATTCCCCGTGGAATCCCAAGCTGACAATGGCACCGGTGTGGCTGATACGCCACCATCTGATCAGCTTCAATCAACCACAAGTCTCTGTCCACCCTAGTTCGGACTCGGAACTCGATTATCCTCATGCAGAATGGCCTCACAATGAAGTCATCCATTACCAGAAATGCCAAGTGGTCTCTCCAAGCGTCTCTGCCCTTCAAATGTGCTGTCATGCACTTGATCTCATTCTCTGGCTCATACCACGCCCTGCTGCAGTAAACTGAACTCCGAAGGAAGACTTTGGAGGGGATAGGTTGTACATCAGCAAAATCAAATTTTAAATGAGCCTCCATCCATACCTGAAGCAGGAATAGGCTCCCGCAGGTGCGTCCGCCTAGGCTCATTGTGGTGAGCGAACTGTACAGGTGGGCCAACACCGCAGGGGCAAGTGACTACCCGCGCCACAACACGGATAGAATCCCACATGCTCATACAGGATGAAGTCGCCACTTGTAGGGAACAGGAAGACTCCAGCCAAGCAGAGTGTCAATCCCCGGGTCGCCCTCTCTCCACCTATCTCCCTCGCATGCTGGATCAAGCACCATGCTAGTCGGTCTTGGAAGATCCCGTTCTTGTTCGTCATCCGTAACATCTCCTTCTTGTCTCGTACGATGTCCGCGAGGATCTCTTCCCACGGGAGGAGAGGAGTCGCTGGATCATACTCCACGCATCGCTGCCATCCCAAGAACGGTTCTACCTCCTCCAGCAACACACTCACCTCGAAGCCCTGGAACACGAAGGTGTGTGTGTGTGGGTGCCATCCTGCTATCAGCGCCCCCAAAGCATCGAACCCCCACCACATGTCCTTCATGTTCTTCGCCAGTACCACCATGAAGTTCAAGTTCCACATTCCGACGAAGCCCCACATGTCCAGCGTGATAGCATTTACCAGGTTCACAAGCCAAGAAAAGGCCCGTACCTGGCCTTGGCTTGGGAATGCTGGGATTTCCTGCATGGGAGTGGGGGTTTTTAAGATCGCTGTTCGGGTCGTTTTCAGCCCAGGAAGGAGCAAGAATCGATCATTGCTTACCTCTCCGTTGGCCAGACGCGTGCTCAGGTGTCCCGAAACTTCACTCATAACTCCGGGGTTAGCGCCTGTGGATCGTCCAGTCGATGTGGAGGCCATCTTGTTGTCTTTCTCTGTCTCTTTGCTCTCTGGTTCGCAGCTGGAGCAGGGAGGGACGGAGGTAGGAGATAGGAGAGTCCTTATGGACTCCCATCACCTATTTTTTCAGTTTGATCCGCTGTCAGGTCGGCGTCCATATCGGTGGACGTCAGTGGCAGGTTGGCGACCACATCTTTAGACGTTAACAGGTGTACTGGCGGCCATCGATATGGACGTTTACTCCCGGAAACTTTTAAATGTCTCATTCTTTATATGGCAATTACCCTTTATCCTTTATCTTGTGCTTCAAGTTGTTTTGCAGATATTTTAAGCACAGGTTGCGCTTAAATTTTGAAACGCTCATGCAACCTTGAGCGTTACATGTATGTCTAACATAGGACCCCACCAGAGGCGAATAGCTTGGCGACCGTGAACCCTGAGTTCCCCTTCACCAAAAACCATGATGGGTTTGCGATCTCTCAGTAATTCGTATGGCCTTTAGAATTTTCCTCTGGTGCTAACTTGCATTTTAGATAGGCAACCCACACCAGCATGCATTTTCACTGCTAACATTCTCTTACTAACACTCAAAAAAAAAAAAAAACATTGTGATTTTCCTCGATCATATGATTGATCCATGGCTCCCCCAGCTCAGGTAGCCTACTGGGACCGCCCTTCATGACTATCCAAGTTGATATCGGGTCTTTGTTGCCCCCTTCTCCACTTGTCCCACCGTGCTTTTCACGAATGATCATTCCAGCCTTATTGAGTTCATTTGAGCCTTCGCCAGCCGTGAACTTAATTCCGGACTTCAGGCTTTCCAAGCATGTGATTCCAGTTAGGATCTTTTGATAATCCTTTGAGAGAACAACCAACTCCTTGTCTCCATGACCTCCTAAATTCGGGACCGACGTCCAGATTAGGCCAGTGAGCCCACGAGCTCCGGTCATGAGACCTTCCAGATTCAACCGTCATATTACAACTCCTTTGACTCAGACACGCCGGAAACTAGTCAAAGTCCGACACGGCCATGCCAGGGACCCTGCCATTGGGTCGCAGTTGTAGTTACACGGGTAGATCACCCTTTTTCTTACCCCTATTTGTCTCTCAGACGATACGTCATCTGTTTCTAGCTTGACTCTTTCGTTTGGTATGCTAGAACTCCTATCCTCGGAGATGGCCCTTCCATTAAATCTCCGCGTCCTTTGTTTACCGAGACACCAACCTTTCAGTCCGCTCTGCTCCCTTGCAAAGCCGGATGTCTCGGAGGGGCATTTGTAGACGCGAGATTTGGCCCATCTCCCGCAAGGCTCTCTTGGCCCATTAAGCCTCATTTGACCATTTGTTGACCAGCCTCGGATACCATCTAGACGGCAGCATCGATGGCCGCCGACTACTGGTTGACGGCAATCCCCCTGGACGTTGACCAAAGTTGGCGTCCACATCCGTGGACGTCTACATGCGGTTGGCGGCCTGATCGCCGGACGTCAACAGGGTTTACCTGGTCTGCGCAACTATCCCGAGATTCCAGCCCACTTGCACCATTCTCTCAGCCATGCAACACATGTAGCCGTTCCCAACGGGTATATAGGCCACCTAGGCACCCCATTGACCCAGAAAAATCCTACTTGGCCTCTCCCCATTGGTTGGACCTTTAATGCATGGATTGCCAAGTGTGTAAGTGTGTTTCTTCACACTTGAGCATCCAAGGCTCTCAACCCCGAGCTCCACTATCTATATAACCTACCTTTGAGCCCTCTGAACAGAGGAGGGGAGGCTGGACGTCCATATGCTGAAGCTTTGAGAGAGGAGAGAGAAAATCTTACCCAACCTTCCAACACTCATCCTCTTCACTCTCTCCACACTTGGGACGTTCAGGAGGCTTGCTTTGGAGCTGGAGGAGCCATTGCAAGGAGCTACAACATCAACAACGAGGATCATCTCCTTCCTCTTCCTCTCTTTCCTTTCCTCTTGCTTTAGTATCTTGCATGTTACACACACTTTCCCACACACCCTAGGCACGTAGGGCACTTTCCTACACACCTAGAAAGGGGTTTCCCAACCAAAAACGGAGGGAAGAAGGGTGGTCATAACATTTGGCCTCCCCTCTTCTCAAGTCCGCAACCGGTATGGGACTTTCCTTTTGGGTTTTTCATACTTCGTTTTGAGCATTTACCACACTCCCTAGAGTCTAATAGAGTCTTTGTTTTGGCAGGAACGACCCGCAGAAGACCACGAAACTCTTCTCCTTTGGCCGGCCGAAGGAGGAGAAGTTGAAGTCCCGCCATCACCCGCAACGCGAGGCCACTGCACCGACATGATCACAGCAACCCCTTGGGCATAGGTAAGGCCCTGGCGATCATCAAATCCCCTTTGTTTCGCTTGTTTGCTTCGTTTTCCTTCTAGTCAACTCAGTCAACCGGAGGGTCAACATTGTCAACCGGCGACCCCTTCAACGCCAACGAGAGTCCGGCGGCGTCCGCAAGCATCTGAGAGATCCGGCGACGGAGCAGAAACGAACCGTCTACAGTGGGTTGGCTGTCGGCAACCTCGGCCCGAGCAACAGGCTGTGGTGGCGGTGGGGGTTGTTGTGGTGGAGGCATGGGAGCTGACATGGGTGCCGGAGCAGGTGCAACGTAGGGCACGGGAGCTTCTTCATTAAAAATAGGGACGTCGTAGGGCGCAATTGGAGGTAGTTGAGTCCGAAAAGGACGAATCAGTGGATGCCTGGGCGGCGGCATGTTGTGGTAAATGGGAGTTTGCGGAGGTGTATATGATGTGGATATTGTAGGGTAGCGAGGTGGATGGTGGATGGCGTCCACTGATCTGTTCTTTCTCGGTTTAATTTGATCAAAAAGCTCTATGATTGGGGAGTCCATTAAATGGGCTTGAATGTAACGTCCCTGCTCGTAGAGCTCCTCCATGGAGGTGATCTGGTTCATGGCCAAGATGTGCCTGAACCTCGAAGTAGAGTTGGAAATGATTATTTTAACTTGCTCTGACTCTGAGAGCTCATGCTACAAGCAAGTGGCCATTGACCTCCAACGGTCAGCAAATGTACAATTGCCTCGTTGGCCCTCATCTTCTCGGATGCCAGGTCCGTGATAGAGATATAAGGGCTAACACGGTCTTTGTACCTTTGAAGGAATTTCTTGTGAAGGGGGAGGAAGTCTCCTGACTCACTTGGCTCTAAAGAGTAGAACCATTCGAGTGCAGGGCCATCAAGAGATTTTCTAAATAAATATGCCAAGGTAATGGGGTCTTGTTGCCAACAGGAAGACTCATAAAGGAATTCTTTAATGTGAAGGTAGGGATTGCCCGTGCCATTGTACAATCGGTACATTGGCATCTACAAACGATGTATGTAAATTTGAGGGAGAGCCGGCGTGGCGGCGACGAGGTCACCCATGGGATTGGAAAGCTTATTTATTTAGTTCCCCCAATTGTTCAATTTTGGAGAAGAGCATTTTGGAGTGGAATAGGGGATTGTCGTTGGGCAAATGAGGAAGTACATGGGGGTGGCCTTGAATTAGTGGGCCTTCCCAAGGGACGGTCTGCACGGACCGGAGCACGGGAGTGCAATTGGCCAGGGGGCCGAGGTGATGGAGAATGTACAGGGGTATGTGGCGAAGTCGCCGGAATGTACAAAGGTGGGTGCCTAGGCGAAGGAGAGGGAGAGGGAGTCACACCCTCAACTAAAGATTGAATCAGGTTTAGTTGTTGAGGGGTGAGCTGATCCAGGGCATGCAGATAGTCTTCACAGTGGGATCATGGCGGGGGGAAGGCTCTTGCCGGGTTTTGATTGGAGTGAGGTGTGAAGGGACATCAGATAGGCTAGTGCACGGTGTGCGCACATAACCATAGGAGGTGGAAGGTTGTCCCCCACGGTTAGTGAAATGAACGGACATGGGATTGGAAAGATTGGACTCTTGAATTATCCTCATAGTCCTCATAATAAAAATCGGCATGATAATATGGTTCATTTTAACAAGGCAAGCAAACAGACAAGTTGAACAAAGATTAATCAAGCAATATGGTTCAATCAAGTTATGATGCTTAATGCTTGTTTTTAGGAGTTTCACAATTAATTAATGGATTGAAAAATCAATGTGTCACTCCAGGTGAGATCCTAGTTGGGTAGAGTATGAATACTTCGGGGTGCAACTAGAATCACTTCTCATCAAGCAATAGGATAGCTAACCCGGGTCAATGGAAGGGTACCGCCAGCTCGGTCTGCCGTGAGGGAATCCACGGGGTACGGAGTCCTATGGGCTTCCGAGAGAAGGTTCGCTAGTCCAAAGGGACGGAATGCCCAATGGAGAGCTTGCCTTCACCGGAAGGGTATGTGGAGCCTAGGATATGAGGGAATGAGGTCCCCCAACCGATGAAAAATGCCCTGCATGCAACATTTATATCAAAAATGGCAGAAAAGGAGGCGCATTTCTGTCAGTCAGTCAAATTGCGTCCGGTACAACGACCGTGATTTAACTGAATTGCGTCCAGTCACCAAGCCGCGGATCTGGAAGCCACTGAAGGTTGATAGAGACGCGGTCGGTCCCTGTGGACAGACTGTCAGACTGAAAGACATCGGCTTTTGCCGCCGTAACAAGAAACAGAAATGCGTCCGATTTGTCGCCCGCGTTATCAAATTGAATAGCGTCCTCTGTGTGGGACGGGATTCCAAACAGGTACCCGAGAGCAGAAAAGAAAGCAGGAAAGAAAGCAGTAAACGCAGGATATATGCACAAGGAAAAGGAAATAAATGCGTCGGCCTTGGCCGCCGTGACAACCTAAACGCGTCGGCTAAGGCCACCGCGACAAGAAAGCTTGGCGCGTCGGCTTTTGCCGCCGCAACATAAAATCGAGACGCGTCCGATTGTTCGGCCGCGTTCTCACACTAAATTGCGTCCACTGCATTGGACGCGATTCCACAGGAAACCCGAGAAACAAAAAAAAAAAGATGTAGGAACAGCAGGGTATGTATAGAAAGAAGGCAAAAAAATAGAGAAAATGAAATTAAATACACATCATGCTTGCAGGGTATAAAGTAAATAAAAAGAAGAGTGCCACGTGGGGCACGAAGGAGGGGGTAATCAAAAGGGAAAATGCAAAAGATGTCCCATCATGATCGCCAATTGTAGACACCTCCGATGGAAGATGCGTCCAGTCCACAAAGAGGGATAGATGAGGGTGGGATGGATCGTGATCGCCAGTCACGCGAGGGTGCCGAATGGAAGATGCACGGCGAGGGGTGCAGATGGAAGAATGTGATCACGAGCGTACCTTTTAGAGCGGGGAGATTGCACGGGGGATGTGGGTCCTTTATTCCTCTACGAGCACAACCGGCCGTGGTAGATGGCGTTTTCCATGTTGATTACCCTGACAAAGAAAAAAGACAAAAAATGAGAAAGGGATTAGCCACGGGCGTGTAGTATACAATCCTAAAAAAATGGAATAACATAAATAAAGAATGGGAGAACTCACCGTGTGGTGGCTTTTAAACCCCTAAAATGTAGGTGTGTGCGTGTATGTATGCATGTGTGTGCGTATAAAAAAAAGAATATGTGGGGCCCGAACGAGATAGGAAAGTGTAGAGGGGGGTGCTTCCCCAAAAGTTGATGGCACGGCAACGCGGCTGACTGGTACGGAGGAGGAAGAAACTTCCGCATTCCGCCCCAATTGACGAGAGGAAGACGATGGCTCCAGACGCCTTAGTTCGGATTTGGGTCGCTGGTCCGGTAGGGCTCCGCCGTAAGGAAGTCGTGGGAAGAATCCGACAGGGCTCCGCCGGGTTATAGATGAATTTTCTTTCAAATGGCTACCCTCGGGGGTCCATTTATAGGCAACACAGGTTTAAATCGCGTCCGACACAGCGGACGTGACCTTTAGAGTGAAACGCATCTGGGCGGCAGACCACGATCTGAAAAGCGTCGGGCAAGCGCGCCGCGACTTGAATTGAATTGTGTCCGGGTGGCAAGCCGCGATTCATTAGGTCGAATTGATGTGATAGGTGCATGATGCCTGTAGCCCCAGCTACGCTTTGGAATCGCATTGGGTCAGGTCGCCGCGACTTGAAATGCGGTGGCTTAGCCCGACGCGATTACAACTTGCGTGATTCTTAGGCAATCGGCTCATAAATGTGTTGTCTGCTAAGGTGGGATTTCAGATTTGACCTTCTAAATCACGTCTACTGACAAGGACGCGATTACAGGATTTTCTCATGATTGCGGGCCTGTACGCGATGACATTCTGAGCTGATAGCCAGCTCTGAATCGCATCCGGTAAGCAGGACATGACTATAAAGTGAATTGCGTATGTAGTACACGACACGATAAGCTTTCCTAATTTATTTATGAAAATAAAGCTGAAATGAAATTAGAATCGTGTCGCCCATGGCGGACGCATTCATGAAAGGGCAGTTTTCATAAATAAAATAAGAATTCATTGTCGCGTCATGTAGGGCCAACGCGTTAAGATATAGTCGCGGCCGACTTTCCTGTCGCGTTAAGGTTGCGCACATGAAGGCCGCTGCGTTAAGATCCTAAATCGCGTTCGGGGTACTGGACGCATTTAGAGAGGCAGCTGCCATACCTGTTGCGACTTGAAAATGATGCCTATAATTCCCGAAGGGCCCTGGAAATGGAGGGGAAGCACCAGAGAAGAAGGGGGTGAGGTCCAGAAATATCGAGAAAACACTCTTGCAAGACAAATGAGGGCCATTTGTGGCGTTATGGCGTAACATGAAATTTGTCCGCGGTGGGGTCGAATTCATGTGTCTACAGACAGTAGTTGTAGCTCCTCTAGGCAGTCATAGTAGCACAGCAACAGCAGTAGTATAAGAAAGCAGCTCCAGTAGCAATAGCCCAACAGCAGCAGCAGGAGCAACAAGAGTAGGAAAAACTTGCACGATGGGAGTTAGGGAGTTTTTATAACTCACCTGCAGCCCATGCACGATGGCACGTCGGCCATCAATGCGTCGCATACACATTTACCATGCAAATCTCTAGGCTGAGACATAAGGTATAAACGTGTAAGCTTCTATCCATGTGAAGTGGCCTACCTATAGCTCCTGCCACATATGCCACAATTAATCCAAGAAAATAGTTACCGTAATTAGATGACAATTCAGCTGGCCCATTTAACCACTTGTTTGTGTGTCCAAATGATGTTTAATCAAGTTGAAATTTCAACCATAAGCTAATGAAAAGGTTTTACAAATTATGGTGATTTTTGTTTAATTTTTAGAATTTAATTTTCTCCCATCAAAAATCGCCCAGAAAATAGTTGCGTCGGCTTAATCTCGAAATCCGCATGTCAACAATTTCAGATATTTACATTTCTGATATCAGCATATTTTGCTGGAAATTATGGTATTCTTATATTTCATTTTGTTACAGAATTCTGGTGTCGCCCTATCGGAGCGCGCACCTCTGAGTATGACACTGAAATAGTATTAATTATTACCAATTAATCCTAAATTAAAGTTAATTACAGCTCATGATAGTAGTTATGTTTAATCATCAAATTATTCACATTTTTTAATAAATAAAACTTTGGGGTGTTACAATGCCTAACGTGCACAAGGCGCAACTATTGCAAGTATCGAACCCTGCACCTATATAGGTGTGGAGCGGCGTGCCCCACCATTCGGGCATGCCTTCGCGCACCCTCCTACGAGGGTGTATGGAGTGAGAGGGATGGAGGAGAAGGTGGTAGAGTGGGAAAATGGGTAGGAGAGAAGGAAGGAATAAGGTTTAAAAAAACTCACTTGCCATAAGGGGTCCTCCCTCTAGAGGATATGGTAACCTTTGTGTAAGGAATATTTCATTTCTAAGTGAGCTAACTGTTATTTGATTAATTGTCTCATAATTGATTCTCAACACCTCATCAATGATGGGTAGTATCAAATGACTTCAAAATCCTCTTTGTATATTTCTTTCCTCCCTTCTGCCACAACTATAAACCTTCATTTATACAATATTATTAATGATACTCATATTATTAAACTCTATTCAACCCAATCAAACAATCATGTACCAAATATGGCCAAACTGAAAAATGACTTTATAGTGTGCCATCTAACCTTCGTTGTGGATTTTTTTTTCCAAGTATGTTTCTATAAGATATTCTTTTTCTAGGGTACTTTAAGAAAATGATTAATCTTTGACTATTGCCTTTGTAAATATACCACTAAATTTGAACATGTGGCTGTGGGTATCCTTAACTTGTTGAGTTTTGTCTCTAACATGTGGCTAGGTCCCCAAGTTGATGATCAAAGCTAATTATTCTCATGCAAGACATCCTTACTTCTAAAAGATCAATTGTATCATTGTGATGTGGATTTTTGTAGTTGACAATTAGGCATGCAGAACTATTTAGTAATTCCATATGGATTATTTTAGTGAACTCATTCCCTATGAAGCACCTTCTGCTCATATCTAGGTCGCTTGGACAGGTCCAAATAGCCTTATTGGACCTAGCTCAACGTGACACACTTGGCATAAAGCATGGGAAGAAAAAAGGGAGTTCCTAAGGGGGAATTTAATTCCATACGAAAATCCACAATCTCCTTCACTCTACAAATATCTTCAAAAGAGCATTGATAGTCGCAAGTAAGGCTCAAGCAAGACATGTGTCAACTTGACATAGTCCCGCTGGCAACTCTCTCCCAATCAATCACACTTATCAAATAGAGCTCTTCCCTTCTGCTGACTTGATTATCGAATGTCGATCTCGAGATCTCTTTCTCAATATTGATTACCTTACTACTCAATTAGAAGACTCTGAGAACTAAGAGACTGAGGTGACAACTAGAGAGACCAACCAAATTGCCTCAATCTCATTGGACTAGCTCCAAGCTCTCACCCATCAGGTCTCTTATTGTACTCTGTAGATTTTGATGATCACAAAAACATTAATTCTAATTCATGTTGATATTTTCACAAACCACATAGTTATGTTCATGTTAATGATCCAAGTATTTGATTTATTTATATTTAATTTGATTATTTAATTTTTCTATTAAGTGTGCAACAACATAGGCCAAAGATGCATTGGAAAGTGACAGTCACAAAGGTCAAGGCTTGGACTGGACATAATTCATACTGACAGAGCTTTCTGCACTTTACAGGACATCGGACGACTGATTGATGGTTATCGGTCAACTGACCCTCCCAGTACCTTTGATTTTGAGACAGTGCAAAATCAAATGACTGATTGATGATTATCAGTCAACCAATCGTCCCATTAACTTTGGTTTGGGGACAGTGCAGAAATCGGACGATCGATTTTGACAAACCAGACGACCGATCAGGAGAGCATGTCGACACAAAAGAAAGGTATGTCGACACATAGAAGAGTAGCATGTCGACCTCAAGTCTAGATCATAAAGCAGACGACCAATTTCCTAGAACCAATCAACCGATTACGGAAATGCACTTTCCTAAATTGGATGGTCTCTTTTCTTCATTAGGATTCCGGCCGAGGATTCATTCAAGATTACTTCTCTTTGGATGGAGGGCTATAAATACAATATGTTCTAAAGACCCAGAAGAGAGCCCAATCGTACAAGAGAGTTTTGTTCCTTTGAAGTTAGGGTTTTGGGCGATCTTCTGAAGAAGCCTGCAACAGACTTCAAATCTAGGTGTTCTAAACGTCTTAGCTACTGTGTGGAGTTGCTCTCAAGTACTAGAGAGTTTTGCTATAACCAAGCAACATCCAGGAGGCTTCTTTGGAGAGTTAAAGTTGTGTTCTTCGTCGGCATACATTGTTCTACACCGACTCTTCATCTCTGAACAGTGGGAATCAATACACTATTGTTTTCTTTCTTATTCCCCCGTGTTCATGCTTGTAGTTCTTGATTGAACCAAAACATATTGTGTGTATGTGTGTGTGTGGTGAGGGTGTTTCCCAGATAGCAAGCCCAGAGGGGGGGTGAATGGATTGCTAGAATTTTTTTTAGAATAATTCCTATAAAAAAATGCTTGATGGAAAACACTAAGCTCAATAGTCAGAGTTAGTGTTAAATGAAGACAAAGAGAACAAACACACAGACAATAGAAAATTTTATCTTGGTTTGAATCTCCTATCCCAAGGAGTCCTACGTCCAGTCCCCAAGCAACAACTTGGGATTTCACTAAGCAAAGGTACAGTCCCCCTTAAGGACACTTACACATCCAGCAGTAGCTGGCCTTCTCTTCTCTACCTGAAGAGGAACTAAAGACACCTGATGCAACAGGTTTTCCTTCTTACAGAAGGGAAGAACCACCCACTTAACAGCATGTCCTCTCTTCACACTAGAAGAGGAACACTCAAGAAAATTGAGTAAGAAATGAATGGCCCTTAGACCAAGCTTATATAAACTGCTTGATCTGAGGCAAAGACTGAGAGAAAAAGATTATCAACAAAGAACTCTCTCTCAGATCTATACAAGCTCTCAAATGCTAAGCGATTTTCTGTGGAGAGCTAAGAGCTACAAAAGGTTTGAATGGACGAGCTAACTCTTCTTTTCTTGCAGGTGACTAAGATCCTCAAGATTTTCAAAAGTTGTTCCAGAAGTGTAAGAGTTGTTCTGCATGAGGTCACCAGTCTTCTATTTATCTTCTTTGAAATAATTTGATCATTGAAGTATCCGTTGTCTCACATCTTCATGCACGTTGGATTGAATGGTCCAAAGTGTGGAGCAAGAAAACCTGCAGTCATTAATGCTGGGAAGACATTCACGAATCTTCTAACCTCTGTCGGGTTGATAGGTCTATCTTTGCAACGTGCGTTTCTACCGGAAACCCTACACACAATAAATGCTGACACATAGACAACTTATTTTTGTCTAACCTGTCAGTCAACATTAGTAGTCGTGCTATGAGTGAATACACTGAAAGGGAAATGCCATTCTGTCATCATATAAAGCATGACTTTATGTGACATGAGTGAGATAAACAAAGATATATATCGTGCAGAGATTTGCATCATCACAATAAATGTTAAAGAGCACAGGATACAACATGCTTTCGTGGAAAGACTTGAAATCCATATAGATTTGAAATATATTGGAAAATCATGTGGAATGAATCTGAAGAAGGTTTGAAAAGAATTTAAATAAAAATATTTTACAGCTGTCTAAAACTTAATCATTAATAGAGAGTTGATGTATTGAGATAGTCTGTGTACAGAGAGAGTCGATGTTGATATCAAATCGAGAATGTAATCTATGTTGAAACCAAGTTGATGTGAACATAATCTATGTTTGAATGTAATGAAATCGATGCTCTGTACAAAGTCATTGTTTAACAGAAGTCGTTGTTATACTGAAATCGAAGTGCAGATGAAATCGTTGTTTGAAATGAAGTCGTTGTTCAAGCAATGTCGTTGTTTCACATGAAGTCGTTGTTCTACTGAAATCGTTGTTTAAGTAAAGTCGTTGTAGAGACAAAATCGTTGTTTCATATGAAGTCGATGTTCTGTCGAAGTTGATGTAGAAACTAAGTTGTTGTTTCATATGAAGTCGATGTTTTACTGAAATCGACATTTAAGTGAAGTTGTTGTAGACATGAAGTCGTTGTTTCATATGAAGTTGTTGTTCTACCAAAATCGATGTTAAGTGAAACAAAGTCAATGTAGCAATGAAATCGATGTTTGAATGAAACGAAGTCGATGTGGCAACCAAATCGATGTTTAAGTAAAACAAAGTCGATGTAGCAACCAAATCGATGTTTAAGTGAAGCGAAATCATTGTAGCAACGAAATCGATGTTTAAGTGAAACGAAGTCGATGTAGCAACGAAATCGATGTTCTAACTATGAAGTCATTGTAAGACCAAAATCGTTGTTTTACTTATGAAGTTGATGCTAGAATGAAATCGATGTTTTACTAAGGAAGTCATTGTTTAAGTGAAGCCGATGTAGAACCGAAATCGATGTTCTTCTAAGAAAATCATTGTGAGCTATTATATGGAAGTCGATGTATACTTAGACAAAACATATGCTATGAGCTTTACAAAACAATGAATGTAGGCAACTTACTAATTTTATTTGAATTACAGCCTGTAGATAAACTTCATAAAAATGATGTTAGAGAATAATATTCAGGGTTTTGTTAATCACCAAAAATATATATAATAAATGATAAATTATATGGAGATGGACTGATCATTAAAGGGTTGTGCACTAGTTATTGGGCTGTCTCGTCCCTAAATACGAGGTGGGTTTGGTGTTGTACCTAGAAACAACGGTGTATGTGTGTGCTAGTTTATCGACTTGTACCCAGGGAAACAAGTTAGGAGAAAGTCCTCACAGGGGTATAAGGTAGTGGACGTACGTGCACATGTGGTGTGTTGGCCAAACCACTCTAAAAATCATACATGCATATGTGTGGTTTGCGTCCATCTTTTCTACCTCTTTCTACGAACGTTAGGGTAGCTTGTCCGTTGGTTTCGCCAATTTCTGACAAAATCATTCCGTCGAAAAATTCTTCAGAATGTCAAAATTTTCTAACAAAAAATATCCATTAGAGAATCTGTCAATATTTTCCAGTAGAAACCCTTCATCGAAAAATCCATTTATAAATCTTCCAGATTTATTTTGTCGAAAATCCATTGAAAATTATTCCAATGGATACAATAATCCGTCAAAAAAATTTTGACGGAATTTCGATCTATTAGAAATCTCTATATTTTTAATAATATTTAAAAATTTTAAAACATGTGTTAAAAATATTTAAAACACATGTTTAAAATAACATCCAAATAAGATATCCACCGCAACAAATAACATCTACTACAATAGAAATTTTTTAAATACAATAAGAAAATCAAGAAAGGTCATCTGCATCTTCCATATCTTCATCCTCACCGTCTCCTTTATAGCCACCTGCTAGAGGATCCTATATTACAAACAAATAGACATATATAAATAAACAATATTAAAAATTAAAATAAATAAAATATTTGATTTTATAAATTTCAAAGAAGAAGATATGAATATGATTTCTTTAAACTCAATTAGGAGAATGGTTATTTGTTCACTAAGCTCAAATTGAAAATCCAATTTAGATTTTGTAAGTTGTCCCATGTCACTCTCACTATCTCAGTCGTGTTGGACCAATCGGCTCACCGATCGGATCGATATTTCACATTTTGAACCCTCCCCTCCCCCCCCCCATACTTGATATATTAGTTTGTTTGCACTAAGTCAATTCGGAGATTGGTTATTTGTGTGCCATGCTGAAACCAAAATTCGATTTGGATTCTGTTTGTTCTCCCATGTTACTTTCACCACATTGGTTATGTTGGACTAATAAGCATATCGATCGGAGATCGATATTTCACATTTTAGACCCTCTCCACATGATATTTTGTTTCTTTACAAGTCAATTCAGAAATGGGTTTTTTAGCACCGAGCTCAAATTGGGAATCTGATTTAGATTCTGTCAGTTCTTCATATCATTTTCACTATCCCGGTTGTGTTGGACCCATTAACATGTCAATCAGACTGGTATTTCAAACTTTAGACCCTTGACTTAACATATTTAATTTGTTTACACTAAGTTATTTATCAGAATGCTAATTTGAGCGTCGAGTCCAAAATGGATATCTGATTTGGATTCCAATAGTTCTTCCAGGTCACTCTTATTACTCAGGTCATGTTAGACAAATCGGTATGCTAATCAGACCAATATTTTAGATTTTAGATCCCCGACTTAACCTATTTGGTTTGTTTACACTAAGGTTTTACCTAGGCTATGTCAGACCAATTATGTATACTTAAAATTATAACTCTAAGTTATGGAGTAAATAATAATATTATAAATCTAAATTATGTGAAAGTAAAAAAATTATATACACACTCACCTAAGGGGCCTATATTGTGGTCGAGGTTAGTCGTTAAGTTAAAATCTAGCCTCGGAGAGGAGGGCGGCAAACACTTGTGTAATGCACGTCTCGATTGCTTGTGTAATGCACATCTTGGCCCCTTCTATCTCCTCTTGAACCATGTCTCTAATCTCTTTTGGAGTAGTACTGGGGCTACTTACGCTTGTGCCTGAACTTGCACAGAAGAAATCACCGCACCTACATCCAAGATCTCTCCAAAATTGAAACATTAATTGGCACTTCTTTGGTACACCAGTTGTTGCCACCCATGCCTGAGGATCTAAATGTGGTTGCGGCATGCCCTCCCCATATTTTTCAGGCATATATCTGTCATATGACTCCTACAAAATGAGTAAAAAAGATTATAAATTTTATATTAATTATTCATATTTGAAATTTCAACATAAATTTGTATATGTGAACTTATCGCTATCCAGCGGGCTCCCTCGTTGATGACACATCAGTCCCCTTCCTCTTATCGATCTTGTCAGATGCCTCGCGGAATGAGGGAAGGACATTGGAACTCCCGGCCGGGTCTATTTACAATTCATAAAAAATATATGAGGACATATATTAATAAAATATAAGTCAATTATAATATTACTTGCCATTTTTTCTGTATGGGTTGTAAATGACATAGACTCGCTCATATCATATGTAATTTGTTATCTGGTCATGCAGCCTAGTTGCTTTTGCTTTTTGGGATTTATTTATCCATTGTGGATTGGCCCATTTGTCACCAGGGAACTCCTAATAAACCTCCTCATTCAAGATGCCTTGTGCTTCTTCCATTGGGCTCGATCATCACCCCAGAAAGCATCTGGGTCATATTGCTGGCCTCCCACATAGTTTTTCTATAATTTATTAATTTACTTGGCCAGTAGCATCCTAAGTAGATCAAGCTGATCAAGCGTAGTCCCATTCCCTCGTGAAGTCATACTTTCGTTGTAAGCAAAATAAGTTATATAAGTTAGTATACTAAAAGAAAGAGTTAGAAATTAAAAAATTAAATTGTATAGCATGAACATTTTGTACAATATATCCCAGACGCCGATTGGAAATTTTCGGAATGACTCTATTGGGACGGAGATATGCGCCTGAACAGAGACGTAATATGCCGAGACGCCTCATCAGAATCTATGTTTCCCCTACAGTTACAAATGCTAAAATGGTTTGCATTACAAAATTGATGGAGTGATAACAAACATAATTGATGGATTATAATATGTTTACCCAGAGATATAACATGATAGATGTGCGTCAATGCCCTCGGGATGATCAACTTCCTGCATTAATGCTGTTGCAAGTTAAATAAAAGTAATTAATCAGACTATTCATAATAAATAAACTATTATATATATAAATATCCATAGATACAAATGTAGACTAAACAAAAAAAAAGTGCATTGCTCATATTACTAAACTCTATTCAACTCAATCTAACAATCATGTACTAAATATGGCCAAACTGAAAATTGACTTCATAGTGTGCCATCTAACTTTCGTTGTGGATTTTTTTTCCTAAGTATGTTTCTATATGGTATTCTTTTTCTAGGGTACTTTAAGAAAATGATTACTCTTTGACTATTGCCTTTGTAAATATAACACTAAATTTGAACATGTGGCTGGGGTATCCTTAACTTGTTGAGTAGTGTCTCGAACATGTGGCTGGGCCCCCCAAGTTGATGATCAAAGCTAATTATCCTCATGCAAGACATCCTTACCTCTAAAAGATCAAGGGAAATGCTTAGTGATCAGCTGGCCGCGCAAATGATTTGCCCGACCAGCACTCCCCATTGGCTGGCGCGCCAACCAATTTGTGGGCAAATCGGACAAATAATTTGCCTGATTTGAATGTGCAGCTAGCAACTCAAAGATCAATTGTATCATTGTGATGTGAATTTTTGTAGTTGACAATTAGACATGCAGAACTAGTTAGGAATTCCATATGGATTACTTTAGTGAACAAATTCTCTATGAAGTACCTTCTGCCCATAGCTAGGTCGCATGGACAAGTCCAAATAGCCTTATTAGACCTAGCTCAACTTGACCCACTTGACGTATAGTAGGGGAAGAAAAAATGGAGCTCCAAAGGGGAACTTAATCCCATACGAAAATCTACAACCTCCTTCACTCTAAAAACATCTTCAAAAGAGCATTAATAATCGCAAGCAAGGCTCAAGTTGGACACGTGTCAACTTGACATAGTCTCGCTGGTAACTCTCTCCCACTCAATCTCCATTCTCAGATCGAGCTTTTTCCTTCTGCTGACTTGACTATCGGAGAGTTGATCTCGAGATCTTCATCCCAATCTTGACTCTCTTATAGGTGGAGGCAGCACTAAGGACCAACCAGGCATCTCTTTCCTCTCCTGATCTCAGTTGTCCAAGAATTAGACTTGGGCCATCTATGGTCGTCTCCCTTGAGATCTAAAAGGGAGCAAGATGACTATATCATTGGTGTCGTCTGTAAGAACAAAGCATCGCCATGGCTCCTCCAAAAGGCAAGGGCACTACTCAGTTAGAGATTATGAGAACTACAAAATTAAGGTGACAACTAGAGCGACCAACCAAATTGCCTCGGCCTCATTGGACTATTTCCAAGCTCTCACCCATCAGGTCTTTGATCGGGGTGAGACCATGAGTGGATTAGCGGCCCTTCCTAAACTATAAGAAAATGCGGTTTTTTGATAGACAGATTCCATGAAATCCATCAGAAAAAAGCATTATCGACGGATTTCTGACAGTAAATGTTTGTCAAACAATTTTTTTAAAAAATTGTCGATGGAAAGCCTCTCCATTGAAAATCCATCAAAAATTTTAGACGAAACATTCCATCAAAAAATTCGTTAGAATGTCAAAAATTTTCGATGGAAACATTCCATTGAAAAATTGCTAGAATTTCAAAATTTTCTAACTGAAAATGAGAATCTGTCGACATTTCCAGCAGAAACCCACCATCGAAAAATCCATCTATAAATCTTCTGATGGATTTATTCAGTCAAAAATCCATAAAAAATATTCTGATGGAGACAACAATTTGTCGAATTTTTTTTTGACGAAATTTCAATCTATTAAAATCTCTATATTTTTAATAATATTTAAAAATTTTAAAACATGTATTAAAAATATTTAAAACACATATTTAAAGTAACTTCCAAATAAGATATCCACCCACAATAGAATTTTTTTACATATAATAACAAAATCAAGGAAGGTCATATACATCCTCCATATCGTCATCCTCACCGTCTCCTCTATCGCCACCCGCTAGAGGATCCTTATTTAAAAAAAAATAGACATATATAAATAAAAGTATTCTTTAAAAATTAAATTAAATAATATATTTAAATTTATAAATTTGAAAGAAGAAAATATGAATATGAATTTATTAACTCAATTAAGAGATTGGTTATTTGACACTAAAATCAATTAAAAATCTAATTTAGATTCGGTCAGTTGTCCATGTCACTCTCATTATCTCAGTCTGGTTAGACTAATTAACATGCCAATCGGATAGATATTTCCCCTCTCTATTGGGCCTCAATTACCGTCAACTCTGATCCATTTCAACGTTAGCAGATCATATCACTTCTACTTTTAAAAATTATTATTTCGTACACGTAACTTACTAGCCTAATCCTATGATCAATCAGATACGACGACAAACATTTCTGTCGCTGATAGCGAAAGATACAGATGGAATCCGCACGCAATATTGATCAGATAGCCGTCACGATAACCACTCACTACTCACTAGCACCAGCAGGAGGGTACGTGGGTGGCAGCTAGGCCTAATTACATTTATAAGCATCAGAAATATATATTTCCATTTCTACACAGTAACACAGGAGTGGGTGAGCAATCTCAATCATCTGAAGCGTTTCCATTTGAAAGTTTGAAACCAATCAACTTACCATTTTTCAGCTTTTTTTTTCTTTATATCCATGAGGAGGAAATTAAGCTATATATCACTCATATCACACAGTCGCCGGCCGCAGGTTCTTTATGTGAGGAGGAGCAGCAGGTAGTTTCCGAGTGGGCCGGGAGCATACTGCCGGCCGGAGATGGCGTCAGGACTTCCCCTCCTGGATCTGGTGGGGTCGGAGTACTGGATTAATCGCAGCTGGGATGTGGGGTCTCTGCTGGTGGTGGTGCTGCTGGCGGTGGCATGGGTCGGGGCGAGCGTGGTGGCGCTGAGGGGGCTGCGGTGGGCGTGGTGGACGCCCAGGAGGCTGGAGAGGGTGCTCCGGCAGCAGGGCATCGGGGGCAACCCTTACCAGCTGCTCGTCGGAGACATGAGGGATTTCGTGAGGCTGAACAAGGAGGCGCGTTCTAGGCCTATGCCGGCCATCTCCCACGACATCGCCCCCCGCGTCTACCTCTTGCTACACCAGTCCATGGCCAAGCATGGTACGTACGTATGAGCACACTGTACCTACTCCTTTACACCATTATTACTCGCAAGTATGCTCCGATACAGAGCTAGCTAGTTCTTCTGCTGTGTCGTGCAAGAAACAATATGCCACCTTTGGGATTAATATATATACCTTATCTTTCACGCTTGATGATTGTTCAAGTTATATATATTGGAGGGGATTAAGTTTGGCTTCTTTCTATATCTTGCTTTACTAATTGTTGAAGGGCTGATCAGGAACCGGCCATGGAACCTAATCTCAGATAACATATAGGAAGATTAATTGTTACCTTCCCCTGTCACAATTAAGCTATCAGGAAACTTACATGACGTGGGAATATTTTCTCCGATCTATGGAAAAGAGGCACTTTTCCATCTAACTCTGATCCCTAGCTAGTCAGCTGGAAAGTTTGGCATTCGACAGGATCGCATACGGGTTTGGAGAAATACTTACTTTATTCACTACTTTTGATCAATAAATAGATACGTAGGCTGTGTAACTTACTTGTGTAAACATGCTTGTGTGCAACCGGCATCTCGCCTTTCAGTGTTGAAAGACTCAAATAACTTGCAACTTGTACAACATGAACCCAATATATTTGCATTCCTCTAGTCTGATTATTTGTTCTTATCCTCCTGAAGTACCATTCATTCCTCTAATGCAACCAAAAAAGAGTTTATGTATATATATATGATTGTGTATTATATGTATATTATGTAATATATATATATGATTATGTATTCAAATATATATATTATATATATACATAATGTGTGCATATTGCTAATATATGATTGTATGTACATAACACTCTCTCTCTCTCTCTCTCTCTCTCTCTCTCTCTCTCTCTCTCTCTCTCTCTCTCTCTCTCTCTCTCTCTCTTCTCTCTCTCTCTCTCTATCTCTCTCTCTCTCTCTCTCTCTCTCTCTCTCTCTCTCTCTCTCTCTCTCTCTCTCTCTCTCTCACGCACACACACACACACACACATATATGTATATATATATAAAGTGTTCATCAATATGATATATATATGTGTGCTTCGTATTCCAACACTATTCACAATCATTAGATTGTGATTTATATAAAATGTATACAATTATAAAGACGTACATATTAATTATGCTTATACATTAATATGATATGTATATAGTGTATGTTTACATATATATGGTATTTGTATATATATTAATGGGTAAATTTATGAGTCTGATTACATATATCCTAAATATATACATATATGTAAATATTGAAGATTTTTTTCCAAAAAAAATCCCGATTTTCTTTTCCAAACAAAACTAATTTTCTAATCCAATGAATCATAGATCGGCCAGACTTTCTGAGGATGGGTCAGATCGGCCGATCCAATCCGAATCAGGATTGGGCCGATCCAATTTTGTATTGCATGCCTCCAGCAAGGGCCTACTTGCAAAGGCAAGATCGTGGCCCGCCGTGATCTCCACCATGGCATCGACAGAGGACACGACGAGGGTGGGGGACCTGGTTCAGCTGCAACAGCATGAGTGGGCCGTGCTTGTGAGAGAGCACCGCGAGGGTGAGGTGGGGGTGGGAGCCAAGCTTGTGTCATATTATCCTTAAGTAATCTAATTAAACATGGCATTTTTAAAAAAGTAATAATAGAATTTTGTTTTAGTTTAAGGATGACATGCTACAAATTAATGGTTTCTACATATTTGCATTTTTGACAAGCATCAACATCTTAACAAACAAGATCATGTTTGTTTGACCGCAATGATCATATTTTCTACAAGCAATCTTAAACAACAAATTTAATTATGATGTTGTTTTATCATAATGATCATATATTTTTCACAAGCAATCTTAAAAAACACATTTATGATGATCACCACAATGACTTTTTTTCCATCTTGAGGATGTAGGCAAGATTTGTTGCACTTGGTTTGGTCCGTACCCTCGGGTGATTATAAGCAATCTTGATATGATTAGAGATATTCTTTCTACCAAGTTTGATCACTTTGAAAAGTCCAAAATAAATCCTCTTGCGGAGCTCTTGGTCACTGGACTTGTTGCTTATGAAGGAGATAAGTGGGCCAAGCACAGAAGAATCATCAATCCAGCTTTTCATGTAGAGAAATTGAAGGTACTGTTTATTTCATTTTATCTGTTTCGCTCTCATATATAGGATGTACAAAACTCATGATCAGGGACTTCGTTGTATCAGCTTTCTTCAACAATTTTATTTTTCCTATTTATCATTAAATTTGCAGCGCATGTTGCCAGCATTTTCTACTTGTTGTGCTGAGCTCATTGCTAGATGGGAGAAATTGGTTGGTCCAAATGGATCTTGTGAGTTGGATGTGTGGCCAGAGCTTCAAAATTTTACTGGAGATGTCATATCTAGAACTGCATTTGGAAGTAGTTTTGAGGAAGGGAGGCGCATATTCCAACTTCAAGTTGAGCAAGCTGAGCTTCTGATTCAGGGTCTTCAAAATATATTTATTCCAGGTTACAGGTAATAGCTTATAACTCCACTAGCTAGTGGCCTACATCCATATAATTTTTTGCATGATAAGTTTGGGAGGAGGCATATGATCGTTTTATGCTATTTTTTTTTTCTATGTTGAAAATAATAGTTCCTGTCCTTACATGAAAATTATACAATTGATTGACAAATATAAAATTGCAAATCAGCTTTCCATTTGTGATCATCATTTAATTGATGTTGGATTCTTTTTCTCTCATTGTTTAGGTGGAATAAAAAATATAAATGATTTTGTCGCATGCAAGCATTCATACTTTGCTAAGAATATGCTTTATTACAGGTTTTTCCCCACAAAAAAGAATAGAAGAATGAAAGAAATCGCTAAAGAGGTGCGAGGGCTTCTTAGGAATATGATTATGAAGAGGGAGAAGGCAATGAAATTGGGAGTCACCCCAAATGATGACTTGCTGAGCTTACTTTTAGAATCCAACCTCAAATACTATAAAGAAAATGGAAGTGTGGAGAAATTTAAGATGACAAGTGAAGACGTGATTGAAGAATGCAAGCTATTTTACTTTGCTGGACAAGAAACAACATCTGTTTTACTTACTTGGACAATGGTGGTGTTGAGTGTAAATCCAAGTTGGCAAGCCCGCGCGAGGGAAGAAGTTTTGCAAGTGTTTGGCAAAGCTAAACCGGACTTCGATTCCTTAAGCCAACTAAAAGTTGTAAGTATTTCTGGTTACAAATTTGATCTCAGAAACTAGACTCAAACATATAGCTCAGATCCAATTTATTAGAATTGAGCTTCCCAAAAGTTGTTGATAGCAAAGGTAGTAGCTAGTTGATCCTAGATCTAATGCATTTCTGAACATTCATAGTATAGATATGCAATTAGAGCAGGGATTTTATGAAACATAGGTGGCATCAAAAGTGAACGATGCTATCTACTTTAACATCACATATTTTTATGTCAACTTTTAAATACTCTGTTAATTTTCCCCTGCCATATATGAATGAAATATAGATAAACATTATGTGCTTTAGTGTTAGAACCATTGATGTAGTGAAATTTTACATTCAATTTGATAATTCCTGTTTTCTTTTTCTATGCCCATATTAATATAGTAGATAAAAAATAGAGTAGACGTAATTTTGTTATTAAATCATGAAATTTTGAAGTAAAAGGCAATGTACTTTTAGTGCACTAAGGGCCACGGATCCCTCAAGAAATAATAAGAAAGTTAACTTGAGCTTTGCTTGATTACAAGAGTCCAACTTGGCTCCTTTTAATTTCATCAAAGGTTTGATCTAAATATGTAAATTCTAGGAGGCTTTATTATGCCTTAATATTTGCAAGGCAAGTACTTTACATTGGTTTCACTCTTTTGTTTTTGTTAGATAAGTTAGTTTGGGGAGGGGAAAATGAGGGTGAGTGCACGGTATCAAACCCGCTCCCTCTCACCCCCCCCTCTTTATAATAGGGGGCGACCACCACGCTATAGGTGTGGGCTCTACATTGGTTTCACTCTCCTACAAACTAATCAATACTTACTGTAGCTGTAAGGAAATCAAGATACTAATCCCTAACTTCATGTTGCAGGTGACTATGATTCTTTATGAGGTATTGAGGTTGTATCCCCCAGCAGCTTTCCTCCTTCGAACCACCAACAAGACAATGGAATTAGGTGGATTCACGTTTCCATCCGGAGTACATTTCCTCCTACCGATATTATCCATCCATCATGATCCAATGCTTTGGGGAGAAGATGCTAATGAGTTCAACCCCCAAAGGTTTTCCGAAGGCGTTTCTAAAGCATCAAAGCATCAGATGGCTTTCTTTCCTTTCGGCAGTGGGCCTCGTATTTGCATCGGACAAAACTTCGCTATGGTAGAGGCAAAATTGGGCTTAGCTACGATTCTACAACACTTCATCTTTGACCTTGCACCCTCTTATAGACATGCACCCTACACGATCATAACTCTTCAACCACAACATGGTGCACAACTTATCTTACATAAACTATGATATTAATGCTGCCTAAAAAGTTATTATTGGTTTAGCACACCGACTTGCAGCCATAGTGGAACAAGAATATGAAATATATATTCCCTATTCATATATCTCTGTGTGTGCCTATATGGGTACATTAATCAAACTTTATGGATTGTAATGAACCTGAAGTGCTGATAATGCTTCAAGAATAAAGAAAATATTATTGCTATTTGACAAACATTTAATTGTAATGGTCTAATATACCCCGAGAACTTAGCTTCATAATCTTGATACCTTATTGAGAAAAATTCCACATGATTTGCATTGATGTGTATGCAAGTTGTTTTACTTGAAAGGATATTTGTCACGCCCCACCAATTTAGCAGCGGAATAAATCGGGGGGATGTGAGCAAAGTGTATGGTAACGTAAATTGCGCATACAATTGCAAATAATCAGAGCAACTAATGTACAATAATGGCAATAAACTCTTTATTTTATTGATACATTATCTAAACTATTACAACCACTAATTCAGAGCCAAAACATAGGGCTCAATAACATCATTACTTTGAAAAGGATAACTAAGCAACTATCCAATTAAATGCTATAATACTAAAGTCACTCCATCGCTATGACTCCAGGTTGCTCATCACTCCAATCCATTCCCGTTGGTGTGGGTAAGGTCATCATCTGGCTTACCTGAAACACATACAATAATAGCGCAGGGTGAGTGATAATGCTCAGTAGGGCTTAATATCTCATGTAACAAGCATGCTTCAAATAATTAACGCCTTATAAGGTAGAATAATTAGAGAAAGCAGTCATGTATAGTCAAGATAGCAATGATACGTGAAACAATAACACTTTCATGAGAGTATAACACCACAAGTATGATAACGGATTGGCCATATAACGAGATAACAAGTAAGGTTGCACAACAGTGCACTAGTCACGATAGCAAGTGTTGGTCGATATTCTTTCAACCACGAGTTCAAGTAAATAATAAATGATTGATTGATTGATTGTCATAGATCAAATCTTGAGAGTTCATGCATTAGGTGCATGCCAAACACCCAGATCATTAAACCCCAGCGAGTTATATCCTTTCGGGCGCTCTTCCCAGGACTAGATCGGGCCCCTTATAATGTTGCCTAGCATAGTCATATTTGTTATCTTAGACAATCAATTTGATGGCCAAATAGAATATGAAGAATAGATGAGAGTAGTAGACAAATAGACGAGAGTACATAGAGAACATGAAGGGCATCGGAGGGTTTCCCCCTCTAGTGTTGGCAGTGTGAGGAGAGAGAGAGGTTTTTTTTTTTCTTTCTTTTTACTAAAGAGAGAATTGTAGAAACAAGTTATTCTTTACCTCTCTCAACTCAAGTATAGTTGGGTTAGATAGATGGAAACAAATGGTCAGGACATACATGATAACTTTTTTTATTTTAGAGGTATAGGTATAATATGTAGATTTAAGGATATATATTCAAATATAATATATTTTAGGAGTAGATATATCATTTTCCCTATATATATATATATATATATATATATATATATATATATATATATATATATATATTCTATAAGTTCACTATTTCTAATGAACTAAAAAACACAATATAATGATGATCAATTTAGAATGTAATGAAGCTAAATAAAAAGTTGGCCCAACTTAACTTTAAAGGTGGGTGTTTACACTATGATCAGTTGCTAGAGGAAGAAAGGAGAAGAGAGACGAGGGTGTATGGAGTTTTTTTTTGTTGTAGCCCAATGGCAAACGCCATTGGGTGAATACATCCTGCCCCGGGTTCGATGCCCGGGGCCCTACCCTCCCAACCCATGCCCCACCGCCTTCAATCCATCCAGAAGAAAATGTCTGTCACGTCCTAATAAAAGTCTACTTATCGAAAATGACAAAAATCGGGCACAAGAAATAGAACTTATATTTCATTCATCGAATAACAACATTGCAGAAGTGTCATTACATAATACTCCACACTATAGTCTATAAGAGGAGCAGAGAAAAGGAAACCTTTTTATTACATTCCTTATTCCCAAAACTAAAGGAAAGTAAAATGTTAGACTTCTGATGTTGGATGATCCACTCAGCACACTTACCCCTTTAAGCATCACCCTCCTCTTGATCACCTGAAATGGTACAATTATGTGAGCTAACTAGCCTAGTAGGATTCAATTCTTCTAATCCAAAAGGATTAAGTTAACCAAAGATAGGATAAAAGTTAAGCTATTTGCAATGCTAGATATCAGGGATGGCTGAATGATCATATTAAACTGATAACAAGTGTAAAACAGGAATATCGAATTAAGACTGCATGATCAAGAATTCAGAAACACAATCATGCTCTAGTTCAATTGCACATTTCAACCATGATAAAAGAACATGATGACTAATCAAGCTTGTATTGATGCAATGCCAAACATCCATGGATCCTTTATCGTTCCGTACGGCCTGTAAACGAATTCGGGTGCTCCTCCCTGGACTGGACCAACCCTAATTGCATAGGCATATATCTCAAATGAGTCCAGGGACCCAATAATTGTCATCACAAGTCATTCATAAACAAATGTGGTACTCAAGCTCTCATATAATTAAAGAATATGGATTAAGATCATTGAATACAAGAAGTTGTAACCAACTAGGAACTACTTGTTCTTGGAGACTTCAAGGATAATCCAAAGTAGATTATGGAAGGTAACTGTATAATCCCTTTTAGAGCTAATGTGGTAGAAACCAAAGATAATGAGGGACACAACTTGCTAGGCTAATAGAGTAAAGAACCAACAGGGGATTGCATAAGGAAAGGTACTGGAAAACTGGACAGAATAGTGTGTGTCGACAGCCAGGAAGTGGTTGTCGAAAGGTGCAGGCATCCAGAACCACTTTCTGGATTCTGAGTAGTAACTGTCGACAGGCCAGGGTTGGCTGTCGACAGGCCAATCCATATGTCGACAGACAAGTGTTATCTGTCGACAACTACTGGTATTTTCTGAAGTTTGGGGTTCTGGAAGCTTGAGGTCTGTCGACATGTGATCCCCATTTGTCGACAGCCGCAAGGTCAACCTCCAGAAATGGATTTGCAAACACTCTAAAGACCTTATCAATGGAACCTATGGATCCAACATGAACAACAACAACTAGAAGGACTTGTCTATAGCTCCGGATACCACCTTACATTGAAAACAAAATTAAAGCATGAGGAAAACACAATCTAAACATGGTTAGCTAGAAACCTATAATAACAAGGTATTGGAATAACTACTCACCTAACACAATACCTACTTGTATCCAACAGGAAGAATTCTATCAACCACGCAGGTTAAGACATATTCACAAGAGATGAACACACAATTCTTAAGATGGCTTACAAGGTTGGAAATAAGTATGTACGTGGACATGAACTTTTTTGTAAAGGTAGAAGATAAGAATGAGAGAATAAGAAAGAATCCTACATGGAAAAGAATGAGGTTCTTCTTCTCCTCAACATAAAGGTCAGCTGTAGCAGGAAAGAACAAGTATAGTAAATGCAGGAGGTGAAGTAGCAGCGCAGCAACCAAAGAAGGGCAGGAGTTGCAGCTCCTCTAGGTAGTGATAGCAGCACAGTAATAGCAGTAGTATAAGAAAGCAGCTCCAGCAGCAATAGCCCAACAGCAGCAGCAGGAGCAACAAGAGCAGGAAAAACTTGCACGATGGGAGTTGGGGAGTTTTTATAACTCACCTGCATCCCATGCACGATGGCACGTCGGCCATCAATGTGTCGCCTTACACGTTTACCATGCAAATCTCTAGGCTGACACATAAGGTATAATCGTGTAAGCTTCCCATGTGAAGTGGCCTACCTAGCTCCTGCCACGTATGCCACAATTAATCTAAGAAAATGGTTACCGTAATTAGATGATAATTCAGCTAGCCCATTTAACCCCTTGTTTGTGTGTCCAAATGTTGTTTAATTAAGTTGAAGTTTCAGCCATAAGCTAATGAAAAGTTTTTAGCAATTATGGTGATTTTAGTTTAATTTTTAGAATTTATTTTTCTCCTAGAAAAAATCGCCCGGAAAATAGTTGTGTCGGCTTAATCTCAAAATCCGCAAGTCAACAATTCTGGATATTTACATTTCTGATATCAGCACATTTTTATGGAAATTATGGTATTCTCATATTTTATTTTCGTTACAGAATTCCGGTGTCGCTCTGTCGGAGCGCGCACATCTAAGTATGACACTGAAATAGTATTAATTATTACCAGTTAATCCTAAATTAAAGTTATTATAGCTCATGATAGTAGTTATGTTTAATCATCAAATTATTCACATTTTTCTAGTAAATAAAATTTTCGGGGTGTTACAACTCTCCCCCACTAAATAAAATTTGGTCCTTCATATTTAACAAATAATAAGAGTGTAACTACTGACCTGTAAATAATTCTGGATACTTGGTTTTGATGGCATCCTCCAGTTCCCACGTTGCTTCTTCTTGTCCTCGCTTATTCCACTGAATCTTTAATAATGGGACTTCCTTGTTCCATAGTTGCTTTGTCTTTCGGTCGAGGATTTGTATAGGTCTTTCTTCGTATGCCAAGTTTTCTTGTGCGTCCAGATCTTGATATTCAATAATATGATCTGGGTCGTAAACATACTTCCTCAACATTGACACATGAAAAATGTCATGTATATTGGATAGCTGAGGTGGAATGCCAGCTGGTAAGTCATTTCTCCAACTCTTTTCAATATCTCAAACGGTTCAATGTATCTTGGACTCAATTTTCCTTTAATGCCAAATCTCTTGATTCCTCTTCGGAGAGATACTTTAAGGAACACATGGTCACCTTGTCGAAATTCCAGCTCTCTTCTTCGACAATCAGCATAACGTTTATGTCGGTCTTGGTAGCTTTCATTCAATCCTGCACTAATTTTATAATTCCTGTCGTTTCTTAGATCACTTCGGGTCCAAGAATATGTGTTTCTTTCAATTCCACCCAACATAATGGTGATCTACATTGCCGGCCATATAATGCTTCAAATTGTGCCATTTGAATAGTAGACTGGTAGATATTGTTATAAGCAAATTCCATAATTGCTAATTGATTACTCCAGTCCTTTCCAAATTCTAGAACATAAGCATGGCACATATCCTCAATAATTTGATTTACTCATTCCGTTTGTCCATCGGTTTGAGGATGAAATGCAGTACTAAACTTCAGCTTAGTTCCCAACGCACCTTGTAGTTCTCTCCAGAAATGTGAAGTGAGCCTTACATCTCTATCAAAAACAATGTCTTTTGGGATTCCATGTAACCGAACAATTTCCTTCATGTACAGAGCTGCTAAAACACTGGCAAACCATCTTGTTTTAATAGCCAAAAAGTGAGCTGACTTTGTAAGTCGATCTATTATTACTCATATTGCATCGTATCAACTACGTGTTCTGGGTAATCCCACAATAAAATCCATACCCACACTATCCCATTTCCATTCTGGTACCTCAAGGGGTTTTACCTTTCCTGCCTGTTTCTGGTGTCCGGCCTTAACTTTCTGACATGTTAAGCATCTAGCTATGAAATCCACAATGTCTTTCTTCATATTACACCACCAGAAATGTTTTTTTAAATCCTGGTACATTTTGACAGCTCCTGGGTGAATAGTGTAATGTGACCGATGAGCTTCTTCTAATATTTGCTTCTTGATTTCTGAGCTATCCGGTACACATAACCTGTTCCGGAACTGAAGATTTCCATGTGCATCTACATCAAAGTCTGGTCTGGAATTTAGTTTCTCTCTGATTTCTATCAATGTAGGGTCATTGTCTTGTTGATCTCCAATTTACTTTAATAGGTCCATTTGTACTGTCAAGTTATCAATTATAACCCTTTCTTCTTGTGGTTCAGCTTTCAGACTTAGTGTGGAAAATTCTTCCAACAACTTCCATTCTTTGACTTGTAGTTGAAATATCTTGGCTATAGGATTTCTACTGAGAGCATCAGCCACAGTATTACCTTTTCCAGGATGGTACTCAATTTTAAAATCATAGTCTTTGATATATTCCATCCATCTTCTTTGCCTCATATTCAATTCCTTCTGTGAAAATAAGTACTTTAGACTCTTATGATCAGAGTACACTATGAATTGATTATCATACAAGTAGTGTCTCCAAAGTTTAAGGGCAAAAACTACTGCTGCCAATTCTAAATCATGTACTGGGTAATTTTTCTCATGAGTCTTTAATTGTCTCGATGCATAAGCAATAACGCTTCCTTCCTGCATTAATACACATCCCAGCCCGATGTTTGATGCATCAGTATACACTTCAAATGTTTTCCCTTCTACTAGCAAGGCTAAAATTGGTGCAGACGATAAACATTCCTTCAGTCTTTGAAATGCTTGTTCACAACTCTCACTCCATTCAAATACAGTTCCTTTTCGAGTTAATTGTGTGAGAGGTGATTGGAAAAGTCTTTAACAAACCGCCGATAATAACTAGCCATACCCAGAAAACTTCGAATTTCAGTAAGGTTCTTAGGTTGTCCCCACTTCTGTATAGCTTTAGTTTTTGAGGAATCTACTGACAATCCTTCTCTAGAAATGACATGTCCTAAGAACATTACTTGTTCCAACCAAAATTCACATTTACTAAACTTTGCATACAACTTATGATCTCATAACAGTTGCAAAGTAATTCATAAATGTGCTTCATGTTCTTCCACACTTTTAGAGTAGATCAATATGTCATCGATAAACACAACCACAAACTAATCCAAATAAGATCTAAACACATCATTCATCAAACGCATAAATGCGGCAGGTGCATTTGTCAATCCAAACGGCATTACTACAAATTTGTAGTGTCCATATCTAGTTCGAAAGGTTGTCTTGTGAATATCATGTTCTTGAATTCTTAGTTGATGATACCCAGATCTTAGATCAATCTTTGAAAAACACTGAGCTCCCGACAATTGATCAAATAAGTCATCAATTCTTGGAAGTGGGTATTTGTTCTTAATTGTTAACTGATTTAATTGTCTATAATCTATGCATAACCGCATAGTCTCATCCTTCTTCTTAACAAATAACACCGGAGCACCCCAGGGAGATGTACTAGGTCTAATGTATCCTTTCTCTATCAATTCCATCAATTGTGTTTTTAATTCTTTCAACTCTTCCATTGGCATTCTATAAGGTGTTCTTGAGATTGGTGTGGCTCCTGGAACCAGTTCAATTGAAAAGTTTACCTCTCTACTAGGTGGTAAACCAGGTAGTTCTTCTAAAAAAACATCAAGAAACTACCGGAATATCCTTCAACCCAGTGGTGTTCTGATTTATCAAAGTCACAGAAGCCAAGTACCCCTGACAGCCCTTTTGTACTAACTTACATGTTTTAACTGTCAAAATTATAGGTATTCTTCTTGTACGGGGTTTATCAAAAGTCATGGAGTAAGCTTCCATTCCTAGAAAGGTTACTTGTCTTAATTGGCAATCTAGGTTTGCATGATGTTTAGATAGCCAATCTACCCCAAAGATTACATCATAATCCCACATCTCAAGACATATCAAATCACCTAGCAAATCATGTTCTTTGACTAAAATTTGACTAGCAGGGTAATATTCTTTAAGTCTCTTACCCTCACTTAGAAGAGTTGCAACCTCTAACTGTGTAGGTAGTGGAACTTATTGCACTTCCAAGGATCTAGCAAACTCATAGCTAATGAAAGAATGTGTAGCTCTTGAATCAAATAATACATATGCAAGTTTTGAGTTTACTAGTAGTGTACCTTCAATAAGTCCGCCCTCCTGCTGAGATTCAGGTTCCACTTCCTGAATGGCTTGCAACCGTCCTTGCTTAGCTCGGGGATTCTGGTTTGCTGGTGCATTCTTGATCATAGGACAGTTCGAAATCCGATGTTGAGTACTTCCACATCGAAGACAAGCACCCAACCTACGCCAACAGTTCTCAGTCTTATGTCCACTGAGGTGGCAATGCTTACACACATCCTTGTTTCCAACTGGAGCTTTTCCTACTTTCTTAGTGGTTTGTTGAACTTTAGAGGCATTCACCGGCTCATACTTCCTCTTACAATCAAAAGAACTATCACCAGACCTTCCTCTAATCTTTTCCATTGAATCATTAGCAGCTTCTAATGCCAAGGCTCTTTTAACCATTTCAGAATATGTAGTAATCAAGTGAGGTGTTAGCTATGTAATGAAATTTGGATGCAGACCATTCATAAATCTCTTTGCTTTCAGTTTCTCTATGGCTATTAAATGAGGAGCATACTTCGATAATCGGGCAAACTATGCCTCGTATTCCGACACCGACATTCTAAGTTGCTTTAAGCTAGCAAACTCATTAGCTTTTCTTTCCTAAACTACCTTGGAAAAATATTGATCATTAAAAAACTCCATGATCCTCCCAACCAACTTGGTTCTGATCCTCTAGAGTAGACTCCACCATTTCCCACCAAGCTTAGGCATCACGATCTAATTGAAATGTTGCTAGGCGAATCTTTTCTTCCTCTGTACATCAGATCACTTTAAAGATTCTCTCAATGTTCTTTAACCAATTCTCAGCCTCATATGGATCCGTACTACCTGCAAATCTCGGAGGATCCAAACTACGAAAATCTTTAAACAGACTTGTTCCATTGTGGCTGTTGTTCTTGGCCACAATCCTCATTACCCATGTCAAATCATGCATCGAGCTCTCCATCTTCTTCCAATTCGCATCACTTGCGTCCATGATTAATTTGAACAAGTATCTGACACATCCAACAATTCATACATTAATATCATAACCAAACCATGCTTACACTCATCTCATACAAACTTCAAGTTTCAAATAACACACCACTTTTCATTAACTAGTCAAAATATTTACATTACATTCCTAATCATAAGCCGCATACTATTTACAATATTCATAATAAACCGGAATAATTACAACACATCCACACCCTTTAACCTTTCTCCTCACATATACATGTGAGTTATATATACAACCCCAACTTCACCAAAAGGAAAGGCGACAAAAAGTGAGTTCCTCATTTTCTAACTAACTTTAATTCTGAACAACGGATTCCATAGCCGATTGCTGATCTCCCCCTGGCCCATGGTACAGCTCCCTTGCTGCTTCAGTACCTCTTCCTTGATCTACACATGGGCCTCCCTTTGGGCCTGAGCATACAATTCTACGTCTTGGCGGAGCATCTCCATTGCTGCCACCAATCGTTCCTGAGCATTCATGTCCATGTTGTAGCAAACAACAGGTTAAGTAACTACATAATTAAAAAATTACTATTATATTTATAACTAATCCCAAGTTTCTACCCCAACTCACTGGTCTTTCCCTAGGTTTACGAAACCTAAGGCTCCGATACCAAAGTATCTGTCTCGTCCCAATAAAAGTCTATTTATCGATAATGACAGAAATCGGGCATAAAAAATAGAACTTATATTTCATTCATCAAATAACAACATTGCGGAAGCGTCATTACATAATACTCCTCACTATAGTCTATAAGAGGAGCAGAGAAAAGGCAACCTTTTTATTACATTTCTTATTCCCAAAACTAAAGAAAAGTAAAATGGTTAGACTTCTGAAGTTGGATGATCCACTCAACACACTTTCCCCTTTAAGCATCACCCTCCTCTTGATCACCTGAAATGGTAGGATTATGTGAGCTAACTAGCCCAGTAGGATTCAATTCTTCTAATCCAAAAGGATTAAGTTAACCAAAGATAGGATAAAAGTTAAGCTATTTGCAATGCTAGATATCAGGGATGACTGAATGATCATATCAAACTAATAACAAGTGTAAAACAGGAATACCAAATTAAGACTGCATGATCAAGAATTTAGAAACACAACCATGCTCTGGTTCAATTGCACATTTCAACCACGATAAAAGAACATGATGACTAATCAAGCTTGTATTGATGCAATGCCAAACATCCATGCATCCTTTATCGTTCCGTACGGCCTGTAAACGAATTCGGGTGCTCCTCCCCGGACTGGACCAGCCCTATTTGCATAGGCATATATCTCAAATGAGTCCAGGGACCCAATAATTGTCATCACAAGTCATTCATAAACAAATGTGGTACTCAAGTACTCAAGCTCTCATATAATTAAAGAATATGGATTAAGATCATTGAATACAGGAAGTTGTAACCAACCAGGAATTACTTGTTCTTGGAGACTTCAAGGATAATCCAAAGTAGATTATGGAAGGTAATTGTATGATCCCTTTTAGAGCTAATGTGGTAGAAACCAAAGATAATGAGGGACACAGCTTGCTAGGCTAATAGAGTAAAGAACCAACAGGGGATTGCACAAGGAAAGGTATTGGAAAACTAGACAGAACAGTGTGTGTCGACAACCAGGAAGTGGCTGTCGACAGGTGCAGGCATCCAGAACCACTTTTTGGATTCTGAGCAGTACCTGTCTACAAGCCAGGGTTGGCTGTCGATAGGCCAGTCCATCTATCGACAAACAAGTGTTATCTGCTGACAGCTACTGGTATTTTCTGAAGTTTGGGGTTTTGGCCCCATCTGTCGACAGCCGCAAGGTCAACCTCCAGAAATGGATTTGCAAACACTCTAAATACCTTATCAATGGAACCTATGGATCCAACATGAACAACAACAACTAGAAAGACTTGTCTACAGCTCCAGATACCACCTTACATTGAAAACAAAATTAAAGCATGAGGAAAACACAATCTAAACATGGTTAGATAGAAACTTAGAACAACAAGGTACTAGAATAACAACTCACCTAACACAATACCTACTTGTATCCAACAGGAAGAATTCTATCAATACGCAAGTTAAGACATATTCACAAGAGATGAACACACAATTCTTAAGATGGCTTACAAGGTTGGAAACAAGTATGTACGTGGACATGAACTTTATTGTAAAGGTAGAAGATAAGAATGAGAGAAGAAGAAAAAATCCTACATGGAAAAGAATGAGGTTCTTTTTCTCCTCAACGTAAAGGTCAGCTGTAGCATGAAAGAACATGTACAATAAATGCATGAGGTGAAGTAGCAGCGCAGCAACCACAGTAGGGCAGCAGTTGCAGCTCCTCTAGGCAGTGATAGCAGCACAACTACAGCAGTAGTAGAAGAAAGCAGCTCCAGCAGGCCCAACAGCAGCAGCAGAAGCAACAAGAGCAAGAAAAACTTGCACGATGGGAGTTGGGGAGTTTTTATAACTCACCTGCATCCCATGCACGATGGCATGTCGGCCATCAATGTGTCGCATACATGTTTACCACGCAAATCTCTTGGCTGACACAGAAGGTATAAATGTGTAAGCTTCTATCCCATGTGAAGTGGCCTACAGAGCTCCTGCCACGTATGCCACAATTAATCCAAAAAAATGGTTACGTAATTAGATGATAATTCAGCTGAACCATTTAACCCCTTGTTTGTGTCTCTAAATGATGTTTAATCAAGTTAAAATTTCAACCATAAGCTAATGAAAATGTTTTACAAATTATGGTGATTTTAGTTTAATTTTTAGAATTTATTTTTCTCCCAACAAAAATCGCCCAGAAAATAGTTGCGTCGGCTTAATCTCAAAATCTGCACGTCAACAATTCTGGATATTTACATTTCTGATATCAGCACATTTTTTTGGAAATTATAAAATTATCTGTCACGTCCTAATAAAAGTCTATTATCGAAAATGACAGAAATCGGGCACAAGAAATAGAACTTATATTTCATTCATCGAATAACAACATTGCAGAAGTGTCATTACATAATACTCCTCACTATAATCTATAAGAGGAGCAGAGAAAAGGAAACCTTTTTATTACATTTCTTATTCACAAAACTAAAGAAAAGTAAAATGGTTAGACTTCTGAAGTTGGATGATCCACTCAGCACACTTTCCCCTTTAAGCATCACCCTCCTCTTAATCACCTGAAATGGTAGGATTATGTGAGCTAACTAGCCCGGTAGGATTCAATTCTTCTAATGCAAAAGGATTAAGTTAACCAAAGACAGGATAAAAGTTAAGCTATTTGCAATGCTAGATATCAGGGATGGCTGAATGATCATATCAAACCGATAACAAGTGTAAAACAAGAATAGCGAATTAAGACTGCATGATCAAGAATTTAGAAATACAACCATGCTCTGGATCAATTGCACATTTCAACCATGATAAAAGAACATGATGACTAATCAAGCTTGTATTTATGAAATACCAAACATCCATGGATCCTTTATCGTTCCGTATGGCCTGTAAACGAATTCGGGTGCTCCTCCCAGGATTGGACCAGCCCTATTTGCACAGGCATATATCTCAAATGAGTCCAGGGACCCAATAATTGTCATCACAAATCATTCATAAACAAATGTGGTACTCAAGTACTCAAGCTCTCATATAATTAAAGAATATGGATTAAGATCATTGAATACAGGAAGTTGTAACCAACCAGGAACTACTTGTTCTTGGAGACTTCAAGGATAATCCAAAGTAGATTATGGAAGGTAATTTTATGATCCCTTTTAGAGATAATGTGGTAGAAACCAAAGATAATGAGGGACAAAACTTGCTAGGCTAATAGAGTAAAGAACCAACAGGGGATTGCACAAGGAAAGGTATTGGAAAACTGGACAGAGCAGTGTGTGTCGACAGCCAGGAAGTGGCTGTCGACAGGTGCAGGCATCCAGAACCACTTTCTGGATTCTGAGCAGTACCTGTAGATAGGCTGGGGTTGGTTGTCGACAGGCCAGTCCATCTGTCGACAACTACTGATATTTTCTGAAGTTTTGGGGTTCTGGAAGCTTGAGGTCTGTCGACAAGTGATCCCCATCTGTCGGCAGCCGCAAGGTCAACCTCCAGAAATGGATTTGCAAACACTCTAAAGACCTTATCAATGGAACCTATGGATTCAACATGAACAACAACAACTAGAAGGACTTGTCTACAGCTACGGATACCACCTTACATGGAAAACAAAATTAAAGCATGAGGAAAACACAATCTAAACATGGTTAGCTAGAAACTTAGAACAACAAGGTACTGGAATAGCAACTCACCTAACACAATACCTACTTGTATCCAACATGAAGAATTCTATCAACACGCAGGTTAAGACATATTCACAAGAGATGAACACACAATTCTTAAGATGGCTTACAAGGTTGGAAACAAGTATGTACGTGGATATGAACTTTATTGTAAAGGTAGAAGATAAGAATGAGAGAAGAAGAAAGAATCCTACATGGAAAAGAACGAGGTTCTTCTTCTCCTCAACGTAAAGGTCAGTTGTAGTAGGAAAGAACAGGTATAGTAAATGCAGGAGGTGAAGTAGCAGCGCAGCAACCACAGTAGGGCAGCAGTTGCAGCTCCTCTAGGCAGTGATAGCAGCACAGCAACAGCAGTAGTAGAAGAAAGAAGCTCCAGTAGCAATAGCCCAACAGCGACAGCAGGAGCAACAAGAGTAGGAAAAACTTGCACGATGGGAGTTGGGGAGTTTTTATAACTCACCTGCATCCCATGCACGATGGCACGTCGGCCATCAATGTGTCGCAGTAAAAACCGTTACTGCTTACACGTTTACCATGCAAATCTCTAGGCTGACACATAAGGTATAAACGTGTAATCTTCTATCCCATGTGAAGTGGCCTACCCAGCTCCTGCCACGTATGCCACAATTAATCCAAGAAAATGGTTACCGTAATTAGATGATAATTCAACTAGCCCATTTAACCCCTTGTTTGTGTGTCCAAATGATGTTTAATCAAGTTGAAATTTCAATCATCAGCTAATGAAAATTTTTTACAAATTATGGTGATTTTAGTTTAATTTTTAGAATTTATTTTTCTCCCAGCAAAAATCGCCGAGAAAATAGTTGCGTCGGCTTAATCTCGAAATCCACACATCAATAATTCCGGATATTTACATTTCTGAAATCAACACATTTTTCTAAAAATTATAAAATTATCTATCACGTCCTGATAAAAGTCTATTTATCGAAAATGACAAAAATCGGGCACAAGAAATAGAACTTATATTTCATTCATCGAATAACAACATTGCGGAAGTGTCGTTACATAATACTCATCACTACAGTCTATAGGAGGAGTAGAGAAAAGGAAACCTTTTTATTACATTTCTTATTCCCAAAACTAATGAAAAGTAAAATGGTTAAACTTCTGAAGTTGGATGATCCACTCAGCACACTTTCCCCTATAAGCATCACCCTCCTCTTGATCACCTAAAATGGTAGGATTATGTGAGCTAACTAGCCCAGTAGGATTCAATTCTTCTAATCCAAAAGGATTAAGTTAACCAAAGATGGGATAAAAGTTAAGCTATTTGCAATGCTAGATATCCGTGATGGCTAAATGATCATATCAAACTGATAACAAGTGTAAAACAAGAATACCGAATTAAGACTGCATGATCAAGAATTCAGAAACACAATCATGCTCTGGTTCAATTGCACATTTCAACCATGATAAAAGAACATGATGACTAATCAAGCTTGTATTGATGCAATGCCAAACATCCATGGATCCTTTATCGTTCCGTACGGCCTGTAAATGAATTCGGGTGCTCCTCCCCGGACTGGACCAGCCCTATTTGCACAGGTATATCTCAAATGAGTCCAGGGACCCAATAATTGTCATCACAAGTCATTCATAAACAAATGTGGTACTCAAGTACTCAAGCTCTCATATAATTAAAGAATATGGATTAAGATCACTGAATATAGGAAGTTGTAACCAACCAGGAACTACTTGTTCTTGGAGAGTTCAAGGATAATCCAAAGTAGATTATGGAAGGTAATTGTATGATCCCTTTTAGAGCTAATGTGGTAGAAACCAAAGATAACGAGGGACACAACTTGCTAGGCTAATAGAGTAAAGAACCAACAGGGGATTGCACAAGGAAAGGTATTGGAAAACTGGATAGAACAGTGTGTGTCGACAGCCAGGAAGTGGTTGTCGACAGGTGCAGGCATCGAGAACCACTTTTTGGATTTTGAGCAATACCTGTCGACAAGCCAGGGTTGGCTGTCGATAGGCCAGTCCATCTGTCTACAGACAAGTGTTATCTGTCGACAACTACTGGTAAGCTTGAGGTCTGTCGACAGGTGATCCCCATCTGTCGACAGCCGCAAGGTCAACCTCCAGAAATGGATTTGCAAACACTCTAAAACCTTATCAATGGAACCTATGGATCCAACATGAACAACAACAACTAGAAGGACTTGTCTACAGCTCCGAATACCACCTTACATGGAAAACAAAACTAAAGCATGAGGAAAACACAATCTAAACATGGTTAGATAGAAACTTAGAACAACAAGGTACTGAAATAACAACTCACCTAACACAATACCTACTTGTATCCAACATGAAGAATTCTATCAACACGCAAGTTAAGACATATTCACAAGAGATGAACACACAATTCTTAAGATGGCTTACAAGGCTGGAAACAAGTATGCACGTGGACATGAACTTTTTTGAAAAGGTAGAAGATAAGAATGAGGGAAGAAGAAAGAATCCAACATGGAAAAGAACGAGGTTCTTCTTCTCCTCAATGTAAATGTCAGTTGTAACAGGAAAGAACAGGTACAGTAAATGCAGGAGTTGAAGTAGCACCGTAGCAACCACCGCAGGGTAGCAGTTGCAGCTCCTCTAGGCAGTGATAGCAGCACAGCAACAGCAGTAGTAGAAGAATGCAGCTCCAGTAGCAATAGCCCAACAGCAGCAGCAGAAGCAACAAGAGTAGGAAAAACTTGCACGATGGGAGTTAGGGAGTTTATATAACTCACCTGTATCCCATGCACGATGGCACGTCGGCCATCAATGTGTCGCATACACGTTTACCATGCAAATCTCTAGGCTGACACATAAGGTATAAACGTGTAAGCTTCTATCCCATGTGAAGTGACTTACCTAGCTCCTGCCACATATGCCTCAATTAATCAAAGAAAATGGTTACCGTAATTAGATGATAATTCAGCTAGCCCATTTAACCACTTGTTTGTGTGTCCAAATGATGTTTAATCAAGTTGAAATTTCAACCATAAGCTAATGAAAAGGTTTTACAAATTATGTTGATTTTAGTTTAATTTTTAAAATTTATTTTCTCTCAGCAAAAATCACCCGAAAAATAGTTGCATCGACTTAATCTTGAAATCCGCACGTCAACAATTCCGGATATTTACATTTCTGATATCAACACATTTTTTTGGAAATTATGGTATTCTCATATTTCATTTTTGTTACATAATTTCAGTGTCGTCCTATCGGAGCGCGCACCTTTGAGTATGACAATGAAATAGTATTAATTATTACCAATTAATCCTAAATTAAAGTTAATTACAGCTCATGATAGTAGTTATGTTTAATCATCAAATTATTCATATTTTTCTAATAAGTAAAATCTTTGGGGTGTTACAATGCCTAACATGCACAATGCGCAACTATTGCAAGTACCGAACCCTGCACCTAGGTGTGCAGCGGCGTGCCCCACCATTCGGGCATGCCTTCGCGCACCCTTCTACGAGGGTGTATGGAGTGAGAGGGATGGAGGAGAAGGTGGTAGAGTGGGAGAAATGGGTAGGAGAGAAGGAAGGAATAAGGTTTAAAAAAAACTCCCTTGCCATAAGGGGTCCACCCTCTAGAGGATAGGGTGACCTTTGTGTAAGGAATATCTCATTTCTAATTAAGTGAGCTAACTGTTATTTGATTAATTATCTCATAATTGATTCTCAACGCCTCATCAATGATGGGTAGTATCAAATGACTTCAAAATCCTCTTTGTATATTTCTTTCCTCACTTCTGCCACAACACCTTCATTTATACAATATTATTAATGATACTCATATTATTAAACTCAATTCAACTCAATCAAACAATCATGTACCAAATATGGCCAAACTGAAAAATGACTTTATAGTGTGCCATCTAACGTTCGTTGTGGATTTTTTGTTTCCAAGTATGTTTCTATACGATATTCTTTTTCTAGGGTACTTTAAGAAAATGATTACTCTTTGACTATTGCCTTTGTAAATATAACACTAAATTTGAACATGTGGTTGTGGGTATCCTTAACTTGTTGAGTTGTGTCTCTAACATGTGGCTAAGTCCCCAAGTTGATGATCAAAGCTAATTATTCTCATGCAAGACATCCTTACTTCTAAAAGATCAATTGTATCATTGTGACGTGGATTTTTGTAGTTGACAATTAGGCATGCAGAACTATTTAGTAATTCCATATGGATTATTTGAGTGAACTCATTTCCTATGAAGCACCTTCTGCTCATATCTAGGTCGCTTGGACAGGTCCAAATAGCTTTATTAGACCTAGCTCAACTTGGCACACTTGGCATAAAGTAGGGGAAGAAAAAAGGAGTTCCTAAGGGGGAACTTAATCCCATACGAAAATCCACAACCTCCTTCACTCTACAAATATCTTCAAAAGAGCATTAATAGTCGCAAGTAAGGCTCAAGCAAGACACGTGTCAACTTGACATAGTCCCGCTGGCAACTCTCTCCCAATCAATCACACTTATCAAATCGAGCTCTTCCCTTCTGCTGACTTGATTATCAAAGAGTCGATCTTGAGATCTCTTTCTCAAGATTGATTACCTTACTACTCAATTAGAAGACTCTGAGAACTAAGAGACTAAGGTGACAACTAGAGCGACCAACCAAATTGCCTCAATCTCATTGGACTAGCTCCAAGCTCTCACCCATCAGGTCTCTTGTTGTACTCTGTAGATTTTGATGATCACAAAAACACTAATTCTAATTCATGTTGATATTTTCACAAACCACATAGTTATGTTCATGTTAATGATCCAAGTATTTGATTTATTTATATTTAATTTGATGATTTAATTTGTCTATTAAGTGTGCAACAACATAGGCCAAAGATGCATTGGAAAGTGACAGTCACAAAGGTCAAGGCTTGAACTGGACATAATTCATACTGACAGAGCTTTCTGCACTTTACAGGACATCGGACGACCGATTGATGGTTATCGGTCGATTGACCCTCCCTGTACCTTTGATTTAGAGACAGTGCAAAATCAAATGACCGATTGATGATTATCAGTCGACCAATCGTCCCTGTAACTTTGGTTTGGGGATAGTGCAGAAATTGGACTATCGATTTTGACAAACCAGACAACCGATCAGGAGAGCATGTCAACACAAAAGATAGGTATGTCGACACATAGAAGAGTAGCATGTCGACCTCAAGTCTAGATCATAAATCAGACGACCAATTTCCTAGAACCAATCAACCGATTACGGAAATGCACTTTCCTAAATTGGATGGTCTCTTTTCTTCATTAGGATTCCGGCCGAGGATTCGTCCAAGATTACTTCTCTTTGGATGGAGGGCTATAAATACAATATGTTCTAAAGACCCAGAAGAGAGCCCAATCGTACAAGAGAGTTTTGATCCTTTGAAGTTAGGGTTTTGGGCGATCTTCTGAAGAAGCCTACAACAGACTTCAAATCTAGGTGTTCTAAACATCTTAGCTACTGTGTGGTTGCTTTCAAGTACTAGAGAGTTTTGCTACAACCAAGAAACATCCAGGAGGCTTCTTTGGAGAGTTAAAGTTGTGTTCTTCGTCAGCATACATTGTTCTACAGTGACTCTTCATCTCTGAACAGCAAGAATCAATACACTATTGTTTTCTTTCTTATTCCCCGTGTTCATGCTTGTAGTTCTTGATTGAACCAAAACATATTGTGTGTATGTGTGTGTGTGGTGAGGGTGTTGCCCAGATAGCAAGCCCAGAGGGGGCGTGAATGGATTGCTAAAGTTTCTTTTAGAATAATTCTTGTAAATAAAATGCTTGACAGAAAACACTAAGTTCAATAGTCAAAGTTAGTGTTAAATGAAGACAAATAGAACAAACACACAGACAATATGAAATTTTATCCTGGTTCGGATCTCCTATCCCAAAGAGTCCTACGTCCAGTCCCCAAGCAACAACTTGGGATTTCACTAAGCAAAGGTACAGTCCACCTTAAGGACACTTACACATCCAGCAGTAGCTGGCCTTCTCTTCTCTACCCGAAGAGGAACTAAAGACACCTGATGCAACGGGTCTTCCTTCTTACAGAAGGGAAGAACCACCCACTTAACATTAAGTCCTCTCTTCACACCAGAAAAGGAACACTCAAGAAAATTGAGTAAGAAATGAATGGCCCCTAGACCAAGCTTATATAAACTGCTTGATCTGAGGCAAAGATTGAGAGACAAAGATTATCAAAAAAGAACTCTCTCTCAGATCTATACAAGCTCTTAAATGCTAAGCAATTTTCTGTGGAGAGCTAAGAGCTACAGAAGGTTTGAATGGACGAGCTACCTCTTCTTTTCTTGCAGGTGACTAAGATCTTCAAGCTTTTCAAAAGTTGTTCCAGAAGTGTAAGAGTTGTTCTGCATGAGGTCACCAGTCTTCTATTTATCTTCTTTGAAATAATTTGACCGTTGAAGTATCTGTTGTCTCACATCTTCATGCACGTTAGAGTGAATGGTCCAAAGTGTGGAGCAAGAAAGCTTGCAGACATTAATGCTGGGGAAGACATTCACGAATCTTCTAGCCTCTGTCGGGTTGACAGGTCTATCTTTGCAACGTGCGTTTCTACTGGAAACCCTGCACACAATAAATGCTGACACATAGACAACTTATTTTTGTCTAACCTGTCAGTCAACATTAGTAGTCGTGCTATAAGTGAATACACTGGAAGGGAAATGCCATTCTGTCATCATATAAGGCGTGACTTTATGTGACATGAGTGAGATAAACAGAGATATATATCGAGCAGAGATTTGTACCATCACAATAAATGTTAAAGAGCACAGGATACAACATGCTTTTGCGGAAAGACTTGAAATCCATAGAGATTTGAAATATATTAGAAAATTGTGTGGAATGAATCTGAAGAATGTTTGAAAAGAATTCAAATAAGAATATTTTACAACTGTCTAAAACATAATCATTAATAGAGAGTTGATGTATTGAGACAGTCTGTGTACAGAGAGAGTCGATGTTGATATCAAATCGAGAATGTAATACATGTTGAAACCAAGTCGATGTGAACATAATCTATGTTTGAATGTAATGAAATCGATGTTCTGTACAAAGTCATTATTTAACAGAAGACGTTGTTATATTAAAATCGATGTGCAGATGAAATCATTGTTTGAAACGAAGTCGTTGTTCAAGCAAAGTCGTTGTTTCACATGAAGTCGTCGTTCTAATGAAATCGTTGTTTAAGTAAAGTCGTTGTAGGGACAAAATCATTGTTTCACATGAAGTCGATGTTCTACCGAAGTTGATGTAGAAACGAAGTCGTTGTTTCATATGAAGTCGATGTTTTACTGAAATCGACGTTTAAGTGAAGTCGTTGTAGACATGAAGTCATCGTTTCATATGAAGTTGTTGTTCTACCAAAATCGATGTTAAGTGAAACGAAGTCGATGTAGCAACGAAATCGATGTTTGAATGAAACAAAGTCGATGTAGCAACCAAATCGATGTTTAAGTAAAACAAAGTCGATATAGCAACCAAATCGATATTTAAGTGAAGCAAAATCATTGTAGCAACGAAATCGATGTTTAAGTGAAACGAAGTCGATGTAGCAACAAAATCAATGTTCTAACTATGAAGTCGTTGTAAGATTGAAATCGTTGTTTTACTTATGCAGTTGATGCTAGAATGAAATCGATGTTTTACTAAGGAAGTCGTTGTTTAAGTGAAGCCGATGTAGAACCAAAATCGATGTTCTTCTAAGGAAATCGTTGTGAGCTATTATATGGAAGTCGATGTATACTTAGACAAAACATATATTATGAGCTTTACAGAATAGTGAATGTAGGCAACTTATTAATTTTATTTGAATTACTGCATGTAGATAAACTTCATAAAAATGATGTTAGAGAATAATATTCAGGGTTTTGTTAATCACCAAAAAATACATATAATAAATGACAAATTATATGGAGATGGACTGATCATCAGAGGGTTGTGCACTAGTTACTGGGCTGTCTCGTCTCTAAATACGAGGTGGGGTTGGTGTTGTACCCAGAAACAACAGTGTATGTGTGTGCTAGTTTATCGGCTTGTACCCAGGGAAACAAGTTAGGAGAAAGTCCTCACAGGGGTATAAGGTAGTGGACGTAAGTGCACACGTGGTGTGTTGGCCGAACCACTCTAATAATCATGCATGCATATGGAGTAAGTAAAAAGGAAACACATGTACTGTAACACGTACTCATTAATGATGCACTCATTCAGAAATCGTTCAATCCAAGACTTTTCGTCCACTCCTAATACTTCCCGGGCGACGTAACCTCGTCTCCCCTCTTTCTTGCCTGTTGGAAGGGTGTCTGTACTCTCTTGAGAGCTAAGAAAGATCGGTTCGGAAGTGGACACATTGACGTTCGGAGCTTTGTAGGACCGATAATCCTCTGACTGCGATGGAGTAAGTAATAAAAGAATTTACGTCTAAGAGCACTTTAATGTTACTGTGACGGGGTCTTAATGTTACTGTTATGTAACATTAAGGTTTCTGTAACAGAACGTAAAAGTTATGTATCTTCTACTGTTAAGGGGAAACCATACCGTATATATGTCCGGTTGCCGCCTTTTTCTCGTTCCAGCTGTAACTCGTCTGGATAATGAGGATGGGGAAATATGACGCATCTTCCTCTTCTTCTCTTCCTCCTCCTCTTTCCTCTTCTCCTCCTCTTCCTCCTCCCTCTTTCTCTTCTGCTCCTCCTCCACCTCCTTCCTCTTGTTCTCCTCTGCCTCCTTTCGCTTCTTCTCTGCCTCCTCCGCCTCCTTCCTCTTCTTCTCTTCCTCCTCTTCTCCTCCTCCTCATCCTCCCTCTTTCTCTTCTGCTCCTCCTCCACCTGTTTCCTCTTGTGCTCCTCCTCCTTCTGCCTCTTCTCCGCCTCCTCCGCATTCTTTCGCTTCTACTCCTCCTTCGCCTCCTTCCGCTTCTTCTCCGCCTCCTCTTTTCTCTTCTGCTCCTCCTCCTTCCTCTTTTTCCTCCGCCTCCTCCTCCTCCTTTCTCTTCTGCTCCTCCTCCTCCTCTTTCCTCTTCTCCGCCGCCTCCTCCTCCTTTCTCTTATGCTCCTCCTCCTCTTCCTTCCTCTTCTCCTCCTCCTTTCTCTTATGCTCCTCCTCCTCCTCTTTCTTCTTCTCACCTCCTCGTCTTCCTTCCTCTTCTTCGCCTCCTCCTTTCTCTTATTCTCGTCGCCCTCCTCCTTTCGCACCCTCTTCCTCTATTCCTTTGGCTCCGACGTCTGCCACTCTGACATTGATCGTCGCGACCTTGTCAAGGGGTTCTCCTTCCTGTAACTGAATATATGAAATATTGTAAATGTCTATCAAGGATACTATAAATGTATAAAACATATACTGTAACCGAATATATGAAATACTGTAAATGTCCATGAATGATACTGTAAATGTATAAAACATATACTGTAATTGAATATAGGAAATATTGTAAATGTCTATGAAGGATACTGTAAATGTATAAAACATATACTATAACTGAATATATGAAATACTATAAATGTCTATGAAGGATACTGTAAATGTATAAAACATATACTGTAAAACATTACCTTGGCGTCGGGTACTCGTCTTTGCTATGCCGTGTAATGGTACTGAAGCTGTACGGAACTCCGGTGGCGGTAGGACTAAGAGTACAGATTGTGGCTCTGCGGGTGGATGTTGCCACTGAGGCTGACGCTCAAATTGTTCCTCCAGTCTTTGTAGCATTTGGTCCATTGATTGGAGGATATTGTTCTGCTGCTGTAAGAGGTCGTTCTGCAACTCCATGACCTCCCTCTGTTGTTTGGACACTCTTACAAGCTCTTGAAGAATGCCACCAACATGCTTATCTAATGGAGGGGTTCCAGAAGTGGTGGATGTGGATGCCGTCAATCGTCCCGACTTCTTAGGTCGGTCATCCCTCACATTAACCTCCAAATATACCTGAAGTAAAGTCATAGGAAGATATCATATACGAAGATAACACAGGTCCAAGGCTAAGTCACACTTACATCAGAGCGTCGCAATCCCCGTAGTAGGTCAGATAAGGATTGTCCCTTACCCCGGAAATCCCAATGGAAAAATGGGGGGTCTCTTTAGGGATGCTCTGGTTTCAATTTTAATTGGTGCATCAAAAACCATGCCCACATCATTAACAGAGATATATATCGTATCAGATAGATATATCGGGTATTGTAACAGGTAGATATATCGTATGTAAAAGAGTACTTCCCATACTGTAACATGCAGGTGTATCGTATGTAAAAGAGGAGTAATGCTATGATACGGCAGGGTCTTTAGGTACGGCCCCGCCGTACCATCAGTCGAAGACTGTTGGATTAAAACGGTCTATATTCACCGAGCAGGATGGAGCACCGAGCAGGATCGAGCACCGAGCAGGATCGAGCACCAAGCAAAGCGTATACTGAACAGACACATGTCGTATGTAAACGACTACTTCGCGTGCTGTAACAGAGTGGTATATGGTATGTAAAAGACATGTTCGAGTACTGTAACAGACACATATGTCGTATGTAAATGACTACTTCGCGTGCTGTAACAGAGCGGTGTATGGTATGTAAAAGACATGTTTAGGTACTATAACAGATACATATGTCGTATGTAAAAATATACTTACACCGAGAGCGGGAACACAACCGGTTAGGAAGATGACTTTTCCAGACGGAGCTCCTGTTACGGTTGCCTTCACATGCTCCTGGCACTATTGCACTGCCGATATTAGGTACTCGTGAATGGCAGCAGCCCAATTCACGCTCTTCATCTCATGGAGGTCGTCCAGATATGGCAGAATGGACAGCAACCCCGACCTCCCACTAGTGGGGAAGAAGAAACAAGAACATAGAAGCGTAAATCAAAGCTTCACCGAAATTTCAACAACTAGCTCACCCTCTTGTAGAACGTACTCCGTAAGCTTTCGCAAGACATTGTGCATGTCCATCATTTGTTTGGATCCAAGAATGCAGCGCAAACTAGCTTTTGTCCCATCCTCTTTTAAATTGATGGGTGAACCATGATTGGGTATACCCATAACAGTTGCCAGGTCTGAAGGACGAAAAGGCAAGCTGCAGGGGCCAATCTTAAAACGATCTTCTCCTTCGAAACATGTTATCAGATCGACTATCAGGGAAATAGGGTAGGTCACCACTTCGCATTTGACATATGCGTGGAATGGTGAATTTCTCATTAACTTTATATGCGCGCTTCTAAACTGCAAGTCTTGCATAACACTACAGTACCATGAAAGCGAACATCGCATATTAAATTGATTCTTGTCTGCAAACAGAAGATCAGAACTTTAAAAAAAAACATTCAGTCAAGAAAGACCGGACACAGGGTAAGAAGAAAGAATACTACTTCAGACGACTTGGAGGCCAGTTTCATCCACTTCCATCGCCATCAACGCTTGTTGCTCCGCATCCGCCGCAATGCGACCAATCTCTGCGCTCGTAGGAGATCGACGGCTTGCCATCATTAGACGGGATGGAGAGATCGCTTCGGCTGCAGATGTAACTGGAAGAATGGAAAACTGTAACAGAGAAGAGGGCTGGTGCAAGAATGGCGGTGCAGGTGTATGGAGTTTCGAAATGCCGCGATATATGCAAGGATGGGTTCGGTGGACCCGACGGAATGGCGGTGCACTGTAATGATGTACATCGTGCGGCTGAACATAATCGGTATTCCCGTCGATGGGACATCCAAGCTATCACATCCATTCATCTGGCGCTTTCCTGCCAATACTACTTGCATGATACGCACTCCTGCCAAATTGACCCACAACAGCTCATACATGCTATTTATTGTAACACCCCAAAAAATTTTATTCATTAGAAAATATGAATAATATGATTATTAGACTTGGTTATTATTATGAGATTTAAATAATTAATATCTGGGATTAATTAGCATTAATAAATGTTATCCCAGGTCGTACGTAGAGGTGCGCGCTCCAACAGGGCGACACCGAAAAACTATAATAGGATGTTTGGTTGCAGTTTTTTACTTCTTTTTTCTCTAAATTTTAAAAAAGAGAGAAGACAGCCACAAGACATGTTTGGTAAGTAGTTTTTTTTTTAGGGAAGAATTTTTTTCCTATGTAAATCTCTCTTAAAAAAAAACAAGTCCCACCCTATTTTTATTTTAAAAACACTTGGCTCCTCCTCTCCCCCCCCACTCGGCAACCACCCCCCCCACCCGCCGGCGCCCTCCACCACCCCCGTCGGCGCCCTCCCCGCCCCCTGCGCACCCTCCCTCTCCCCCCCCCGTCGCACCGCGCCCTCCCCCACTGCGCCGCCCTCCCGCCCCTTGCGCACCCGTGCCCTCCCCGCCCCCCGCCCCCCCCGCCCCCACCCCGGCGCACCGGCGCCCTCCCCCACCGCGCCACGCCCTGCCCCTTGCGCACCCGGTGCCCTCCCCGCCCCCCGCCCCCGCCCCGCCCCCTCCCCCACCCCCCCACCGGCGCCCTCCCCGCCCCCCTGTGCTCCTCCTCCCCCCTCCCCTCCCACCTGCCCCTGCGCATCCTCCCCCTCCCCCACCCCCTGCCCACTGGCGCCCTCCCCCGCCCCCCGCCGGCGCCCTCCCACCCCCTGCGCCCCCCTGTGCCCCTCCTCCTCCCCCCTCCCCTCCCACCCGCCCCCTGCGCACCCCCCCCTCTCCCCCACCCCCTGCGCACCGCACCCTCCCCCTCCCCCACCCCTTGCGCACCGGCACCCTCCCCCTCCCCCAGTCCTGCGCACCAGCGCCCTCCCCGCCCCCCTGTGCGCCCTCCTCCTCCCCCCTCCCCTCCCACCCGCCGGTGCCTCCCCCACCCCCGCCGGCGCCCTCCCTGCCCCCTGCGCACCCTCCCCCTCCCCCACCCCCCGCCGGCCCTCCCCCACCCACCCCACAAGGCCTTCAAACTTAAAAAAAAAAACACTTCTTGCCAAACAGATAAAATAGTTTTTTATAATTTTAAAATTTTAGTAGAAAACGGAGACATCATTAATTTTTAGATAGAAATAGTTTTTTTTTAAGTGTTCCCAAACATCCCATAACGAAATTAAAATCTGAGAACACCATAATTTCCAAAAAAAATATGGTGGTATCAGAAATGTAAATATCCAGATTTATTGACGTATGGATTACGAGATTAAGCCGACACAACTATTTTTCGAGTAATTTTTCACCCAGTGTAAAATAAATTCTAAAAATTGAACTAAAATTACCATAATTTGTAAAACCATCATATTAGTCTATGGTTGAAATTTTATCACAAATGGACTTCGTTTGAATACATAAAAATGTGGATTATTGGGCCAGCCGAATTATGGTCTAATTACGGTGAGGCTTTTCTGGGATTTTTTGGGTGCCTACGTGTAAGGCTTTGGGGAGGCCACCATACCAAGGGGTTAAGCCAACACCTAAGCTACCTGCGTGTAACCAAGAGGGGGATTGCATGTGCTACATGTTGAGGTAAAAACCAAATGGTTTTTACCATGACACATTAGCTGCCGACGTGTTGCTGTGCATGGACAGACCCTTGGGTTATAAATACCCCCCATCATGTTATGAACCTATCTTTCCAACCCTTCTCCACTGTTGTGCTGCTACTGTTGCACTGGTTAACCTCTTGTTTGGGAGGTGTTTCTGGTTGCCATCACAGTGAAGAAGCTGATGTGCGTGAGCTGCTGCTTCTACTTGCTGCTTTTACTATTGCTAGGAAATGTGCTACAAGCTGTAGCTGGGGAGAAACTGCTGTGAGCACCTTGGAATCATCTTCCATTTTCCAATTGGGAGTCCATCGAAGGAAGACTTCATCTTCTTCAACTATGCAGGATTCTCTTCCTTTCTCTCCTCTTTTCTAAATCCTTGACTCCTACCTTTGCTAAAGAGGTCATGAACACCTACTTACTTGTTTTAAACTTGTGAATTCTCTTTTGAACTGTGTATCCATCCCTTATAATCATGTTCTAGTTGTGTGTCTATAGGATTTACTCTCCTCTTTCTCTCTTACTCCTACTCTTGAACATACCATAGAACTTACTGTTTAGGTGCTCAAACTCTCAGGTTCTTATTTGATTTCCATAAGTATGCCTAGGAAGCTTATGTGCATCATGTGTTATTGTAAGATTCACTTCTTGTTCTCTTCTCCCTGTATCTTGTTCTTGAACTCCATGTTAGAAGTTGAGTTCATCACCATGTGCTGCCATTGTTCAGTGTTGAGAAAGTTGTGTGTTAGTTCTTTTCTACTTCCATAAGTTGATCCAAGACTGTGATACTCTCAATTGTGTAGAGTAATTGATTTTTAAGTAGAAAGGAATTTGTCTTAGAAGAACTACTCTTTCAGTAGTCTTCTTCCTTAAGGATGTTGCTTTTGCATACACCATGTTAAGTCTTCCTCACATAATTCTTCTGTGTTATAAGCCTAGTGTTTTGAGGCTTAGATTGTATGTATGTAATGTCATAAACATGATAGGAGTTGTAGGTAAGCTTGGTAGTACATTCCTTGGTAGTCTTGAACAACTTCTAAAGATTTACACAACACGTGTCGATAGCCAATTCTGGCCTGTCGATAGGCAGTGACAGATCCTCATTTCTGGCCTCTGGAAGGATAGCATCTATCGACAGGTACCTTCCTGGCTGTCGACAGGCACTGCCAGGACCATGTTTTCAACACTTACCGTGTTCCAATCCTTGCTGAAACAACACCCAATTAATCTCATCTTTTGCCTACCTATTCTTTGTGGTTTCTACCACCTAGATAACTGATAAAACCACTCAAGTTTCTTCATTCTTACCATGAGTCATCTTCTAAAGAGTTCCAATTACGATTGACCTTTGTGAAGTTATTAACTTCTGTGATCAGTGAAAGTATTCTACAAATCCCTGTTGTGTGAAATATGATGAGTACTTGTGTACCCTGCTTGAGATTTACTAGAGTGTGTTATGATGACAAGTTGTGAGTCTTTGGGCTCATTTGAGAATTATGCATGTGCAAATGGGGCTGGTTCAGTCCTGAGAGGAGCACCCGAATTTGTCAGTGGCCGTGCGGGGGCAATGAGGACATATGGAGTTGGCATACATTATTACGTTCCTGATTAGTCGTCAATCATACATGTGTGTGTGAATATATATATATCTGAATTGGAACTTCAGTGTCATCTTGAATTCTTGATCATGCTTCTACATTACTCTTGTTATACATGTGTTATTGATTTGACTCATTCGTTCATAATCCTGAACACCTAGTGTTAATCATATACATGTCCTATCTTGAGATTATACATGTGAACCCTTTCTGTTTCATGGAATTGAATTCTACTGGGCTAGTTAGCTCATCAAATCATACTTTTTCAGGTAATCCACAGTTCTAGAAGGCAGGACTTCAGGATTTGTGTGTGGAGAGACCAACCTTGGGGGCATTTTACTTTCGAGATTGTAAATCAGGAATCATGTAACACCTATTGAATGGCATATAATACTTGTTATTTAGTGAAGCCTCTAAGCAAATTTATGCATAATTAGTTTAAGTTTTACACTTGATTTCTCGTTCGTTCACGTTTCGGCATTTATAGATTATTAAATGTCAGGACGTGATAGAATGGTATCAGAGCGTTGGTTGAGGATTCAAATAGTTATTGGTCTTTAACATTCTGTAGTGACTTGTGAGGATGGGTAGAAAGCCTGAGGTTAAGCTAGATAGGTAAAAGTCGGATATAGATTGTATTGAGTATGATTGGAATATCTAGAGATAGTTTCCTTCCTACGATTCATCTTCACTTCCATAATTTCATGCTTGTGGGTTCTCCATTTGTATAACCCATATGTACTAATCGTTTCATGTTCTTTAGAACTCACCTTCCTTTGGTTTCCTTCTTCTATTCTTGCTTCTTATTCCTGAAGGATCGAAATAAATGTGTGGAAAAGATCTAGAAGGGGGGGGGATGAATAGATCTTAGCCACTTTTGCGGAAGCTTAAATAATTTTTAAAACTATTTAGAATCAGAGGCAATGTTATCAGTGAAAAGCTACTGATCTGATTAGATTGGAGTGAGTTGAAAAACTTAGATGTGAATCAAGTTGATTAAGTGAATTAAAAACGAATCCTATGCAAGCATCTAGCGGATGAATCAGTCAAACCACAGAAAACAAATGCACAAGGATTTTTAGGTGGTTCGGAAATCACCCATGTGATTCCTACATCCACCCCTCACAACCCGTGAGGATTCACTAACACAACTGGGTAACACACCCACTGGAGCCTGACAACTCCAACACTGAAGAGCTTACAACTCACACCACTTCTAGAGCAAGACTACTCTAGAACAACTGAGCAAGACTGCTCAACCCACACTTGAGTTTGACAACTCAACACTGAGCACAACGGCTCACAACAACCTGAGCACAAGGCTCACACATAGACTTGCTAGACACCAACTTAAGACATAGATCCTCTAGCAACAGATCTAGTCGAAGTTTGAGAACTCTAAAGAGAATTATGCAGAAGTACTTGCATAATCTCAAGAGATATCTCAGAAGAACAGAAGAAATGTAAAATTGAATTGAAAGTCTTCGTTCTTCAGTGTACTCCCTTGTAGAGACTTGAATTGGGAAGAAGAATGTGAAGCTTGAAGTCCAAGTCGATGCTCTGCAATCTGAGAAGTTGGATCTTCCTCGAGTTCTTCACCAAAGGAGTCTTCTACAGGATCTGCTTCCTTGGAATGCTTCGAAGGAATCTACAGGAATCAAATTCCAATTCCCAAGACTTGAATGGGTGGGAATTAGTCTTCTGGAAGCAATTGGAGAGCAGAGGAGGAGACACGAGCTCTTCTGGCCGCCAGGAGCTTCTTGGAGGCTCTGAGAGAGTTGGTTTTTTCTCACACTTGAAAACAGGCCGAAAAGAACCTTTTATACCCTTAGAATTCCAAAGATACCCTTTTGGGGTACAAGGGCACGCTTTCCTAGGAAGATTCTGATCGCCCTAGAAGGACACGTGGCAGCCATCAACTTTAAGATGAAAAGTTTCCGTAGTGTGTCGACCTGCCCTGGTGGTTGTGTCGACACACTGTCCCAAAGATGGAAAAACCTGTTCTGGGAGGAAGGTCCCGTGTCGACCTGCTCTTGAGTGTGTCGACCTGCTGTCCCAATTCCTCAAACTGGCTGTTCTGGGAACTGGGTCTAGTGTCGACCTGCTCTGGGAGTGTGTCGACCTGGGTACCCTTGATCTCTGGAAAACTGCCACTCGTGTCGACACACTCTTGACATGTGTCGACACACTCTTGACATTTTTGCACAATTTCTCTTTGAGTCTGTGTTGATGTGTCGACACCATTGATGGGTGTGTCGACACATCTTTTGCATAAAAAGTTTGTACCTGAAAAATAAACACATATATCATTAGTTAAATGATTTATCATTACCATAAATGATAAATGTGGTTTGAAAAATGCTTTTTGAGCATGACTTTCAGGTATGATGCTTTTGACATGTTCCAATTAAATTGCTTTAAGAACACTTCTTGTCATCATCAAAATAGGAGGGAAATGATATGAATTAGGCATTCAACCCAACAATCTCCCCCTTTTTGATGATGGCAACATTAAATCCATATTTGAATGTGGTTTTGATGAAGTGTGATTTTTTAAGCAATTTTATTGTTTGAGTTTTGTTTTCTTTTTGTTCATACTTGTCAATGTCCTTTTGATATTGTTCAGTAACAATTGATGATATTTTTGTGAGATACAATGTTACTTGAAATTAGAAGTTTTGTGCACACAAGTCAACAATTGAACAAGTATTCACACACAAAGACAAAAATTTGTATTGAAGCCAAACAACCATTTCATTTCATTCATTTCATTCAAAAGATCATTACATTTCATTCATTCTTCTCCCCCTTTGACATTATCAAAAAAATGTACATTAGGTAGAAGATGGAGGAGGAGGAGGAATTGGAGCTAGAAGCATCTCAATATCTGACAATCTTTTATCCATTGACTTCATGCTTGACTTTATCTGTTCATGGATAGTTGTCAGCCGAGTGTGAAGATAATGCTCCATTCTATCAGAATGTTCTATCAAGGTGCTCTGAGTTCTTTTCAATTCATCTGAAACATGTTGAGAACTTGATGACCAGCTGACCAACCAGGTCTTTGCATGATTTTGAACTCCTTGGTCAAATCTGTGAGCTGCTTGTCAATGTGCTCATTGAAATTTCTCATACTTTCCAAATCATCCACAAAATGAGCAAATGACAATCTGGTGCTGGAAATCTCATGCAATGTTTGGTTGGTGTTGAAGACATCTGCTTGGGAATTTGCCAAAATTCCCTGAAGAACTTTCTCCAACTTGTCCTGATGTTCTTTTAGCTCAATATAGGAATCTCCCAGAGTTCCTATAAGTCTGTTAAATCGCTGAGCTGCATAATCGGAAGCTGCCTTCTGCTCAATAAATTTGGCAGAAACTGTGTTTTCCAGTCTTTGAATCCGTAGCTCAAAAGATGTGGACATGGATTGAAGTGAGGAGTTGAAGGATTCAAATTTGTCATTTAGGAAAGATATCAATTCTGGTGGAACAGGAGGCCCACCAGAAGATGTGGATGGTTGGAATGAGGGTTGTGGAGAAAAATGAGGAAGCTGAGGTGAGAGAGGATCATGAAAAGGACTGACATTTTCATTAGGAGCTTGATCCTCATGCATAGGAGGCTGATCCTCTTGACTTAGGGGCTGGTCCCCTTCAGCTGGAGGCTGTTCCTCCTGTGCTTGGGGCTGATCCCCTTGAGCCTGAGGCTGGTCCTCCTGAGGTTGGGGCTGTTCCCCTTGGTCTTGAGGCTGTTCCTCTTGAACTGGAGGAGCCTCAACCACAGCTGGTCCTCTTCTAATTTGATTTCCCTCCAATCTAAATCCCATAAACTTCTGGATATTCTTGAAAGTGTAGATGTTTGACTTGGGAATGGATTGGGATTTTTCATTTTCCAATGGCACACCAAAGTGCTTGAACACTGAGGTCAGATGTGCTCCATAAGGTAGAGATCTCTTGAGGTCTGCTCTTGTAGTTTCAGAAATGATTTGATAAAGAATCACATGAAGGTTGACCTTGATATCTTTGACCATGCAATATAGTATGAATCTCTGGATATCTGTCAGTCTATCCCTCCCACCACCTTGAGGGGTAACTATAGTTGTCAAGATGTGGTGAATTACCCTTAATACAGGTGGAAATGAGTTGGCATTAAACCTAGTCACATAGGTTTGTTTGGCATCTGATGGATCTGCAGGATGGCCTGTCAAGATTGAGTAGGCTTCATGTAAGTCAAATTCAAATTCATGGTAGTCAGCCCCTTCATCTGGCACTTTGAAAATGGAGGCTGCTACTGCAGTTGGCATGTCTATCTCTATCCCCTTGACTTTGGATTTAAAACCTTCTTCTGTGCAGGTGAGGTTTTTGTAGAACTCTCTAACTAACCTTGGATAGCAGACTTGAAATTCAGATATAAAGGGTATCCAAGATTGGAAGGAAAAGTAGGTTTGAATTTCGGGGAGAGAGTCTGCTAATTGGGTGTCTGTAAGGTCTAGAATTCTTGGCTTCAAAATCAGTTTGGCAGCACTCACGGATTCTGAGGGAATCCTCTTGAGACTCAGTAAGAGGAGGAGGAAGATGATTCCTCAGGATGGTCAGAGGAATCCCCGAAATCTCTGATCTAGGGTTTGAAACTTGTCTACCTCTGCCAGTAGTGGAGGTCCTACCTCTCTTTGAAGCTCTGAGAGGTGCAGAAGAGGATCCTGGAAGCTCTGCAGGATCATTTCTTCGCTTGGTTCTTCTTTCCATCTGTTCAACTGGAACCTGTGCCGGAACCGCCTTGAAGAGCCTGAGACCTTGCGCCACGGCGGGGACCAACTTGCGGACCATGGTGCAGGAAGGAGTGGAATTTCAGAGAGGAGATGGAAGATTGGAGAGGTGATTGAAGATTAGAGAGAGATGGTGAAAATTTCTTGCCGGAATGGTGAGAGTTTGGCCGTCGGGTCGACCTGATGCCCAAAAAGGGATGCAGTGGTACACTGCCCCGCAGGAACAACAAGGGTTTAAGGTGAACCCGAAGGATTTGAAAAGGTTCTGGCAAGAAGGCAGTGTCGACACATGAGGAAGGGTGTGTCGACCTGACTGGGATTGTGTGTCGACACGAGAGAGAATTGTGTCGACACAGCCTTTGAGAGAAATGTGAATTTTTGAGAGGAAATTTTTGAGATATTTGGGGACATCTTTATAATGATAAATAATGAGAGGAATTATCATTTCAAGGATTTTTAAGAGGCCTAAAAATTCATTTGTTGTATTTTGCAAAAATTCATTACAGTTCAAGTATTTCACACAATTTCCAACAGGATATTAGCATTCCAAGACTTGAATCAACAAAATGATAAATTGAGGGATATAATGTATCTAACAATCAACCAAAATCTACCATGTTTCTCAATTTTCAAGAATTAAAGATATCATCTAGACTAAACACTTGTGTTGAAAGTAAAACACAAACTTAAAGAACAACTTGATGAAGGAGGAAGATGATTCTTTCTAAACAAATCTCCAATAATTTTCATATTTTTGTTCTTTTAACAAACTATCAAATGATGTAAATCTCTTTCACTCAAGTACTAGTGCTTTTTACACACCATAGTCCCTGGATACTCAAGATTTAGTCATTGTCAAGTCTCAAAGGGGTAAATGATGACCTTTTGACATGAAAATATACGTTTTGTAGACGCCAATATTTCCAGTTACTCAGTCATCATCAAAAAGCATAGCACATAATTGCTTAAATTTTGAGGTTATTTTCAATTTGGATCCCCTTTGAACAGAGTTAACAATAATGCCTCATGACATGCATAGCACTTCATTCATTGTGAAGGTGTGCAGTTTCTCAGCACAGATGTCATTGCTCTGTTGGATTTTACAAGATTTTGGAGAGTTTGTAAGATAGAATTCAAATACATCCAGTCATCAGTTGCAAACAAGGAAATGTTTTAAGTTCAAGACACAAATTGTAATTTAGTTTAGGAAGAGATCTGAGTTTCTGTGGATTGAGAGACATAGTGGAAAGTTGATTAGTAAAAAATATAATGTATCACTCAAGGTTCATTTTGAGACTCTAGACTTTAGAATGAGGACATCATGCAAGGAATTGATGAAATGCAAGAAGGGTTTGAAATTTGCAAAAAATGACTTGTGAATTTTCTAGCTCCCCCTGAGATGATGATTTCAATCATTTTTCATCAAAATAAAGATATGCATTTTTGAAATCAGAAAGAATGTTTCTTTTGGATAACAAAGATTTCTTCTCAACAATTGTATATTCATTTCTTGGTACTTGGCGGAGACACATACTCTCGCATAGTGAAAGTGTCCAGACAAGCATAACCTGTCCTTCTCCAAGTCACCATTTGATATACCAAGAGATTTCAATACAATAAGAGTTGAAGAATTTATTATCAAAAAGAAATGAAGGTTAAAACTGTGCAAGTTTTGAAATCAGAAAAGAAATTCTCTTTGAACAATAAAAGCTCCCCCTCAACTATTGCATATTGACTTCTTAGTACTTGGCGGAGATATGTTCTCACGCATAGTGAAAGTGTCTAGACAAGCATAACCTGTCCTTCTCCAAATCACTATTTGATATACCAAGAAGTTTCAACACAATCAGAAGTGAAGAATTTATTGTAAAAAGGGAAATGGAATTGAAAAGGAGAGAGATATGAGCAATGTAGCTTGAGGAAGCAAGGAGTTATGAAATACAAAGAACTCCCCCTTAGACAATGCATAGCACTCAACCCAAACTTTAAGAGAGATCAGAAGGATGGACATTTACAAAGACCAAGTTCTCTCCTTAAAGATGAGAATCTATTTTCAGGAAGGGGTTTTGTGAATATGTCTGCAATTTGTTTTTCAGTTTCAATAAAATGGAGTTCAAAAGATTTCTTTGCAACCTCATCTCTCAAGAAATGATGCCTGATTTCAATGTGTTTTGTTCTAGAATGCTGAATGGGGTTTTTAGAAAGATTGATTGCACTTGTGTTGTCACATAGGATGGGTACACACCCTAAATCTTGGTTATAATCAAGAAGTTGATGTTTCACCCAGAGAATCTGAGTTCCACATCTACCTGCTGCAACATATTCAGCTTCTGCTGTTGACAGAGCCACTGAATGTTGCTTCTTAGAAGCCCAAGAAATAAGGCACCCACCTAGAAATACACACAAGCCACTTGTGCTTTTTCTATCTAACTTACACCCAGCATAATCAGCATCACAATAGGCAAACAATTCTAACTTGCAACCAGCAGGATACCAAATTCCTAAGTCACATGTTCCAACAAGATATTTAAAAATTCTTTTCACAGCAAGCATATGACTTTCTTTAGGATTAGATTGGAATCTAGCACATAAGCACACACAAAACTGAATGTCAGGTCTAGAAGTAGTAAGGTAGAGCAGAGAGCCAATCATACCTCTGTAGGTCTTTGGATCTACTGACTTACCAGATGGGTCTTCTTCTAGCTTAGCATTTATTGCAATGGGTGTGCTTGAATGTTTAAGGTTCTGATAGTCAAACCTTTTCAGTAGCTCCTTGACATATTTGGTTTGACTGATGAAGATTCCTTCATTTGTTTGGTTAACCTGCAATCCCAAAAAGAATGTTAAATCTCCCATTAAGCTCATTTCAAATTCATTCTGCATTTGATTTGAAAATTCAGTGCAAAGGCCTTTATTGGTGGAGCCAAAAATTATGTCATCAACATAAATTTGGACCACAATTATTTGATTTTTTACTGTTTTTGTGAACAATGTTTGATCAACATTACCTCTAGAATATCCTTTTTCAAGTAAAAAGGAACTCAAACGATCATACCAAGCTCTTGGAGCTTGTTTAAGACCATAGAGTGCCTTATTAAGCTTGAAAACATGGTTAGGATATTTTTCATTTCAAATCCAGGAGGTTGTTCAACAAAACATTTTCCTTTATATATCCATTTAGAAATGCACTTTTAACATCCATTTGAAAGACTTTGAATTTCATGGAGGATGCAAAAGCAAGGAAAATTCTCACAGCTTCTAGTCTAGCTACAGGGGCATAAGATTCTTCAAAGTCAATTCCAAATTCTTGGTTATACCCCTTTGCAACTAGCCTAGCTTTGTTTCTTATTACTTGACCAGCTTCATTCAATTTATTTCTGAAAACCCATCTAGTGCCAATCACTGTTTGGTCACTAGGTCTAGGCACTAATTCCCACACTTGATTTCTTTCAAATTGATGAAGTTCATCATGCATAGCATTAATCCAATCAGAACTGGATAAGGCTTCATCAATTGACTTGGGTTCAATTTGGGAAATTAGAGCTAGTGAGTCTTCTTCAATGTTTTGCAAAAAGGATGATCTGGTCCTAACTCTATCATTTAGATTGCCAACTACACTGTCTAATGGGTGATCTCTTAGAAAACGAGGTTCAGAAATTACCTGTTGAGAAGTGCCCACTTCTGGAGTGAACCACTTGAGATGGTGAGTTGTTGTTCAGGTTTTCTTCAATGTTATTAATCTCCTCAACGGTTGGTGAAGAATCCACAATGAGGTCATCCTCTTCATTGTCTTGTTTTTCCCTGCAAGATTTAGAATCATTAGTGGAAAAGGAATTTTCATCAAAAATAACATGTGGAGATTCTTCAACAGATTTGGTTTTCAATATGTACACTTTGAAGGCCCTTGACACTTCAGAATAGCCAAGGAAGATAGCTTCCTGACTCTTAGCATCAAACTTGTCAAGGTTTTCTTTGTTATTATTGTGTACATAGCATTTGCACCCAAAAGTTTTGAAGTAGGAAACAGTTGGCTTTTTGTTTTTCAATAATTCATAGGGGTTTTCTTGATTTTTGGTCTGACCAATGCTCTATTGAGTATGTGGTTTGCTGTGTTCACAGCTTCAGCCCAGAAGGATTTGGGCAAGTTACTCTCAAGAAGCATGGTTCTAGCCATTTCCACAAGAGTTCTGTTCTTTCTTTCCACAACTCCATTTTGTTCTGGAGTTCTTGGTGAAGAAAACTTGTGGAATATCTGAAATTCAGCACAAAATCAGAAAAGGATGTGTTTTCAAATTCACCCCCATGATCAGTTAAGATGTTTTTGATTTTATATGGATAAGTGGTTAAGACAGTGGTACAAAAGTTCCTGAATTCAAGGCATGCATCACTTTTGTGAGATAGAAAAATAACCCAGGTAAATCTAGTAAAGTCATCAATGATTACAAATCCATATCTTTTGCCACTCAAGCTTAGAACTCTTGTTGGCCCAAAGAGGTCCATGTGAAGAAGTTCTAGTGGCTTAGATGTGAGTACATCATTGAAGACTTTAAAGGATTTTCTAGTTTGTTTTCCTTTAGCACAGATCCCACAAATTTGACCTTCAACACTAGAAAAGGATTCAGGAAGACCTTTAACCAAATTCAATCTTAACAACTTATTCATTGTTCTGAAGCTTGCATGGCCAAGTCTTTTGTGCCAAGTCCATGCAATTTCATCTTTATTTGCAACAAAACAAAGATTTTCAGAAAAGTTTTTATTAAGGTTGATCATGTAGACATTGTTTTCTCTTTTTCCAAAGAATTTGATTTTATCAGTTGATGAATCTATTATCTTGCAAAAATCAGATTCAAACACAACTTTGTGACCTTTGTCACATAGTTGGCTGATACTGAGCAAATTATAATCAAGTCCATCAACTAACAAGACATTATCTACAGAGTTTGAAGAAGTTTGACCAACCTTACCAGATCCAATGATCTTTCCTTTATTTTTACCTCCAAAGGTGACTGACCCTCCCTCCTTTTCAAGCAGGAATGAGAATTTGGCTCTATCTCCAGTCATATGTCGTGAACACCCACTGTCAAGAAACCATACATTTGTGTTGGGTGCACGACTTCCCTGCAACAAGATCAGTGGAGAGAAGATTTTGGTACCCAAACAGAGTTGGGACCATCAGAATGATTTAACAAAGACAGCAAATCCTTTCTCACCCAAATTTGATTTGTTTTAGATTTTTGTTTTGTTACTTTGGTGTTTTCAGCATTTTTCTGTTTGTTCTTTCTTTTAGGAATGAAAGCACCAAGATCTTTGTTTTTGGTAGGAGGGGAGTTTTTCATTTGAAAATTTGAGTTCATAGAAGGAGGTGGAATCCATGGATTGTGTTGGTACATCCAGAAATTTGGATAAGGGTATTGAGGATAATACCAACAGGGATTTTCATACCATTGGTTCCAAGGATTAATCCAATTTTCTTGAGGAGCTGTCTTGGAGGTCCAAGGTTTTTCATGGATCATTTCTTTTCCCTTTTTCTTATTTCTCAGATTTTTATTTGAATTTTTAGTTGAGTTGATTATGGTTTTTGGTGTTGAACAGGTCGACCTGTCAGGGGACTGTGTCGACCTGACAGTCTTCTTTTGTTTTGAATTTTTGATTTGTTTTGAGTTTTGTTTGGGTTTTTGTTTGGGGTTTTGTTTGCTGTTTGTTGGATTTCAGTGTTTTCCAGATTGGGACCTTTAACAAAGTTGATTAATGGTGCTTTTCCCTTTTTCTCACCAGATTTATCTTTTGTTGATTTCTTTTTGTTGAATCCCAATCCATGAGATGTGGTTGTCTTGTTGGATCCTAGCAATGCCTCTAGGTTATCTTGGCCTTTTGTGAAGGTTTGGATAACCTCCTCCTTTTCCTTTAGCTGGTTTTTAAGAATTTCAATTTCTTCAATTTTCTGTTGTTTTTCTTGTTTTTCAATTTCCAGCTTTTCATTTAAATTTCTGAAGTCTTGGGAGGCCTTCTGAGAGGCAAGCTTTAAATCATCAATTTGGTTCAGTAAATTTTCTTTTTCTTCAAGCAATTCTGTTACTTCAGATTCCAGTTCACAGGTTCTATTGTTTGAAGATTGGTTATGGTAAAGATTTTCAATTTTCTTTTTGATGTGTTTGTTTTCTTTTCTCATTTCAGAGTATCTTTCTACCAATTCAGCATACACATCCTGCCAATCTTCAACACTATAATCTTCAAAGGAAGTATTTACCTTTCCATCTGTGCTGTTGGCCATGAAGCAAACTTCCTCACTCTCTGAGCTTGAGGACTTCTTCTCTTCTTCTTCCTCACTTGTGTCTTCATCAGACCAAGTGGCTACCATGGCCTTGGGCTTCTTGTATTTCTGGAATCTTTTGTGCTTTTCCTTTTTGTTCTCAGGACACTCTCCCTTCATGTGTCCTGGCTTGTTGCACCTGTAACAGATAACATTCTCATCAGGTTTATGATTCTTATTGAAATTGGAAGAGGAAATATTCTTCTTACCTGGGGAAATTTCTTTTTCCCAGTCATTTTCCCTTTCCTATATTTCAAGAATTTCCTGAATTGTCTGGTCATGAGGGCAATCTCATCCTCATTTGACTCAGATTCTTCAGAACTTGTTTTATCCTGATTTTTATCTTTGTTGCTTGAAGAGGCTTTGAGTGCCATAGGCTTGGTCTTAATGATAAGATCTTCATTTCTTCTTAAGTTTATTTCATACGTCATTAAAGATCCAATCAATTCATCCAAAGACATTTTGGATAAATCTTTTGAATCTTCAATAACAGTGGCCTTGGTATGCCAAATTGAAGAAAGTGAACGCAAAATTTTTCTTACCAAATCTGCATCAGTATACTCCTTACCCAAAGCCTTGAGTCCATTGACAATCACCATAAATCTGGCAAACATTTCAGAAATAGATTCATTAGATTTCATCATGAAAAGTTCATATTCTGAAACTAAGATATTTGCCTTGGTCTCCTTGACCTGAGATGTTCCCTCATAGAGTAGTTCGAGTTTATCCCACATCTCTTTGGCAGATTTACACATAGAGATTCTCGAATACTCCTTGGGATGGACAGCACATTGAATCATGTTCATGGCACTGTAATTCAATGTAGCTCTCCTAATTTGTTCCCTCGTCCAGGTTTCTTCCTCACCCTGGTTTTCATAGGGACCAGCCTCAACTACTTTCCAGATCTCATAGTTCTGGGCCCTTAAGAATACTTGCATTCTGTTCTTCCAATAAGAATAGTCCAAACCATTAAAGAATGGTGGCCTATTTATGGAATGGCCCTCAGCTATGAAACCCTTTGAGTCCATGACACTTAAGTAAATGCAAAGAGAAGTAGTTGAGCAAGCAAGCAAACAAACAACCAGACAAACAGACAAACAAACACTCAATACTCAGAAACAAAAGCTGCTCAGTTCAAATCAGATCGATGTAAACCCGCTCTGATACCAATTGAAGGATCGAAATAAATGTGTGGAAAAGATCTAGAAGGGGGGGATGAATAGATCTTAGCCACTTTTGCGGAAGCTTAAATAATTTTTAAAACTATTTAGAATCAGAGGCAATGTTATCAGTGAAAAGCTACTGATCTGATTAGATTGGAGTGAGTTGAAAAACTTAGATGTGAATCAAGTTGATTAAGTGAATTAAAAACGAATCCTATGCAAGCATCTAGCGGATGAATCAGTCAAACCACAGAAAACAAATGCACAAGGATTTTTAGGTGGTTCGGAAATCACCCATGTGATTCCTACATCCACCCCTCACAACCCGTGAGGATTCACTAACACAACTGGGTAACACACCCACTGGAGCCTGACAACTCCAACACTGAAGAGCTTACAACTCACACCACTTCTAGAGCAAGACTACTCTAGAACAACTGAGCAAGACTGCTCAACCACACTTGAGTTTGACAACTCAACACTGAGCACAACGGCTCACAACAACCTGAGCACAAGGCTCACACATAGACTTGCTAGACACCAACTTAAGACATAGATCCTCTAGCAACAGATCTAGTCGAAGTTTGAGAACTCTAAAGAGAATTATGCAGAAGTACTTGCATAATCTCAAGAGATATCTCAGAAGAACAGAAGAAATGTAAAATTGAATTGAAAGTCTTCGTTCTTTAGTGTACTCCCTTGTAGAGACTTGAATTGGGAAGAAGAATGTGAAGCTTGAAGTCCAAGTCGATGCTCTGCAATCTGAGAAGTTGGATCTTCCTCGAGTTCTTCACCAAGGAGTCTTCTACAGGATCTGCTTCCTTGGAATGCTTCGAAGGAATCTACAGGAATCAAATTCCAATTCCCACACCTTGAATGGGTGGGAATTAGTCTTCTGGAAGCAATTGGAGAGCAGAGGAGGAGACACGAGCTCTTCTGGCCGCCAGGAGCTTCTTGGAGGCTCTGAGAGAGTTGGTTTCTTCTCACCTTGAAAACAGGCCGAAAAGAACCTTTTATACCCTTAGGATTCCAAAGATACCCTTTTGGGGTACAAGGGCACGCTTTCCTAGGAAGATTCTGATCGCCCTAGAAGGACACGTGGCAGCCATCAACTTTTAAGATGAAAAGTTTCCGTAGTGTGTCGACCTGCCCTGGTGGTTGTGTCGACACACTGTCCCAAAGATGGAAAAACCTGTTCTGGGAGGAAGGTCCCGTGTCGACCTGCTCTTGAGTGTGTCGACCTGCTGTCCCAATTCCTCAAACTGGCTGTTCTGGGAACTGGGTCTAGTGTCGACCTGCTCTGGGAGTGTGTCGACCTGGGTACCCTTGATCTCTGGAAAACTGCCACTCGTGTCGACACACTCTTGACATGTGTCGACACACTCTTGACATTTTTGCACAATTTCTTTGAGTCTGTGTTGATGTGTCGACACCATTGATGGGTGTGTCGACACATCTTTTGCATAAAAAGTTTGTACCTGAAAAATAAACACATATATCATTAGTTAAATGATTTATCATTACCATAAATGATAAATGTGGTTTGAAAAATGCTTTTTGAGCATGACTTTCAGGTATGATGCTTTTGACATGTTCAATTAAATTGCTTTAAGAACACTTCTTGTCATCATCAAAATAGGAGGGAAATGATATGAATTAGGCATTCAACCCAACAATCTCCCCCTTTTTGATGATGGCAACATTAAATCCATATTTGAATGTGGTTTTGATGAAGTGTGATTTTTTAAGCAATTTTTATTGATTAAGTTTTTGTTTTTCTTTTTGTTCATACTTGTCAATGTCCTTTTGATATTGTTCAGTAACAATTGATGATATTATTGTGAGAGACAATGTTACTTGAAATTAGAAGTTTTGTGCACACAAGTCAACAGTTGAACAAGTATTCACACACAAAGACAAAAATTTGTATTGAAGCCAAACAACCATTTCATTTCATTCATTTCATTCAAAAGATCAAAGATCATTACATTCATTCTTCTCCCCCTTTGACATTATCAAAAAATGTACATTAGGTAGAAGATGGAGGAGGAGGAGGAATTGGAGCTAGAAGCATCTCAATATCTGACAATCTTTTATCCATTGACTTCATGCTTGACTTTATCTGTTCATGGATAGTTGTCAGTCGAGTGTGAAGATAATGCTCCATTCTATCAGTGTGTTCTATCAAGGTGCTCTGAGTTCTTTTCAATTCATCTGAAGCATGTTGAGAACTTGATGAGCCAGCTGACCAGCTAGGTCTTTGCAAGATTTTGATCTCCTTGGTCAAATCTGTGAGCTGTTTGTCTATGTGCTCATTGAAATTCCTCATACTTTCCAAATCATCCACAAAATGAGCAAATGACAATCTGGTGCTTGAAATCTCATGCAATGTTTGGTTGGTGTTGAAGACATCTGCTTGGGAATTTGCCAATATTCCCTTCATAACTATCTCCAACTTGTCTTGATGCTCTTTTAGCTGTAGAGAGGCATCTGCCAATGTGCCAATCAACCTAGTGAACCTTTGAGCTGCATAATCTGAAGCTGCCTTCTGTTCAATAAATTTGGCAGAAACTGTGTTTTCCAGTCTTTGAATCCGTAGCTCAAAAGATGTGGACATGGATTGAAGTGAGGAGTTGAAGGATTCAAATTTGTCATTTAGAAAAGATATCAATTCTGGTGGAACAGAAGGCCCACCAGAAGATGTGGATGGGTGGAATGAGGGTTGTGGAGAAAAATGAGGAAGCTGAGGTGAGAGAGGATCATGAAAAGGACTGACATTTTCATTAGGAGCTTGATCCTCATGCATAGGAGGCTGACCCTCTTGACTTAGGGCTGGTCCCCTTCAGCTGGAGGCTGTTCCTCCTGTGCTTGGGGCTGATCCCCTTGAGCCTGAGGCTGGTCCTCCTGAGGTTGGGGCTGTTCCCCTTGGTCTTGAGGCTGTCCTCTTGAACTGGAGGAGCCTCAACCACAGCTGGTCCTCTTCGAATTTGATTTCCCTCCAATCTAAATCCCATAAACTTCTGGATATTCTTGAAGTGTAGATGTTTGACTTTGGAATGGATTGGGATTTTTCATTTTCCAGTGGCACATCAAAGTGCTTGAACACTGAGGTCAAATGTGCTCCATAAGGTAGAGATCTCTTGAGGTCTGTCCTTGTAGTTTCAGAAATGATTTGATACAGAATCACATGAAGGTTGACCTTGATATCTTTGACCATGCAATAGAGTATGAATCTCTGGATATCTGTCAATCTATCCCTCCCACCACCTTGAGGGGTAACTATAGTTGTCAAGATGTGGTGAATTACCCTTAATACAGGTGGAAATGAGTTGGCATTAAACCTAGTCACATAGGTTTGTTTGGGATCTGATGGATCTGCAGGATGGCCTGTCAACATGGAATAGGCTTCATGTAAATCAAATTCAAATTCATGGTAGTCTGCCCCTTCATCTGGTACTTTGAAAATGGAGGCAGCTACTGAAGTTGGCATGACTATATCTATCCCCTTGACTTTGGATTCAAAACCTTCTTCTGTGCAGGTGAGGTTCTTGTAGAACTCTCTAACTAACCTTGGATAGCAGACTTGAAATTCAGATATAAAAGGTATCCAAGATTGGAAAGAAAAGTAGGTCTGAATTTCGGGGAGAGAGTCTGCTAATTGGGTGTCTGAAAGGTCTAGAATTCTTGGCTTCAAAATCAGTTTGGCAGCACTCACTGATTCTGAGGGAATGTCCTCTTTAGAGTCAGAAGAGGAGGAGAAGATGATTCCTCAGGATGGTCAGAGGAATCCCCCGAAATCTCTGGTCTAGGGTTTGAAACTTGTCTACCTCTGCCAGTAGTGGAGGTCCTACCTCTCTTTGAAGCTCTGAGAGGTGCAGAAGAAGATTCTGGAAGCTCTGTAGGATCATTTCTTCGCTTGGTTCTTCTTTCCATCTGGGCATCGGCACTGGTTGCCGGAACCGGCCTTGAAGAGGCCTTAGACCTTGCGCCACGGCGGGGACCAAGCTTGCGGACCATGGTGCAGGATGAGTGGAATTTCAGAGAGGAGATGGAAGTGGAGGAGCAGAGAGATGATGGAAGGGGGGATGAGAGCTTGAGAGAAGCTGGAGAGGTTTTCTTGCCGGAAAGAAGTGGAAATGAGGCCATCGGGTCGACCTGACTCCCAAATAGAGAAGCAGTGGTACACTGCCCCGCAGGAACAACAAGAGTTTAAGGTGAACCCTAACGGGCTGAAAAAGAGTTCTGGCAAGGGGTGTGTCGACACAGGAAGAGGGTGTGTCGACCTGACCCAGAGAGTGTGTCGACACAGCCTTGAAGAAAATTTGAATTTTGAAGAGGAAATTTTTGAGAAATTTGGGAATATCTTTAGAATGATTAGGAATGAGAGGAATTATCATTTCAAGGATTTTTAAGGGGCTTAAAAAATCATTTATTATATTTTGCAAAAATGCATCACAAATCCAGTTTTTCAAGCAATTTCCTAACAGGATATTAGCATTCCTAGACTTGGGTCAACAAAATGATAAATTGAGAGATATAATGTATTTAACAATCAACTCAGAACTACCATGTTTCTCAATTTTCAAGAATTAAAGATGTCATCTAGACCAAAGACAATTTTGTTGAAATTAAAACACAAACTTAAAGAACAACTTGATGAAGGAAGAAGATGATTCTTTCTAAACAAATCTCCAATAATTTTCATATTTTTGTTCTTTTAACAAACTATCAAATGATATGAATCTCTTTCACTCAAGTACTAGTGCTTTTTACACACCATAGTCCCTGGATACTTAAGATTTAGTCATTGTCAAGTCTCAAAGGGGTAAATGATGACCTTTTGACATGAAAATATACGTTTTGTAGACGCCAATATTTCCAGTTACTCAGTCATCATCAAAAAGCATAGCACATTTTGCTTAGAGTTGAATTTATTTTCAATTTTGATCCCCTTTGAACAGAGTTAGCAATAATGCCTCATGACATGCATGGCACTTCATTCATTGTGAAGGTGTGCAGTTTCTCAGCACAGATGCCATTGCTCTGTTGGATTTTTACAAGATTTTGGAGAGTTTGTGAGATAGAACCCAAATACATCCAGTCATCAGTTGCAAACAAGGAAATGTTTTAAGTTCAGACACAAATTGTAATTTAGTTTAGGAAGAGATCTGAATTTCTGTGGATTGAGAGACATAGTGAAAAGTTGATTAGTAAAAATATAATGTATCACTCAAGGTTCATTTTGAGACTCTAGACTGTAGAATGAGGACATCATGCAAGGAATTGATGAAATGCAAGAAGGGTGTTGAATTTTGCAAAAGAAATGACTTGAATTTTCTAGCTCCCCCTGAGATGATGATTACAACCATTTTTCATCAAAATAAAGACATGCAATTTTGAAATCAGTAAGAAATTTTCTTCTTGGACAACAAAGAGCTTCTCCTCAAGAATTGTATATCCATTTCTTGGTACTTGGCGGAGACACATACTCTCGCATAGTGAAAGTGTCCAGACAAGCATAACCTGTCCTTCTCCAAGTCACCATTTGATATACCAAGAAATTTCAATACAAGAAGAGTTGAAGACCTCATTATCAAAAAGAATAGAAGTTAAAACTGTGCAAGTTTTAAATCAGAAAAGAAATTCTCTTTGAACAATAAAAGCTCCCCCTCAACTATTGCATATCAACTTCTTAGTACTTGGCGGAGACATATACTCTCGCATAGTGAAAGTGTCCAGACAAGCATAACTTGTCCTTCTCCAAATCACCATTTGATATACCAAGAAGTTTCAACACAATCAGAAGTGGAGAATTTATTGTAAAAAGAAGGAATTAGAATTGAGAAAGAAAGAGATATGAACAATGTAACTTGAGGAGGCAAAGATTTATGAAATGCACAGAACTCCCCCTTAGACAATGCATTACACTTAACCCAAACCTTGAGAGAAATCAAGAGGATGTCTACAAAGACCAAGTTCTCTCCTTAAGGATGAAAATCTGTTTTCAGGAAGGGGTTTAGTGAATATGTCTGCAATTTGTTTTTCAGTTTCAATAAAATGGAGTTCAAAAGATTTCTTTGCAACCTCATCTCTCAAGAAATGATGCCTAATTTCAATGTGTTTTGTTCTGGAGTGCTGAATGGGATTTTTAGAAAGGTTGATTGCACTTGTGTTATCACATAGGATGGGTACACACCCTAAATCTTGGTTGTAATCCAGAAGTTGATGTTTCACCCAGAGAATCTGAGTTCCACATCTACCTGCTGCAACATATTCAGCTTCTGCTGTTGACAGAGCCACTGAATGTTGCTTTTTAGAAGCCCAAGAGATAAGGCACCCACCTAGAAATAGACACAAGCCACTTGTACTTTTTCTATCTAACTTACACCCAGCATAATCAGCATCACAATAGGCAAACAATTCTAACTTGCAACCAGCAGGATACCAAATTCCTAATTCACATGTTCCAACAAGATACTTAAAAATTCTTTTTACAGCAAGCATATGACTTTCTTTAGGGTTTGATTGGAATCTAGCACATAAGCACACACAAAATTGAATGTCAGGTCTAGAAGTAGTAAGGTAGAGCAGAGAGCCAATCATACCTCTGTAGGTCTTTGGATCTACTGACTTACCAGATGGGTCTTCTTCTAGCTTAGCATTTATTGCAATGGGTGTACTTGAATGTTTTAGGTTCTGATAGTCAAACCTTTTCAGTAGCTCCTTGACATATTTGGTTTGACTGATGAAGATTCCTTCATTTGTTTGGTTAACCTGCAATCCCAAAAAGAATGTTAAATCTCCCATTAAGCTCATCTCAAATTCATTCTTCATTTGATTTGAAAATTCAGTGCAAAGGCCTTTATTGGTGGAGCCAAAAATTATGTCATCAACATAAATTTGGACCACAATTATTTGATTTTTTACTATTTTTGTGAACAATGTTTGATCAACATTACCTCTAGAATATCCTTTTTCAAGTAAAAAGGAACTCAAACGATCATACCAAGCTCTTGGAGCTTGTTTAAGACCATAGAGTGCTTATTAAGCTTGAAAACATGGTTAGGATATTTTTCATTTTCAAATCCAGGAGGTTGTTCAACAAAACATTTTCCTTTATATATCCATTTAGAAAAGCACTTTTGACATCCATTTGATAGACTTTAAATTTCATGGAGGATGCAAAAGCAAGGAAAATTCTTACAGCTTCTAGTCTAGCTACAGGGGCATAAGATTCTTCAAAGTCAATTCCAAATTCTTGGTTATACCCCTTTGCAACTAGCCTAGCTTTGTTTCTAATTACCTGACCAGATTCATTCAATTTATTTCTGAAAACCCATCTAGTACCAATCACCACTTGGTTACTAGGTCTAGGTACTAATTCCCATACTTGATTTCTTTCGAATTGATGAAGCTCATCATGCATAGCATCAATCCAATCAGAGCTGGATAAGGCTTCATCAATTGACTTGGGTTCAATTTGGGAAATTAGAGCTAGTGAGTCTTCTTCAATGTTTTGCAAAAAGGATGATCTGGTCCTAACTCTATCATTTAGATTGCCAACTACACTGTCTAATGGGTGATCTCTTAGAAAACGAGGTTCAGAAATTACCTGTTGAGAAGTGCCCATTTCTGGGACAATGTTACCTGAGCCACTTGGAGATGGTGTGTTCAGGTTCTCTTCAATGATTTCAGACTCCTCAACAGTTGGTGAAGAGTCCACAATAAGGTCATCCTCTTCATTATCTTGTTTTTCCCTGCAAGATTTAGAATCATTAGTTGAAAAGGAATTTTCATCAAAAATAACATGTGGAGATTCTTCAACAGTTTTGGTTTTTAATATGTACACCTTGAAAGCTCTTGACACTTCTGAATAGCCAAGGAAGATGGCTTCCTGACTCTTAGCATCAAACTTGTCAAGGTTTTCTTTGTTGTTATTGTGTACAAAGCACTTGCACCCAAAGATTTTAAAATAGGAAACAGTTGGCTTTTTGGTTTTCAACAATTCATAGGGGGTTTTCTTGATTTTTGGTCTGACCAATGCTCTATTGAGTATGTGGTTTGCTGTGTTCACAGCTTCAGCCCAGAAGGATTTGGGCAAGTTACTCTCAAGAAGCATGGTTCTAGCCATTTCCACAAGAGTTCTGTTCTTTCTTTCCACAACTCCATTTTGTTCTGGAGTTCTTGGTGAAGAAAACTTGTGGAATATCTGAAATTCAGCACAAAAATCAGAAAAGGATGTGTTTTCAAATTCACCCCCATGATCAGTTAAGATGTTTTTGATTTTATATGGATAAGTGGTTAAGACAGTGGTACAAAAGTTCCTGAATTCAAGGCATGCATCACTTTTGTGAGATAGAAAAATAACCCAAGTAAATCTAGTAAAATCATCAATGATTACAAATCCATATCTCTTGCCACTTAAGCTTAGAACTCTTGTTGGCCCAAAAAGGTCCATGTGAAGAAGTTCTAGTGGCTTAGATGTAAGTACCTCATTGAAGGTTTTAAAAGATTTTCTTGTTTGTTTTCCTCTAGAACAGATCCCACAAACTTGACCTTCAACACTAGAAAAGGATTCAGGAAGACCTTTAACCAAATTCAATCTTAACAACTTATTCATTGTTCTGAAGCTTGCATGGCCAAGTCTTTTGTGCCAAGTCCATGCAATTTCATCTTTATTTGCAACAAAACAAAGATTTTCAGAAAAGTTTTTATTAAGGTTGATCATGTAGACATTGTTTTCTCTTTTTCCAAAGAATTTGATTTTATCAGTTGATGAATCTATTATCTTGCAAAAATCAGATTCAAACACAACTTTGTGACCTTTGTCACATAGTTGGCTGATACTGAGCAAATTATAATCAAGTCCATCAACTAACAAGACATTATCTACAGAGTTTGAAGAAGTTTGACCAACCTTACCAGATCCAATGATCTTTCCTTTATTTTTACCTCCAAAGGTGACTGACCCTCCCTCCTTTTCAAGCAGGAATGAGAATTTGGCTCTATCTCCAGTCATATGTCGTGAACACCCACTGTCAAGAAACCATACATTTGTGTTGGGTGCACGACTTTCCTGCAACAAGATCAGTGGAGAGAAGATTTTGGTACCCAAACAGAGTTGGGACCATCAGAATGATTTAACAAATACATCAAATCCTTTCTCACCCAAATTTGATTTGTTTTTGACTTTTGTTTTGTTACTTTGGTGTTTTCAGCCTTTTTCTGTTTGTTCTTTCTTTTAGGAATGAAAGCACCAAGATCTTTATTTTTGGTAGGAGGGGAGTTTTTCATTTGAAAATTTGAGTTCATAGAGGAGGTGGAATCCATGGATTGTGTTGGTACATCCAGAAATTTGGATAAGGGTATTGAGGATAATACCAACAGGGATTTTCATACCATTGGTTCCAAGGATTAGTCCAATTTTCTTGAGGAGCTGTCTTGGAGGTCCAAGGTTTTTCATGGATCATTTCTTTTCCCTTTTTCTTATTTCTCAGATTTTTATTTGAATTTTTAGTTGAGTTGATTATGGTTTTTGGTGTTGAACAGGTCGACCTGTCAGGGGACTGTGTCGACCTGACAGTCTTCTTTTGTTTTTGAAATTTTGATTTGTTTTGAGTTTTGTTTGGGTTTTTGTTTGGGTTTTTGTTTGCTGTTTGTTGGATTTCAGTGTTTTCCAGATTGGGACCTTTAACAAAGTTGATTAATGGTGCTTTTCCCTTTTTCTCACCAGATTTATCTTTTGTTGATTTCTTTTTGTTGAATCCCAATCCATGAGATGTGGTTGTCATGTTGGATCCTAGCAATGCCTCTAGGTTATCTTGGCCTTTTGTAAGGTTTGGATAACCTTCTCCTTTTCCTTTAGCTGGTTTTTAAGAATTTCAATTTCTTCAATTTTCTGTTGTTTTTCTTGTTTTTCAATTTCCAGCTTTTCATTTACATTTCTGAATTCTTGGGAGGCCCTCTGAGAAGCAAGTTTTAAATTATCAATTAGGTTCAGTAAATTTTCTTTTTCCTCAAGCAATTCTGTTACTTCAGATTCCAGTTCACAGGTTCTATTGTTTGAAGATTGGTTATGGTAAAGATTTTCAATTTTCTTTTTGATGTGTTTGTTTTCTTTTCTCATTTCAGAGTATTTTTCTACCAATTCTGCATACACATCTTGCCAATCTTCAACACTATAATCTTCAAAGGAAGTATTTACCTTTCCATCTGTGCTGTTGGCCATGAAGCAAACTTCCTCACTCTCTGAGCTTGAGGACTTCTTCTCTTCTTCTTCCTCACTTGTGTCTTCATCAGACCAAGTGGCTACCATGGCCTTAGGCTTCTTGTATTTCTGGAATCTTTTGTGCTTTTCCTTTTTGTTCTCAGGACACTCTCCCTTCATGTGTCCTGGCTTGTTGCACCTGTAACAGATAACATTCTCATCAGGTTTATGATTCTTATTGAAATTGGAAGAGGAAATATTCTTCTTACCTGGGGAAAATTTCTTTTTCCCAGTCATTTTCCCTTTCCTATATTTCAAGAATTTCCTGAATTGTCTGGTCATGAGGGCAATCTCATCCTCATTTGACTCAGATTCTTCAGAACTTGTTTTATCCTGATTTTTATCTTTGTTGCTTGAAGAGGCTTTGAGTGCCATAGGCTTGGTCTTAATTAAGTGTTCTTCATTTCTTTTTAAGTTGATTTCATATGTCATTAAAGATCCAATCAATTCATCCAAAGAGATTTTGGACAGATCTTTTGAATCTTCAACGACAGTGGCCTTTGTATGCCAAATTGAAGAGAGTGAACGCAAGATTTTTCTTACCAAGTCTGCATCAGTATACTCCTTACCCAAAGCCTTGAGTCCATTGACTATCACCATGAATCTGGCAAACATTTCAGAAATAGATTCATTAGATTTCATCATAAAAAGTTCATATTCTGAAACTAAAATATTTGCCTTGGTCTCCTTGACCTGAGATGTTCCCTCATAGAGTAATTCGAGTTTATCCCACATTTCTTTGGCAGATTTGCACATAGAGATTCTCGAATACTCCTTGGGATGAACAGCACATTGAATCATATTCATGGCACTGTAATTCAATGTCGCTCTCCTTATTTGTTCCCTCGTCCAGGTTTCTTCCTCACCCTGGTTTTCATAGGGACCAGCCTCAACTACTTTCCAGATCTCATAGTTCTGGGCCCTTAAGAATACTTGCATTCTGTTCTTCCAATAAGAATAGTCCAAACCATTAAAGAATGGTGGCCTATTTATGGAATGGCCCTCAGCTATGAAACCCTTTGAGTCCATGACACTTAAGTAAATGCAAAGAGAAGTAGTTGAGCAAGCAAGCAAACAACCAGACAAACAGACAACCAAACACTCAATACTCAGAAACAAAAGCTGCTCAGTTCAAATCAGATCGATATAAACCCTCTCTGATACCAATTGAAGGATCGAATAAATGTGTGGAAAAGATCTAGAAGGGGGGGGATGAATAGATCTTAGCCACTTTTGCGGAAGCTTAAATAATTTTTAAAACTATTTAGAATCAGAGGCAATGTTATCAGTGAAAAGCTACTATCTGATTAGATTGGAGTGAGTTGAAAAACTTAGATGTGAATCAAGTTGATTAAGTGAATTAGAAACGAATCCTATGCAAGCATCTAGCGGATGAATCAGTCAAACCACAGAAAACAAATGCACAAGGATTTTTAGGTGGTTCGGAAATCACCCATGTGATTCCTACATCCACCCCTCACAACCCGTGAGGATTCACTAACACAACAGGGTAACACACCCACTGGAGCCTGACAACTCCAACACAGAAGAGCTTACAACTCACACCACTTCTAGAGCAAGACTACTCTAGAACAACTGAGCAAGACTGCTCAACCCACACTTGAGTCTGACAACTCAATACTGAGCACAACAGCTCACAACAACTTGAGCACAATGCTCACACTTAAACTTGCTAGACACCAACTTAAGACATAGATCCTCTAGCAACAGATCTAGTCGAAGTTTGAGAACTCTAAAGAGAATTATGCAGAAGTACTTGCATAATCTCAAGAGATATCTCAGAAGAACAGAAGAAATGTAAAATTGAATTGAAAGGACTTCGTTCTTCAGTGTACTCCCTTGTAGAGACTTGAATTGGGAAGAAGAATGTGAAGCTTGAAGTCCAAGTCGATGCTCTGCAATCTGAGAAGTTGGATCTTCCTCGAGTTCTTCACCAAAGGAGTCTTCTACAGGATCTGCTTCCTTGGAATGCTTCGAAGGAATCTACAGGAATCAAATTCCAATTCCCACACCTTGAATGGGTGGGAATTAGTCTTCTGGAAGCAATTGGAGAGCAGAGGAGGAGACACGAGCTCTTCTGGCCGCCAGGAGTTTCTTGGAGGCTCTTGGAGAGTTGGTTCCTTCTCTCTCTTAAAACAGGCCGAAAAGAACCTTTTATACCCTTAGGATTCCAAAGATACCCTTTGGGTATAAGGGCACACGATCCTAGGTTGATTCCCCATCGCCCTAGGCAGACACGTGGCAGCATCAATCTTTAAGATGAAGAGATTCCGTAGTGTGTCGACCTGCCCTGGTGGTTGTGTCGACACACTGTCCCAAAGATGGAAAAACCTGTTCTGGGAGGAAGGTCCCGTGTCGACCTGCTCTTGAGTGTGTCGACCTGCTGTCCCAATTCCTCAAACTAGCTGTTCTGGGAACTGGGTCTAGTGTCGACCTGCTCTGGGAGTGTGTCGACCTGGGGTACCTTTGATCTCTGGAAAACTGACACTCGTGTCGACACACTCTTGACATGTGTCGACACACTCTTGACATTTTTACACAATTTCCCTTTGAATCTGTGTTGATGTGTCGACACCATTGATGGGTGTGTCGACACATCTTTTGCATAAAATGTTAGTACCTGAAAAATAAACACATATATCATTAGTTAAATGATTTATCATGACCATAAATGATAAATGTGGATTGAAAAATACTTTATCAATCATAAATTTTAGGTATGATATTTTTTGACATGTTTCAATTAAATTGCTTTAAGAACACTTCTTGTCATCATCAAAATAGGAGGGAAATGATATGAATTAGGCATTCAACCCAACACATTTGTGGGTGCCCTAAAAATTTTTGCGACGACCCTCCTTATACCGGTACGATTATACCAATCCACGTCGGTATAGTGAGTCTCGTCACAGTGGGACATTTACCCAAGCACTGACACACATGATTGAGATGTACACAAATATGAATACAGAGTAGCGGAAGTAAAAGAACCACTGTCTTTTCATTTCATCATCCACATTAAACATACATGATCCATATAGCAATTTAAGGAACTAAGTCCACATAATGAAATACAAAATTCAAATTACATTGTTCGTCCACAATTTACGTAAGCTTCAATTACATAAGTCTCAATTACATACTATGAAAGTAAGATACAACAACAGTGACTCCACAACACTCTATTCTGCTCGCTCGGAGTCGCTCTCAACGGTCTCCTCCAAGAAAGTAGGGTCACCTGCTAAATCTGTACGCCGAAGCAAGAGTGAGTCTAAAAGACTCAGCAAGTAAACTCCATACACATCACACATGCATACATCACACGTAGGCCATTCATTCAATTTCGTTAATCAAAACATGTAGCATGGTTGTACAATAATAGAAAACTACTTATCATGATATTTCCACTAATTTCACTACGCATGATACATGGTTTAGGTCAATCCAAAATGAAATACCTACCGCATGCTTTCAACTCATTCATTCACATGAGAGCTACACTTACATTTAACTACAACATGATAGCAAATTTAGCATGGGATTCTCACACATAAGAAGGAAATACCCCTAACATGGATTCTACACACTTTTGCACATATAAACACCATTATAAACACATTAAGGCTGCTATTTTGACATGAATCCCACATTTTCATAACATGAATCACAATTTCACATTCTAACACATTTGTTTCCCATGTTTACACATTTGCACATTCACATTGTTTACTTTTACACATTACACATGTTCACACTACACAATTTGCACATATACACATTCACATTTTCACATTTAGATGCGTGACACATAGTCTAAACCACCACTAGAAGGACACATTCACATCACATAACACATAGACGCCACCTAGGCAACACAGTGACGGCTCTTGGTACTGCGCAGACCGGGAGAAGTAATCTCCACTCTAACCAGTGGTACTTGTCCACCTCCAGGATTTCATCCTAATGCCCATAGGATTCTAAACACATTGAACTTTTCCGTGGGGACTTTTCCACGGTACAGTTCCACAGCCCTCTATGGAAGCAGTGTCACACACGGCACATTTTACACATTTCCCGTTTATTATACACATAATTCTCACACAATTGGACACATGACTTACCTTTCACCATTTGGCATAGGTTCAGTTTTCCTAACATGATGCTACTGTTAACAGAGTTTAACACTCATTAATTTACACTAATCAGGTTGAAAACACATAATCAAACCATAACCATGATAGCATGCATTAATAACTCATTTTCACATGGAAATTTCACAATATAACCTACTATTACCCAAATCTCATGAAAATTGAACCACCCACTGTTTGCAGGTTTTAGACCACTCATGCAAATTTTTACATTTTTCTGAATTACACAGAATTTACAGAAAATGAAACACTCATTCACATGCCATTAATAATTCAGTTATCATGGAAGCACAACATAAATGTCGGATTTAACAATTCTCTAACCTGCATCTAACATTCATCTTATCACAGGAATTTTCCCCGAATTTATCAAGCATCATACAATTTACTGGAATTTAAAAAAAACAACCTACACATGCTCCCTATTTTCCAATACAGAAATTATAACAAATTTCATAATCATGGGAAAATTTCCAAATTTTCAGGACAAGGACTGACATACATACACATCGTCTATAAATTTTATGGAAACCCAATTACACATGGATCATGTGAACAGTAAGCTACCATATCCAAGATCTTTATCTCACATGCATTTCACATAATTCTAGCAATTTATACAAATTACAAAAATACATAGGAATCTCACAACACCTTCCTTTATCTATTTTACATAACATATAACATTTACAGTATATCCTCATGCGAAGAAATCTGAAAAATAATCATATATAAGGAAGAACAGCTCACTGTTCTGTCCTGAAGAACTAAACGGCAAAGCCTGACCGTTCAAGGAGGTTAACGGCAGCATCGTCTGCCGCCAACTCAAGATCTTAACGGCAAGAGATCTTGCCGTTAAGTTCCTGTCTGTGCAAAAACACAGACCGAACTCCAAAGATTGGTGAATGTAGGGGTTCCAGGACACGAAATAAATCCCATAAAATGCCTAAGACCTACTAGACATACACATGGACGACGGGGATGGGTTACTTGCCTCAGTAAAATTCTCCAAAGGGATCTAAATGGCCGGAGAAGCTCTCCTTGGGCAGTGCCAAGAAGCCTCCAAAATCCTCTTGCTCCGGTTTCTCTGTGGGTGTAGACAATAGCCCGGTGTTGGAGAAGCCTTCCCCAACGTGTAGACTTCCTCCTAGTTGGTGTAGATCGCCGGAAGAAGCCTCAATTCACCAGATCAAAGCCTCCAAAGGTTCAGGTTTTCTCTTGTTCTCACAGCTAGGGTTTCCCTTTTGCAAAGAGCCAAGAGAGCTCTTTCAGGTCACAAGGAGGGCTATTTTATAAGCCATGGCCTTGGAGTCCCACGCACAGGTGATGGGAAGGATGGATAGCCGTTGGGGACATCTCCCCAATCGGTGAGCAAGGCAAACCCGGAATTTCTGGGTCTGCTGCGCACAGAAATTCAGAGAAGTAGACGTCCACATAGATGGCTGTCTACTTTAGTGTTGGCGTCCATCGACATGGACGTTTACTCATCATAAACGTCCACTGATGTTGCCGCCAATTTGCTCTTCGGCCAAACTTAAAAACCATGCAGAAAAACCATATGTACACTATGTATATGCATGCAATATATGTAGCATAATATACACACTACTACACCATGCAATCAATCAATATTTACAGCTAATTTACACATGCATACGTAAGTACACCTAGTTAATATGTACGTAGATATCTACATATGCATACATGATATTTACACACAAGCACGAATCTACACACACAACAAAATAAAAGGACAAAATTTGAGGGCCTTACATTCTTAATGGGCCATTTTCATGGCCGGCCCAACCTCCAAACACTCCTTTTAAATGGACAAAAATACACCAAAAAATGGCCCATATATGAAGCCCCACAAAAGCCCACTAGCCAAAGCCCATCTCACCCCATGCAAGGGGTGAGCATAGGAAAATGCTACACCTCCCAAAAGGTGTTCTAGAAATGGAAAAAGGCTTTGTCTGTAAAGAAGGTTGGAAGGGCCCTTTTTGGGTGTGGCTTCTAGAACCTTTGTGTGAAAAGGCAAAAAGGGGAGTGGGGGCTGTTGCGTAAGAAGAGAGGGGGCTGGGAAGAAGTGGAGGGGCTGGCCTTCTTCTCCAAGGAAGAAGCAAGAAGGCTCCTGCGTTTTCCTGCTCCAAAGATGGCTGTTCTCGTGAGCCTCCAAGCTGCAGCAAGAAAGCAAGGAGAAAAGGAAAAGAAAAGGTAAAGAGAAGAAGAGAAGAGAGAAGGAAAGAGAAAAGAGAGAGAGAGAGCCACCTTTCCTTGGGATGTCTTGTCTTGGGAGTGTAGAGAGAGGAGGGAAGAGAGTAGGTGGCGATGGAAGCCTCTCCCTCTCCCCTTTTCTAAGCTTTCCTTTGTACTCCTCCCTCTATTCCCCTTTTCAAGGAGATGTCCAATCCATGTACTCCCCTTTTCATGATGTGAATATCCCATTCCTCTTTCTTTTGCATTGAATGCTTTCCTTTTTTCTTTTGTGTATTCTTTTTTTTGTTGTTGTTTAAGCTCCTTTTAATGAGAGGTCACGAGAGTGAGGGAGCCCCTCCTTGTGAAGGGGTGTTCTCTCCTCCCAACATCATTGATAAGACCTCCAATTTCCCCCCATGCCTCCATAAATAGTCTTGCACAAGCCTTCCTTTGGGGCATGTTTTCCCATCGTTTTGCCCTCCCCAAGAGATGTTTTCTTCACTGTTTCAACCCACCCCAACAAGCATTTTTGCATGGTTCAAACAGTCCCCTCATGTGCATTTTTGTGTTTGGGGCATGTCCCCTTTTCTAGCCAAGGGGTTGATCAATTAATGTTCATGCCCTCTTGCTTAGCCTCCATTTGCAATGGCCACTTTACACTGTTTAAACATCCCATTTCAGGCTCATAATCGCCCCATTGCCATGGGCATGACCAGATTGAACAGTTCTGGTTCATGGCCCATGAAGAGGAGGTTCTCCCGCCGATTCGAGTGGTCTGGAACCGGTTCTGGCGATTCGGCCAGGCTGAGGAGCAGTCCGCCGATTCGGCTGGCAGTATACACCCTTGGTTGGATTATGTGAGCAAGATCATGCTCCATGTGGTTTTAACCAAGAAAAGAGATAATAGATCGACAAAAGATCCATCCAAATCCCCGAGTTGGACAATGCAATGCCTATGTCCGGATGTATGGGTTCACATGTCATTCATTCGCCCCCTTGGATTTTTGTGGTCATGACATTACCCGGTCTCCTCAGAGACGTGCCTTGGGAGTCGGCGTCGTGTGCCATTAGGGTTATGTCGTCCTTCGGCATATACTCTCTTTTTGGTGCCATCTCCATTCATGGTGGATGTGTACCGCGCTCTCCCCTATCAACCATGATAAGGGGAGATGCTACCGAATTTTCCCCGCGAAGGTCGAATCGGCATGGGACGTTGAAAAGAAACCCTTAAGGTTTAATTGTCTCAATGGTATTTCAGCTGAGCACCGATTCAACTTGGGCCTCCGATTCGGTTACGTTTCACCGATTCAGCATCATCCCGTCGATTCGGTCATACCGCCGATTCGGTTACGTTTCACCGATTCAGCATCATCCCGCCGATTCGGTCATACCGCCGATTCAACTTGGGCCACCGATTCGGTTACGTTTCACCGATTCAGCATCATCCCACCGATTCGGTCATATCGCCGATTCAACTTCATGCCGCCGATTCGGTTACGTTTCACAGATTCAGCATCATCCCTCCGATTCGGTCATATCACCGATTCAACTTCATCCCGCCAATTCGGTTCCACCTCACCGATTCGTTGTCTGCCCTGTTCTTCGCATGCCCCGCCGAATCGAGGGTATCCCGCCGAATGGATTACACTCGCGTTGCCGATTGGCCACCCAATGACCAAGCGGCGCCGAATCGCGAACAGAACCACGACTTGCATATCTTAAAAGAATAAAAGGGGCAAATTGAAATTTTTTTCATGATAAAAGCAAAAAATGAGCGAATAGATCAACTCATGTCTTTACATGCTTCAAAAGAAACAAAAGAGCAAATTGAAACCATTTCATGATAAAAAGAAACAAATGAATAAATAAATTATTTCATGACTCGTATGTCTCAAATAGAACAAAGAGCACATTAAACCATTTCGTGATCAAAGGAACAAATCATAAACAGACAAAGAGATTTAATGAGTAATGAATAAAAGATTAAACAAATTTGAATAGACATCTTGTTTATTAGCACTTCGGCCTAATTTTAAGTTGCATTTTGCACCTTTCATCAGATGTCTCCGTTTTAGGCCACGAGGCTTTCTAATTCTGGCGATTAATCAAGGGTTTTCCCTCCCAGAGGGATGTAATTAATGTCGTTGCGCTTAGGCAACGGCGGGATTTTGGTCCAGGACCCGACACTCACTTTCGTTTGACGAAGTCGAACGGCGCGCACAATAGACTTAAAGCCCTTCGACTCTCGGAGGCAAACCATTTATTGTCACCTCGGTGACTGGCACGCCCGCGCTGTGCGAATTGTAGATTCATCTCTCGTTACCATTGCTCCTGTAGCATTCGACGAGACTTGGATTCGCAATACGCATGCATCCATGAGAAAATATGATAAAAAGAACATTAAAATTTTAAATTGATAAATTTCTCATTTCCACAACCATTCAAGTGCAGGGTCGGTAAGAGATTTCCTAAATAAATATGCCAATGTTATGGGATCACGTTGCCATCATAAAGACTCATAGAGAAATTCTTTAACATGAATGTAGGGATTATCTGTGCCATTGTACAATCAGTATGACAACATCTCCGAAGGATGTATATGAAATTTAAGGAGAGCCGACATAGCAGCAACGGGGTCACCTGTGGAGTTAGAGAGTCTGTTCAATTCTTTCTCCATATTATTCAATTTATGGAGAAGAGCATGTTGAATGGATGTAGATTTCCACTGGGCATGTGAGGGAGTACATGAGGGGGGCCGTGAATAAGTGGGCTTTCCCAAGAGTTGGTCCGTATGGACCGGAGCTCAGGTGCTAAAGTGGCCAAGGGGTCGAGGTGAAGGATGTATAGGAGGGGGGCGAAGTCGCCAAAATATACAAGGATGGGTGCCTTTTGGGAGAAGGAGAGGGAGGAGGAGTCACACCCTCAACCAAAGATTGAATGAGATTTAACTATTGAAGGGTGAGCTAATCTAGTGCATTCAGGACATTTTGTACACTTGAATCACGGTGGGGAGAAGGCTCTCTCCAGGTTTTGATTGGAGTTAAATGTGAGGGGATATCAAATTGGTTAGCACACACCACGTAACCATAAGATGTTGATGTTTGTCCCTCACGGTGGTGAGATGGACAGACATGGGATTGAAATGTTGGGTCATCTAAACTATCCTCATGGTCCGTATTGAAATCAACATGATCATGTGTGTCCATTTTTAACAAGCAACAAGCAATCAATCAGTGTTGAGCAGAGATATAAATCAATCAATATGGTTCAAACAAGTTATGATGCTTAGGCTTGTTTTAAGAGTTTCACAATTAATTCAATAGATTTGAGAATAATGTGTTACTCCATGTGAGATCTTAGTTGAATGGATTTGGCTTGTTCGGGGTACAACTAAACTCACAAACTCACCACGTAATGGGATATCTAAACCTGGGTCTTCAGTATAATACAACCTGCTTGGTCCTCCGTGAGAGAATCCACGGGGTACAGAGACTTACAGAGGTCTTGGTAAATGTCCCCTAGTCCAATAAGATGGAATGCCCAAAGGAGAGGTCGCCTTTGCCAAGAAGGTGTGTGGAGATGGGGAAATGAGGTCCTCCGACCAAAAGAGAATACCCTGTATGCAACAGTTATAATACAAATGTTCTGGACAGCACAGAATGTCGTGCTCTATTTGTAGTGAGAATCGTGATGGACACAATTACCACGAATCAAATAGTAAATCGCGTCCAGTCACCTGGTCGTGAATCTGAGAGCCTTATAAGGCTGTTAGAGCTGCGTCCGATCCCTGTGGAAGGAGTGTGAACAGAAAAGCAACGACTTAGATCGTCGCAGAACAGGAAAATGAATGCAACCGGCTAAATGGTCACGTATCAAAAGTGAATCACGACCACTGTATCGGTCTCGGATTCAGAAGGCAACTCGAGAAACAAAATAAAAGTAGAAAATAGAGATATATACAAGAAATCAAACACAGTGCTTACCATGCAGTAGGGTATGAAGCAGGGAGAAAAAGATAATCTCAAATATGCATGGATCAACTCATCATTTTTTTTGTAAATTTCTCAAATTTTCTTTGAGATCTACAATTGGCTAATCACTTGGAACAAGTGAGGGGAGAAAAAGGAGCGCGAGGGTGTCAAAAAAAGGGTGCCACGTGGGGCACGATGGAGTGGGTAATCAAAGAAAGGCGGAAAGAAGTCCCACTGTGATCGCCAATTTGTAGATTGTGTTTTTTTGTTCTATGAGAACTCCGAAGTGTCCACAAGGAAAATAATGAGAAAATAGAGAGGAAGAGAGATAGAGCATAACTCCTTGATGTGTAATCGTGATCGTCAGACACACAACAGTGCCGAAGAAGTATAAATATAAAGAAAATAATGAAGGAGTGATCGTGGAGTACCTTTTGATCAGGGAGAAGTGTGGGAGAGAGCGGGTTTGCTGCTTCTTCTACGAGAACGACCGGCCGTGGTAGAAGGCTTCTTCTTGATTGATTACCCTTGCAAATAAACAGAAAGAAAAAGAGAGGATTAGCCAAGAACGTATAGTATTCAATTCTTAATAAATTAAATAAGCATGAAAAACATGGAGAAGAACACACCTTTTGTGGCTTTTAAAACCCTTAGAAAATAGGTATGTTGTGTATGCATGCATGTGTGTGTTGATTGGATGAAATAATAAGAAAAGGGAGATGTGCTCTCATGGGAGCTATGGAGGAGATGATGGAATAAACAAATGAAGAATAGACAAGAGAAAGAAGGAGATGCTTCCCCTTAATGATGGCGCAGGTGGCTGCTGAAGGTAGCACTTGCAGAACCTTGGATGGAGGGAGAGGAGGCGTTGAAGAGTTGCTCCTACTACTGGTTTAGATGTAGAGTGGAGAGAGCGACCTTTGAGGCGTGAATCCGACAGAGCCTCTCCTCGAATTGGCTCTCTCACAACTCACTAGACGTGGTGATTCTCTGGGGGCTCCAACCTTTGAACGACAAGACATGGGTCATATTTATAGGAGAAGGGGCTCAAAGTTCGAGGTGGACAACAAGTGAAATACACAACGGACACAATGGTAGCAATTAAAGGTGAATCGCGACGACCTGAGTGGACGCATTCAAGGATTTTCGATTATAATCGAACTCTGACCAAAACAACAGTGTTAATCGCGACGGGAATGACCGACGTGGTTATGAATTTTCAAGTTTTATTTATGGAAACTTGCCAAAAGTCAAATATGTTGCCCAAATAGCAAGCCCAGAGGGGGGGGGGGGGGGGTGAATGAATTGCTAAAAATTCTTCTTCTAAAAATTCCTATAAATAAACAAACTTGACAGACAACACTAAGATCGATAGTTAGAGTTAGTGTTAATCAAAACAAAGAGAACAATCACACAGACAATAAGAAATTTTATCCTGGTTCGGATCTCCTATCCCAAGGAGTCCTACGTCTAGTCCCCAAGCAACCACTTGGGATTCCACTAATCAAGGGTACAGTCCCCCTTAAGGACACTTACACATCCAGCTGCAGCTGGCCTTCTCTTCTCTACCAGAAGAGGAATCACACTACCTGATGCAACAGGTCTTCTCTTCACACCCGAAGAGGAATGCTCACAGAGAAATGAGTTTAATGAAAAAGGCCCCAAGACCAAGCTTATAGACAATGCTTGATCTGAGGCGAAGACTGAGAGACAAAAGATTATCTAAAATGAATTCTCTCTCTCAAATCTACGCAAGCTCTCAAAAGTGATGCACTATTCTCACAGAGAGCTAAGAGCTATGAAAAAATGGAATGGAGGAGTTGGCTCTCGATGTTCTTCAGGTGACTAAGATTTTCTTTCAGAAAAACTATTCGAACTATTGTCTATGGAGTCACCAGTCTTCTATTCATCTTGTTTGAAATAATTTGACCGTTGTAGTATCTGTTGAAATATTCGTTGTCTCACATCTTCATGCACGTTGGAGTGTTTGGTTCGAAGGAAAGGGTAGGTGAGCCTGCAGTCATTAATGCTCGGATGGGCACTCATACTCAAGGAAAGATTGTCTGAATCTTCTATCCTCTTGTCAGGTTGACAAGTCCTTCTTTTAGTCGTGTGTTTCCACCGGAAATCCTGCACATAATAAATGCTGACACCTAGACAACTTATCTTTGTCTAAATTGTCAGTCAATATTAGTAGTTGTGTTGTATGAAGATACACTAGAAGGGAAATGCCATTCTATCATTGACTTTGAGTGAATAGGCAAGACAGGTAAAAGATATATCGTGCAGAGTTTTGTACTGTCACAATAAATGTTAGACAATGTGTGATACAACATGCTTTCATGGGAAAACTTTGAAATCCACAAAGTGCGTGGAATGGAGCTAAAGAATGTTTAAAAATGATTTCAACAAGAATGTTTGAAAGCTGTATTAAATGTAATCATTTAAAAGAGAGAGATGTATTTAGACAGGCTATAGTCAGAAAGAGAGAGTCGATGAGCGTATAATCCATGATGAAATCAAGTTGATGTGAACATAATCCATGTTCTAATGAAATGAAATCGATGTTCTGTACAAAGTCGTTATTTAATAGAAATCGATATGCTGATGAAGTCGTTGTTTGAAACGAAGTCGATATAAGCATGAAGTCGTTGTTCTACTGAAATCGTTGTTTAAGTGAAGTCGTTGTAGAGATGAAATTGTTGTTTCAACCAAATCGTTGTAACAATAACCAAATAGTTATGGCGACCAAATCGTTGTTTAAGTGAAGCAGAATCGATGTAGCGACCAAGTCGTTGTTTAAGTGAAACAAAATCGATGTAGCGACTAAGTCGTTGTTTAAGTGATCAAATCGTTGTTTTGATGATGAAATCGTTGTTTAAGTGAAATCGATCATGAAATCGTTGTTTCAATAATGAAATCGTTGTTTAAGTGAAATCGATCATAAAATCGTTGTTTAAGTGAAATCGATAATGAAATCGTTGTTTCAATGATGAAATCGTTGTTTTACCGAAATCGATGTTCAAGTGAAATGAAATCGATGTAACAACGAAATCGATGTTTAAGTGATATGAAATCGATGTATCAACGAAATCGATGTTTAAGTGATATGAAATCGATGTATCAATGAAATCGATGTTTAAGTGATATGAAATCGATGTATCAACGAAATCGATGTTTAGGTGATTTATGAAATCGTTATGCTATCAAGGAAGTCGATGTGTACTTAGTCAAAACATATGCATTGAACTTCAGATAGCAGTGTGTGTGGACAACTTACAGATTTTGCTTGAGTTATTTCCTATGGATAAACTTCAGAGAATGTTGTTAGAAAATATCTTTTAAGGTTTTGTTAATCACCAAATATATATATATATAATTCATAATAAATTTTATATGGAGATGGACTGATCGTCAAAATATAGAAACTTGAATCGGGACGGGGGTTTCGGACGTGTTTCATTAAAAGGAAACAAGTATTTCCAAAAATGAAATAAAGAAATTACTGAGAAATATGAAAGTTCCAAATCGCGATGCATTGACCCGATGCGTTCAACGTGTTCAATAATCAATGGTGCAACAAGTTCTCAACAACCGATGTGAATCGCGACGGTTTGACTCGACGTGTTTTGTTTCCTCTTCATCAGTCGATATGAAATGCGATGACCATAACCATCGCTATTTGTTTGTTCTTTATTAGTCGATATGAAACACGACCACTGTGTCCGTTGCAATTTAAGAATTTCTGCCTGAACCCTCCAGCAAACTGGGAAAATATGTCGAAGCACCAGAAAATGGGGAAAATTGGGGAAGACCTTGAATGATGGGAAAAAGTTACTCTCATAAGGCAAATTGGAGGCCATTTGTGGCATTATAGTATAACATGAAATATGCTCACAATGATGTCATTTTTAGCGTGTCTATAGCTCGGAGTGGAGCAAGTTTCATTCTCACCCCATATGGAGGGGTCCCTTTAGAGTACGGCCTCAGGTTCTCCTTCCCGACTTCCAATAATGTGGCGAAATATGAAGCCCTCATCTAGGGCATGCCTATGGCCCTCCATCTCAGGGCTGAAGAGGTTAGCACATCTGATGACTCGCAACTCATTGTTAGTCAAATCACAGGAGGATATGAAGCTAAAGACCCCACCAAGTCAAAGTACCTCGTCATGGTCAAGAGGCTAACATCTCAGCTCTGACATTTTGAGATCACCTGAGTGCTAAGGTCAATGCTCTTGCTCGACTAGATTTGTCCTTAGAGCTGGGGCAGTGCCGAGCAGTTCTTGTTGAGGAGATGGCCTCACCCAACTTCGAGGGAGAAGAGATCTCGATAGGAACTGTCGACTCGGCCCTGAATGGGAAAGATCGTCTTAAGGACTTTCTACTTCACGGCACCCTTCCTGAAAATGACAAGGCCACTCGAGAATTGAAAAGCCAGTAACCAAGTTCCCTCATCCGGAACGAACTCTATAGAAGATCCTTTAGCCTCTCATACCTCTAGTGCTTAGGCCCAACTGAGACTAACTATGCCCTTCGAGAAGTCAAAGAGGGGATCTGTGGAAGCCATGTCGATGGAAGAACCATGGTAAGAGAACTCGTCTACTATGGGTATTGATGGCCGACCATGACCCAAGATGCGATCGACTTGGATAATAAATGTGAGAAGTGAGAGGCCTTTTGCCAAGATTCACCATGTCCCAGCCACAAAACTCATTACTATAGTCAAGCCCTGCCCTTTCACTCATTGGGCATCAACCTTCTCCGCTTGTCCTCCCCAACCCCCCAACCCACCCCCAAGTCAGGTAGTGAAAGTTTCTAATTGTAGTCGTGGACTATTTCACCCAATGGGTGGAAGTCGAGCCGTTGTATCATATCATGGAGCAGGTAGTTTGGTACTTTGAAGTCCATCATTACTTAGTTCAAATTACCTTGTTTCTCATCAGTGACAACGGGATGTAGTTCACTGGAAAAGAAAAATCTTCAAAGCTCAATGTGTAGACCAAAGGATCCTGCAACACTTCACCTCAGTCTCACATCCTCAAGCTAATGGGCTAGCCAAGGTCACTAACTGAACTATCTTGTAGGGCTTGAAAACCTACATTGGCCAAGATAAAGGATGTTGGGAAGAGGAGTCGCCCTCAGTTCTCTGGTCATACTAAATGACCCCAAGGTCGGCCACTGGTGAAAACACCCTTCAACTCGCTTTCAGGGTCAAGGTTGTCATGCCACGATGGAGATCGGTGAATCTTCACCTCAAGTCAAGGCATATGAGCTAGATTCCAATAATGAATAGATGCTCAGGAATATAGAGCTCGTAGACAAGGTCTAAGATAAAGCACTAATGTGAACTGAAGCACTCAGTAAAGGTCTCGGCCACAAAAGGGGTATATTAGGAACTAAAAGCCAGCCTGAATGGCTTCTTCGTAGATGCACTCATCCTTCTCGGCTCGTGTCGACACATTCCTTAGTTGAGGAGTGGCAAGCTCGTAGTTTTCCAGAATCCAAAACTCTGCTCGAAGCACCGTAAAGTCATCCTTGGTGACACTAGAGTCTCTCTATCTGACTGATTGAGTGCCGCAACGATAAGCTCTCATAATAACGACACTCGCCTTGGCCTTGTCTAAGCTAGAAGCATCAGGGTCCTCGATCGTAGGGGCTGCCCTTAGCTGTTCAAGCTCTTTGGCTTCCCAGATGATGGGGGAAACCATCGGCCAACTAGTCAACCTTGAGGGTCGCCTATTGAGAGAGCCAAGCTTAAAGGAGGAGGATTCAAGAGGAGAACTAGAGGAAGCCCCAAACGGGGTTTGCCCTGACCAAAGACTAGATGAGGAGGCACTCTCCCATTACCCTCAGATGGACTAACCAACGACATGGCTAAAAGGAGAAAGGGCAGATGATTGACCTACTCTGGGAGATGGTTAAAATTAGATGCCGATGTAAGAAGGCTGAAGTAAACCCCAGTCGAGAGCTCACGAGGTGACCGCCAAGTAGCAGAAGTGGTGGCTCCACAACTAGTTCCTCCTTTTATAGTTGGGAGGAGGTGTCACCTCCAGCCCCACGTGGAGAATATCTATTCCCCACAAAAGTGGCACCTGTCCCTTGTACCCAGAAGATACGTGGTGACATCGCGCTCTTAGGCACAATTTCTCAGTGCACAAGACCTGAATGACCTCTGCCACAAAGCATGTCATCTAGCGGCATAGTGATCCCTACTAGAGGGGAATCCTTGGAGTTCCATCTGGTGTGGAGACCTTACTCCTGACCTGAATCTCTGATTTGAGACCCAACTCCGCAGTGGTCGGCTTGTGATGGGTCTCGGTACCTTGCATGGATCTATTGACCTGAAAAAGGTCTTGGCCCATCCCAATCTAGGCCCATTGAGGTAGCATCGACCCATTATGTAGTGTCAACCTAAGACAGGGGTAGCCCGAGAAGAAGCCGACTCAAACTAGGATGCACATTAATAGTCAGAGTCTGATCACGATCGGTCCGACTTCATCTAGTGATAGACTTTGAGGTCTTTCACGACTCTTCCTCCTCACTGGGAAACCAAATAAGGACATGCCATACGACTCCTGTTAGGAACCTTAACTGGGAGGCTGACTCCTGAGGGGCTCTCTCAGTCTGGCCAGAATACAGAATTCCAACAGACCTACAACTCTTCACCTATAAGAGTATCCCCTTCGCCACAGGTAAAGCCCTAGGTTATAGATCCCAACTAGAGATCTTGGCCTAACTTGCATGCCTATTCTCTCTCTCTCTCTCTCTCTCTCTCTCTCTCTCTCCCCACTACATACTCCAGTTTTCTTTGGTCCTTTTTTCGAGCCCACATCTAACTTAAACATCAGAAGGTCGATCCCAAAAACTCACTCCTGAGCTTGACTTCTTACATGTTGGATCATGGTCAGCACTGACATCTACGATATACGCAACTTCGGCTTCTCTTCTCCTCCATCATTAATTCTGTGTTCCTCATCTTAGGTCTCCGAGGTTGATTGGCAATGACCTTTGCGAGTTTGGGGCCAACTTCATTAGTGCCATGACAAACATGTTGAGTACATAACACTTCTTAAAAAAAAACCACATAAGCCGAGGACAATTGTGACGGAAACGCCTCGTCCAAGCCTGTTAAACCGGTAACGTACTTGATCCGAGTCTGTCTCCCGCGAACGGGCCGAAGCCTCGCAAGGGATACTACACTATAGTCCGTCTAAATACAAAGGAACACACCATTTCATATATATATCACAGATTTACATAGCCATATTTCCAAGAAAATAAAAGAAAGTACAAGAGCCTGGGGCATACCCCGAGGTACAACTAAAGGAAGTAGACAAACTAGCTACACTACACTGCTAGAGGTGCTGACCCTGCACCGCTACGACGCGGCTCCGAACTGGACGACGGCCGAGAAACGTCCTCCTCACTCTCACCTGTGGGGGTAGGGGTGAGCGTCGCTAGTCACTGGCTCAGTAGGGAACTCCCCCAAAATCGAGCAAACCAAAAACACAGGTACAGAAGCAGTAAACTGTGCTAACAATTTATAGAATAACTAAACAGAATATTAAAGCTGTAAATGTACTCACCGTTTGCCGACTACATACAGCAACTATAATAAATAAACGGAAAACCCAAACAGGTGTACGAGCTACAGTAGAGACCGCCACACACGAGCCACGTGAACTGGTTCGCGACACCAGTGACTGACTCGGACAAACTAACACAGGTCTACCTCTCAGTCTCGCAGCCACGGACGAAAGGTCCAGTTTCCGCTCCACGTGAAAAGGTCAAGCAACTGTGGAGACCAACTAAACACCACCACCTGCAGACCACACGGTCGCAGGCCCATGCCTGACACCTCTGGAGACCCTGGCCTGGGCCCTCTAGAGTGAGGCACTGGAAAAGGACTAGTTGGGGACCAGTGTCGACAACCGGTGTCCGTACCCCCAACTAAGAGCGCCCTACAAGTGACTAGAAACAAACACTAGAGTCACTGTCCCACTATCGTCTTTCCCTCAGCTGGACGTACAACTCAAACACAGGAGTGAGGGTGTCCAGGTCAGACGACACAGACCTCGACGGTACAACACAAGTACCGGGACAAAGCCCCGAGCTAACAGCCTGGCTCACAGAGAACCTGGGGCACCCAACTGGAGAGGTAACCACGGTAGGCGTCGCACTACTCGCCACGTACACAAAACCACGTGCACGTCACACAAACCACGTGAAGACTCACGTAAACCGCGTGCGCTAATAGTTCACTACACGTGAACTATAAACACATAAAGAACCAGCTAACTGCGTACCCAGTACGCTAGTCTCAGAAACCACGTGCACTAGGTGCACCACAATTACCATTGCACTGCTCGATATCGTTAAATATTCAATATAACAACATTTAAATAAAAGCATGATGGCGGCAACATCGACTGCCGTCGATGAGATATAAACGGCAAGGTATCTGGCCGTCAATCTCTAGCTGAAGAACCTGGCGTCAATCGATATTGACGCCAAGATCCTCGGCTATCAGCTTCACAGAAACCCTGGGCTGATACCTCAGGTATTCTCAGCCCTAAAATCAATAGAAAAACACGAGGAAACACTTCCTCTAACATGCATGTATCTTAATCAAATCGAAACAACATGTTTCACTCGTTAAATTGCTCAAACCACCCATTAACCCCACATGGAGTACCTTTACCCAAAAACATAATTAACATGCAGATTCATGCGTTCCAAATGCATTATCACAACCTGAAGGAACTAAAGGGATCATTCCCTACCTCAAGACGCACTTAAACTTCCTAAATCCTCCCGATTCGCACCAAACCCTCAGCGAGCTCCTACTGAGATTACACCTTGCTCCGGCGTTTCCTTGTCTGATTCGTCACCGCCTCGCGTTCCACGATCCCCCAACTAGCCTTCTGCAACCATTGGAAGCAGTGGGGAAGCAAGGGTATGAAAAATAGGGCGAGGGAGAGGGAGAACGGAGTGAGGAAACTGCCCTCCGGTATACCTATATTCTGCAGGTCGCACAGGTTGGCGTCAACATGGCTGCCGCCAATTAAACCACCAAGGTTAGACGTCCATATCTCCTGTCGCCAAGTTCATAGAGTAAACGTCACATACATGGACGCCAACCCATGTCAACGACCACCCTAGGCCGTCAACCTCTAATCAACTGCAGCAGGTCCTATCTTGTTTCAGGACCAAACCTGCGCGCACCACACATCCAGACCACACTGGCCTTACGATGGCCACAACAATCATTACACACATGATCCATAAGGATCCGAAAAGCACGCGACGTTACATTACTATCATCTAAAAAGAAAATTTCGACCTCGAAATTCATAACATAACTCAAACACAAACAACTTAAATATGCACATTTTTACGAGTACTATCATCTAAAAAGAAATACAAAACCTTATTCAAACAGATAGGGATACCCTTTATCCATTTCCTCGGCTAACTCCCAGATATCCTCACCACCCAACCTATTTTCCCATCGCACTTTAATTAGCTCGATTTCTTTATTTCTCAGCTTCTTTATTTTTCGATCAGTGATCTGCACCGGATACTCTGGCATGGTCATATCCAGCCTCAGGTCACCACCTTGGTAACTGATTATCTGAGTTGGATCTTCAATGCACTTTCTTAACATAGAAACATGGAAAATATCATGAACATCCGCAAAATCGGCTGGCAAATCAAGTCTATAAGCCGTTTCCCCAATTCTTTCTAATACCTGGAAAGGTCCTACATATCTCGGGCTTAACTTTCCAGTCTTGCCAAATCTCATAATACCTTTACTAGGGGAAACTCTCAAGAAAACAAAATCTCCCACTTCAAACTGAAGTGGTCTCCTCCGATTATCAGCATAACTCTTTTGCCTGCTTTGAGCTGCCTGCAATTTTTCCTTAATGAGCTTCGCTACTTCTGTGGTTTGCTAAATCAATTCAGGACCCACCATTTGCCTTTCACCTACTTCATGCTAGTTCAATGGGGTTCTACATGGCCTTCCATATAAAGCTTCATACGGTGCCATTCCAAGACTGGTATGGTAACTATTATTATAAGCAAACTCAACCATACCCAAATGATGCTCCCAATTACCTCCCCAAACTAAACAACAAGCCCGCAACATATCTTCAATTGTCTGGATAGTCCTCTTTGTCTGACCATCCGTCTGGGGATGATAAGCGGAGCTATATCTCAATTCAGTGCCAATTACCTTCTGCAGACTTCTCCAGAAACCAGAAGTAAATCTTGGATCTCTGTCAGACACGATAGTCTTTGGAATACCATGCAGTGGAACAATTCTTTCAACATAAACTTTTGCTAATCTATCCACTGTCCAAGACATACTTACTGCCACTAATCTGCATACCTTGGTCAATCTGTCAACAAATACCCATATTCGATTATGCCCGGAACCCGATCTTGGTAAACCTGCCACAAAGTCCATGGCAATATCATCCCATTTCCACTGTGGAATGGGTAGTGGTTGCAATAGACCTCCAGGCTTCTGATGTTCTGCTTTAATCTGTTGACAGGTAGCACACCTTGCAACAAATTCCGCTATTTCCTTTTTCATATGAGGCCACCAGAAATGTTTCCTCAAATCATGGTACATTTTAGTACTACCCGGATGGATAGTGTACCTAGATTTATGAGCCTCTTCCAACACTCGCTGCTTTACCTCTCTTTCAGCTGGTACAAATAATCTGCCTCTGAGCTTAACCACATAATTATTATCAATGGTAACTCCTTCCATTTTTACAATCTCAGCTAAACTTACATCTACTCTCTGAGCCTCAACAATCTGCCAATACAAGGACGGCTCTACAGTACTACTAGCTAGTACTGCCCGTCGCTGACTGTTTGGCACGTACAAAGAATTCTCTACTATCTCTTCGTACAACTTCCATTCTTTTATCATTATCTGGCTTAAATATGCCTTTATTCTCAAAGCATCAGCCACAACATTGGCCTTACCCGGATGGTAAGCCAAACTAAAATCATAATCTTTTAAATATTCCATCCATCTACGTTGACGGAGATTTAAATCTTTCTGCGAGAAGATATACTTCAAGCTTTTATGATCTGTAAAGATTTCAAATCTCTCACCATACAGATAATGCCTCCACATTTTTAAGGCAAACACAACCGCTGCCAATTCCAAATCATGGGTAGGATAATTCTCCTCTGCCGGCTTCAACTGCCTGGACGCATAAGCTATCACTTTGCCATGCTGCATAAGTACTGCGCCAAGTCCTCTCCTTGAAGCATCTGTATATACCACAAAACCACCACTTCCTGCCGGTAATGCCAATATGGGTGCTGTTGTAAGCCTTTTCTTCAATTCTATAAAACTTTTCTGACATTCACCACACCACACAAATGGCACACCTTTTCTGGTCAACTTGGTCATGGGTGCTGCAATCTTGGAAAAATCTTGTATGAAGCGCCTATAATAACTTGCCAATCCCAGAAAACTTCTAATCTCAGTGATTGTCTTAGGCACTTCCCATTTCATTACTGCTTCCACTTTACTCGGGTCCACTGCCACTCCTTTAGCTGAGATGACATGACCCAGAAATTGAATTTCTTTCAACCAAAATTCACACTTATTGAATTTGGCAAACAACTGGTTATCCCTTAACAACTGCAGGGTAAACCTCAAATGAGATGCATGCTCCTCTTCGGATGCTGAATAAATCAGAATATCATCTATAAAGACCACAATGAATTGGTCTAAATACGGATGAAAAATTCTATTCATCAGATCCATAAAACCTGCAGGAGCATTGGTCAGCCCAAATGGCATAACCACAAATTCATAGTGACCATATCTGGTTCTGAATGCTATTTTATCTATATCCTCCTCCTTGATCCTCAACTGATGATACCCAGACCTCAAATCAATTTTAGAAAATACTTTTGCTGATTGAAACTGATCAAACAGATCATCTATCCTCGGCAATGGGTATTTATTCTTAATGGTCACATCATTCAACTTTCTATAGTCTATACACATCCGAAAACTTCCGTCTTTCTTTTTCACAAACAACACCGGTGCTCCCCACGGGGAATGACTCGGTCTAATGAACCCTTTCTGCAACAACTCTTCTAATTGCTTTTTCAATTCTTTAAGTTCTGCTGGTGCTATCTGATCTGGAGCTTTAGAAATTGGCATGGTACCTGACAGCAATTCAATGGTAAAGTCCACCTCTCTATGTGGAGCTAAACCAGACAAATCTTCAGGAAAAACATCAGCAAATTTCCTAACCACGGGAACTGCTTCTACTGACTGACTATCTTCTACCAGACTCACCGAGGCTAAATAAGCCACACATCCAGCATTTATCAACTTTCTAGCTCTAATTGCAGAAATTAGAAACTTAGAGGTATAAAAAGGCATACCTTGATATTCAAATACTGCACTATTAGGATGACAAAACCTGATCCTCTTCTTTCTGCAATCTAACATTGCTCCATAAGTCTCAAGCCAATCCATACCCAAAATAATATCATAATCTTTCAACTGCAGGGCATACAACCGACCCGGCATCCGGTTCCCTTCAATCATAACAGGAGCTTCATCTATATAGCTCGAAGTGAGCATAAACTCACCCGAGGGAACTTCCACTACCAACTCACAAGACTTTTCTTCTAAAGGGTGAACCATACAATCCAGGAACTCTTCGGAAATAAAAGAATGAGAGGCACCCGAATCAAATAAAACTCTTGATAAATAATCATAAATGGGTATAGTACCTTCGATCATATTTGATGCCTCCGCCTGGGCTCGGGTGATAGCCATAACCCGGCCCCTTCCCCGCTGCTGCGGTGCTCCTCTGCCACGACCTGCCTATGGCTGCTGAAACTGCTACGGCTGCTGCTGCTGCACACCTCTTCCATATCCATATTCTCTCGGATAGGGGCAATTGTGAATCAAATGCCCCGGCTGATTGCAGTTATAACATCTATACCCTGGTGGAATAATGAGCTGTCTGGCAGTACTCTGCTGCGACTCCTCCACCTCTGGCCTACCACGACCTTGCTGAAATTGTTGTCAACCTCCCCATCCTCTTCCTTTACCTTTAAATGCTTGCTTCAATTTCTGACCCCATTTACCAAAACCTGATGAAGAAGGTCCTGCTGGTGCTTTACCCTTACTCGCACCCACTGACTGCTGCGGTAGCCGAAAACTACCTGAATCTGACTCGCCCACCTGACGAGTTCTAATAGACCTTTCCAACGTAGCTGCCCTCTGAGCTGCTTCTTCCACTGTTTTACACATAAGTGGCACTACTGCATTATGCAATTCTACTCTTAAACCCCGAATAAAATATTCAACCATCATATTATTATCTGATACTACATAAGGCGCATACCGGCTGAGTGCCATAAATCGCATCTGGTACTCTAAAACTGAAGAGTTACCTTGCTGGAGTGTCCGAAACTGCTCTCTCTTCACTTGTTGCACTTGAATCGGAAAGAATGTATCGTTAAATACATCAAGAAACTCCGGCCAGGTGATAGTCTCTTCTGTCCTGCCTGCAAAGGTGGTCTGCATCTTCAATCGCCACCATTCCAGTGCAAAACCCCTCAACTGATAGGCAGCTAGCACGACTCTATCTGCTGCCGAACATCTCATGGTCGCAAAGACCCTCTCAATCTCATGGACCCAGTGTTCCGCTGTATCTGGATTCGGCCCTCCTGCCCAGATGGCACGGCAATCGGTGGTACCGGCGCCTGCTGATCCATCCTTCTCTGAATATCAGTGAGGCTCTCCCAGATCCTCTCTATCATACGCTGAGTGCTCTCCTCTGGATCATCTCCTCCACCACCCCAATCTCTTCTATCTGCCATTTCAAACTTCTACATAAACAAAACACCAAACAAAAACAAAACAACAAATTATCAGAAACTAGGGCCCCTACAAGCAGTGTGCAAAGACCAAAATAAGGCTATGTATCTTTCTAGTTCCCTTATATTAACACGGACCTTGCTCTGATACCAACTGTGACGGAAATGCCTCGTCCAAGCCCGTTAAACCGGTAACGTACTTGATCCGAGTCCGTCTCCCGCGAACGGGCCAAAGCCTCGCAAGGGATACTACACCATAGTCCGTGTAAACACAAAGGAACATACCATTTCATATATATATCACAGATTTACATAGCCATATTTCCAAGAAAAGAAAAGAAAAGAAAGTACAAGAGCCTGGGGCATACCCCGAGGTACAACTGAAGGAAGTAGACAAACTAGCTACACTACACTACTGGAGGTGCTGACCCTGCACCGCTACGACGCGGCTCCGAACTGGACGACGGCCGAGAAACGTCCTCCTCGCTCTCACCTGTGGGGGTAGGGGTGAGCCTCGCTAGTCACTGGCTCATTAGGGAACTCCCCCAAAACCGAGCAAACCAAAAACACAGGTACAGAAGCAGTAAACTGCGCTAACAATTTATAGAACAACTAAATAGAATATTAAAGTTGTAAATGTACTCACCGTTTGCCGACTACATACAACAACTATAATAAATAAATGGCAAACCCAAACAGGTGTACGAGCTACAGTAGAGACTGCCACACACGAGCCACGTGAATTGGTTCGCGACACCAGTGACTGACTCGGACAAACTAACACAGGTCTACCTCTCAGTCTCGCAGCCACGGACGAAAGGTCCAGCTGCCGCTCCACGTGAAAAGGTCAAGCAACTGTGGAGACCAACTAAACACCACCACCTACGGACCACACGGTCGCAGGCCCATGCCTGACACCTCTGGAGACCCTGGCCTGGGCCCTCTAGAGTGAGGCACTGGAAAAGGACTAGTCGGGGACCAGTGTCGACAACCGGTGTTCGTACCCCCAACTAACAGCGCGCTACAAGTGACTAGAAACAAACACTAGAGTCACTGTCCCACTGTCGTCTTTCCCTCATCCGGACGTACAACTCAAACACAGGAGTGAGGGTGTCCAGGTCAGACGACACATACCTCGACGGTACAACACAAGTACCGGGACAAAGCCCCGAGCTAACAGCCTGGCTCACAGAGAACCTGGGGCACCCAACTAGAGAGGTAACCACGGTAGGCGTCGCACTACTCGCCACGTACACAAAACCACGTGCACGTCACACAAACCACGTGAAGACTCAGGTAAACCGCGTGCGCTAATAGTTCACTACACGTGAACTGTAAACACATAAAGAACCAGCTAACTGCGTACCCAGTACGCTAGTCTCAGAAACCACGTGCACTAGGTGCACCACAATTACCATTGCACCGCTCGATATCGTTAAATATTCAATATAACAATATTTAAATAAAAGCATGTTGGCGGCAACATCGACTGCCGTCGATGAGATATAAACGGCAAGGTATCTGGCCGTCAATCTCCAGCTGAAGAACCTGGCGTCAATCGATATTGACGCCAAGATCCTCAGCTATCAACTTCACAGAAACCCTGGGCTGATACCTCAGGTATTCTCAACCCTAAAATCAATAGAAAAATATGAGGAAACACTTCCTCTAACATGCATGTATCTTAATCAAATCGAAACAACATGTTTCACTCGTTAAATTGCTCAAACCACCCATTAACCCCACATGGAGTACCTTTACCCAAAAACATAATTAACATGCAGATTCATGCGTTCCAAATGCATTATCACAACCTGAAGGAACTAAAGGGATCATTCCCTACCTCAAGACGCACTTAAACTTCCTAAATCCTCCCGATTCGCACCAAACCCTCAGCGAGCTCCTACGGAGATTACACCTTGCTCCGGTGTTTCCTTGTCTGATTCGTCACCGCCTCGCGTTCCACGATCCCCCAACTAGCCTTCTGCAACCATTGGAAGCAGTGGGGAAGCAAGGGTATGAAAAATAGGGCGAGGGAGAGGGAGAACGGAGTGAGGAAACTGCCCTCGGGTAGACCTATATTCTGTAGGTCGCACAGGTTGGCGTCAACATGGCTGCCGCCAATTAAACCGCCAAGGTTAGACGTCCATATCTCCTATCACCAAGTTCATAGAGTAAACATCACATACATGGACGCCAGCCCATGTCAACGACCACCCTAGGCCGTCAACCTCTAATCAACTGCAGTAGGTCCTATCTTGTTTCAGGACCAAACCTGCGCGCACCACACATCCAGACCACACTGGCCTTACGATGGCCACCACAATCATTACACACATGATCCATAAGGATCCGAAAAGCACGCGACGTTACAACAATCTACTTAGCAAGTTAATTAAGTAAAACAAGTAAATAAAGCATGTAAAGCTATACCAACATGCCATATAAAATACCACAACCATAATGATAAATGCCATAACAAACATGTTGAGGAGATTAACACTTCTTTAAAAAACCACATAAGCCAAGGACCATGAGGTTCCAACTTGTCTACCATGCATTCTAAGACTATCTAGCAACCACGCTCCTAAAAGTAATTAATACCATTGGCAAAGTAACTGGATGTAGCCAACTGCATCTTATATCCTACTACAAGTCTCATGTTTGATCCACCTCTAGAAATAGGAGAATGGTAAGTCCGATCCAACACATCCACATAGCTCATTGCAATTTGGCCACAATAAGATGGATTAGGTAGGGTACGCATTTGCCAACTTTGACCTAGCTCCAAAAGGGAGGATAAGTGTGGCCAACAACAAGATGAGACTAATTGGGTTCTCTCTCTCTCTCTCTCTCTCCCTCCCTAATACAGTGTCTATGACTCCAACCATATATATACAAAATAGACAGGCTTATCAACATGGATGCCCATGATTTAATGTCCCCCAACCTGAACTTAGGCTATAACATTGGGGGCCCATGGAAACTGCCTTCACATGGATCTAAACCCCAAGCTCCCCCATGGTCCCAATAAAGTTAAAAGCACTAGCGGTCCAACCAATAGCGCACTATTACTAAAACAACCTCATAAGATAACATGTCTCATATAACTCAAGATTCATATATAATCTACAAAAGATCGAAGACATGTGCCTAAAGGAGAAGTGCAAAGCTCATCCCTTGTCGTAAAACCAAACAAATGCCTAACCCTGCACATCTAAAAGCTTGCCGCTCTAAATTGCAAAAAAGGGAAGAGGAACCATGGCCATGGGTCGTCCATCCTTGAGTCCTTGACAATGGAATTATATTCTAAGTCTAAAAGCAAGACCAACCAGCACATACAATGAATTTAGAGCTCAGATCTCACACTCATTCATGAAAATACCCCCAATAAGAAGGGCTCATTGTGAACAGCGAAGAACAAAAAAGTTTAAGGGATAGACTATCTCCTTCCCTTGTGACTTAATTGATTTGGCAAACCCGAAAGTGTCCCATAACCTAGATTTAAAAAGGCCATTATATTATGCTATCAATTCAAACAATACATGCCTATGTCCTCCTCCTTGTCACTTTATCTTAGACCCTCATTTTTAGGATCCCTAATACCTCTACCTCTATCTAAAGGTACCTCTTTTTGCCATGACATTAGTGAGAAAGAAGTGGGAGGTAGAGAACAAGTTGTCCATGACATCTCCTCCCTCTATGACCCCTTTTAGTTCTTCTTAACCTCCTACGTCCACAATCCCATGTTTAGGGTCTATTTGGTTACATATAAAATATTTTAATAGGAAAATTTTTTTCCATGAAATAATTTTTACATGAAAATAAAAATCGTAATTATCCATTTGATTGTCAGACAAATATTTTTCCTTAAAATATTTTTTGATATTTGTTTTCTTGTCATCGTTCTCGCAGGACATGAGGAAGGGCAGCCATGCCACCTCTGCGCGGAAGGGGGTGTGGCCGTAGGCCAGTACTCCCAGCGCCCACCAATCGATTGACGGTGAAGCCGTGCCCATCCCCGCACAACACCTCCCTCTGCCCCGAGTGTGTCCGTGCCCACCTCCTCCGCCTTTGCCTAGATTGCGCCCGTGAGAAGTCCCACGGTTGAAGCTGCCCCTCCACTTCTTCCGACACCTCCTTCTCCTTATCAGCCTCCCCCGGCGCTGTAATAACCGGTACATTCAGATCGAGGTTTACCAGGTTTGGAGGCCAGTGTGTGACCATTGTTAGACCATGGAGGTCTATGTGAGTTTCCACAGGTTCTCTTGGTCAGGTGGGAGGCAGGAGGGTTGGGCATCATAGCCCAATTCGGCCTCTGTCGAGCTCTTTGAGAACGCGTCGCATACAGTCGACCGATTCTCATAGGTTAATGCGTCCGGTTTCCTCGACGCGATTAGGATCTTAGTCGCGTTCGCTAGATAGGACACGATTTTGCACCGCCATTACGTGGTCGTCGCTGCATGCGCGCCGCGTGGCGCATGCAGGACGTCGCGAGTTTTAGTCGCGTCGGCATCGTTGGACGCGTTTCTTAACGCATCGGGTATGTACGACATGATTTGATTAAGTCATGTTAGGTGTATCTTCCCCTGGCCGAACAGTGCAATTGCACTGCTCAGCTTGGGGAGATGCTGTTGCGGCCTTCAAGGGAAGCTAGGGTGATTTTGGTGATTTCAGAGTCCAAACGGTGTAATTCCAGCGCAAGGACGAGCTTCGGAGTGCGAGGAATCCTGTGGTGGCGTCGGAATTGTGGTTCCTTCGTGGGTAGGGGACTTCTACCCTGTTTCTTATGTGTGTGAACTGGGTGATTAGAGAATAGGAGTGTGATTGTGAAATAATGGGTTGTGCATGATGGGTGAAGGGTTGAGCATGATAGAGAGCATGTTTAGGGTCTCATTTGAACTGATATCTTTGTGTAGCATGCTTGCATGACCATGTGTGGTGTTTTCCAGAACGGATTTTTAGGGTGTGTTCCAAGTGGTTGAAAGGCGTCCGGTACAGTCGACGCGTTCATGTGAACGCGTCGGCCATGGTCGACGCGATTCAACCATAATGGCGGCCGGTAAGTAGGAAGTGATTCAGTCATAAGAAAACGTCCACTGTGTTGGACGCGTTTAAGAAACTGACCACCTGAGCTCTGGTGTGCTTTGGCCAGTTTGTCTGGTTTCTGTCCCACGTTGCTTGGGCTGTGCTACCAAGGCAATGTAGGGTCTGTATGGGTTGTGTTGACCCATGTCATGATTGATATCGAAGTGTCTTACGTGGAATTGTGTGCATAGCAAGTTGGGTGTCACGCCTTCCATAGTTACCTCTCCAGTCGATTACCCTAGCACCGGGTGCTTAGGGCTTGTCCCAGTACGGGAGTACCGTCAGGGTTTGTTTCGTCTTCCTGGACACCCTCACTCCTGTGTTTGAGTTGTACGTCTGGTTGAGGGAAAGACGACAGGGGACAACGGCTCGTGTTTGTGGGTGTGCGGCCGTTTGTAGCACGCTCTTGGTTGAGGGACAGACACTGGTAGACGTATTGGTCCTCAACTAGTCTTGTTCCAGTGCCTCACTTTAGGGTTCTCGGCCGGAGCCCCTAAAGGTGTCAGGCTTGGTCCTGCAGCAGTGTAGCTTGCAGGTGTGGTGTGGTTAGTCTCCACGGTTCTTGTTTTGTTGAGGTGGAGCGGCAGCTGGACCTTTCGTATGTGGCTGCGAGGTTGAGAGGTGTACTTGTGTAGTTTGTCCGAGTCGATGGCTCGTGTCGCGAACCAGTTCTCGTGACTCGTGTTCGACGTACCCTTTCTTTAGCTTGTACACTCTTACGTGTGTTGCCATTTATTTACTTACAACTGTTACATGATTTATAGCTTTGATATAATGGTATTTCTCGGCTTTGGGGGAGTTACCCTACTGAGCCAATGGCTTGTGAGGCTCACCCCTTTTTCTTCCAGGTGAGGGAGAGCTAGGGGTGTCAATTGGACCGGGCCGGCCCGGAGGCCCGCAAGCCCGGCCCGGTTTTAACCGGGCTTGGGCCGGGAAAATAAGCCCGTTAAAGTTTTTTGGCCCGGCCCGGCCCGGCCCGAAAAAAAATAGGGTCGGGCTTGGGCTTTGTGAGGCCCGGCCCGGTCGGCCCGCCGGCCCGAAAAACATAAATATAATTTATATTAAGTATGAATTTTATATTTAGAAAGAGAATTATATGTATTTTTTCTACAATAAATCTACTCAAAAATATAATCTTTTACAAGTTAAATGTTAATATCGATATAAGTAAAATATATATTATTTTTTATAGATATATTATAGTAGATATATTAAAATTATATATTATATAAATAAAAATAATATTTTTTCCGGGCTTTCGTGCCAGGCCGGGCTTTTCCGGGCTTTTCCTGGGCCGGGCCGGGCCACCCATACCGGGCCTAACCCCGGGCCTGGGCCGGGCCCGGGCCGGCTTTTAAAAAATCGGGCCTAGGCCGGGCCTAGCAAGGCCCGGTCCAGGCCCGGCCCATTGACACCCCTAGGGAGAGCAGGATGATTCATGTCCCTCCTGTAGTTCCGGTCAGCACCGTAGTGGAGTCGGGCCCTCGCCACCAGCAAAGTAAAGTTCTTACTTGTGGAGCCTTGGGGGTTTATCCCAGGCTATTGTATCTTGTATAATGACTATGTATGGAACTTAGTATGTACATTTCATGTGGGCATGTGTGAGCAATGCATCTTATATGTGTTTAGTGTGTTTCTTTTATATTTTCACGGACATATGTGGTTGATATCCCTTGCGAGGCTTCGGCCCGATCATGGGAGACGGAGTCGTGTCAGGCTCGTTATTGGGTTAACGGGTTTGAACGGCGTGGTTCGTTACAGTTGGTATCAGAGCAAAGATCCGTGTAAATATGAAAGAATGAGAAATGTACATAGTTGTTCCTTATCATGGTCTTCTGCTTGTAGTTGGCCCTGTTTTCATAATGATATACTTGTGTGTTATGTGGATGGAATGTGTATGTGTAGGTTTATAATGGCTGATAGGAGAGATTGGGGAGGAGGAGGTAATGATTCTGAGGAGTCTACTCACCAAATGATAGAGAGGATGTGGGAGAGTATCATGCATATCCGGACAAGGTTGGATCAGCAATTACCGGGTCAGCTCTCCAGAGTATCACCACCGGTGACGGAGGAGATCATACCGGCACCATTAGTACCACCCTATGGAGTAGAGGCACCCCTTGCAGCACCTTTACCTCCAGTGGTACCAGTGTGGTCAGCAAGTGTGGAGGAGTCCACGATAATGGTGGAGAGGTTTTTGCGTTTGCAACCACCAACATATTCGGGAGGTCCATGTCTGGACACAGTTGAACATTGGATTCATGAAATTGAAAGAGTGTTTGTCACAATGAGGTGTCCCCAGGCGGATAGGGTTATCTTGGCAACCTATCAGTTGAGGGGATTTGCACAAGAATGGTGGAGACTTAAGATGCAGACTGTGTTTACCGGTAGAGCTGAAGAAATAATTACTTGGCCCGAGTTTCTTGAGGTATTCAATAACACTTTCTTTCTGGTACAAGTTCAGCAAACAAAAAGGGAGCAATTTAGAACACTTCAGCAAGGGAACTTGTCGGTGTTGGAATACCAAATAAGATTCATGGCCTTGAGTAGGTATGCCTCGTATGTAGTAACCAACAATGCAATGATGATTGAGTACTTCATTCGGGGATTGAGGCCGGAGTTGCAAGATGCGGTTATTCCTTTGATGTGTGGTACAGTGGAAGAGGTAGCCCAAAGAGCAGCAATACTTGAAAGCCAGGCAATCTAGTGGATCAGGATCAAGTGGTGGTAGTTTCCGACTTCCACAACAGTCCGCGAGTGTTAGCAAGGGAAAGGCACCTTTAAGAGGATCGTCTTCTTCGGGCTTTGGAAAATGGGGCAACAAGTTGAAAAAGATATTTAGAGGTCGAGGAGGTAGCAAACAGCAAGGATTTCGGCAAGGGTGCGGTTATAAGCCAGAGATGGAGGAGTCTCAACAAAGCACGGCAAGGCAGCCCAGGGAATTCTGGTGTTATAATTGTGATCAGCCGGGGCATATGGCGAGGAATTGTCCATATCCAAGAAGAGCTAATTATGGTAGAGGGGCACCACAGCAGCAGCAGCAACAACAACAACCCTCAGCAGGACAAGGGAGAGGCGCACCTTATCAGAGGGGCGGAGGACGAGGACGAGTGATGGCGATTACCAGGGCCCAAGCGGAAGCATCAAATCTGATTGAAGGTATTATAGCACTCTTTGAATTTTCAGCAAGAACATTGATTGATCCGGGTGCATCTCACTCTTTCATTTCCGAAGATTTTCTTGATGTTATGGTGCATCCTTTGAGGAGAGGTAGTGTGAGCTTATGGTGGAGGTACCGTCAAGAGATTTTATGCTTACCACATGTTATTTGGATGAGGTACCTATTATGATACAGGGTAATCAGTTGCCAGCTAGGCTCTATGCTTTGCAATTAAAGGAGTATGATATGATATTGGGTATGGATTGGTTAGAAACATATGGGCAATGGTGGATTGCAGGAAAAAGAAAGTAAGGTTCAGCTATCCAGGAGGAGATTTATTTGAGTTCCAAGGTATGCCATTCTATACCCCTAAGTTTATCATTTCTGCCCTTAAGGCTAGAAAACTGATTAATGCAGGGTGTGTAGCCTATTTGGCATCTGTTAGTTTGGTTGAGGCAGGAAAGGCAGTAGATATGGTACCCATTGTTAGTGAGTTTGCGGATGTGTTTTCGGAGGAGTTACTGGGGTTAGCACCGCATAGAGAGGTGGATTTCACTATTGAGTTACAGCCGGGTAGTATGCCCATTTCTAAAGCACCATACAGGATGGCACCTGCAGAATTGAAGGAGTTAAAGAAGCAATTGCAAGAGTTACTTGAGAAGGGATTCATTCTGCCGAGTCATTCACCATGGGGAGCGCCGGTCTTGTTTGTAAAGAAGAAAGATGGTAGCATGAGAATGTGTATAGATTACCGTCAGTTGAATCAAGTCACCATAAAGAATAGGTATCCACTTCCATGTATTGATGATTTATTTGATCAATTGCAATCAGCAAAGGTGTGCTCCAAGATAGATTTGAGATCAGGATACCATCAATTGAGAATCTGAGAGGAGGATATAGACAAGACGGTATTTAGAACAAGGTATGGGCATTATGAGTTTGTGGTTATGCCATTTGGGCTAACCAATGCACCGACGACATTTATAAACTTGATGAATCAGATCTTTCATCCTTACTTAGATCAGTTCATTGTGGTGTTCATTGATGACATTTTAGTATATTCAGCCTCAGAAGAAGAGCATGCAGATCATCTGAGAATTACATTACAAACATTGAGGGAGCATCAACTTTATGCAAAGTATAGTAAATGTGAGTTTTGGCTTAAGGAGATTCAGTTTTTGGGGCATATTATCTCAAGTGAGGGTGTTGCTGTAGATCTAGCAAAGGTGGAAGCCATTATGAAATGGGAGGAGCCAAAAACAGTATCGAAAATCCGGAGTTTCCTTGGAATGGCCGGGTATTATAGGTTGTTTATTCAAGATTTTTCTAAAATTGCAGCACCATTGACAAGGCTTACTAGAAAAGAAGTGACATTTGAATGGTCGTCCGATTGCAGGCGTAGCTTCATGGAGTTAAAGAAGCGGCTCACTTTAGCCCCAATATTAGAGATACCGGCATGTTGATGTGGTTTTGTGATATATATAGATGCATCCAGGAGAGGACTTGGGGCAGTACTTATGCAACATGGGAAAGTTGTGGCATATGCATCTAGGCAATTGAAGCGTCATGAAGAAAATTATCCTACACATGACTTGGAATTGGCAGCGGTTGTCTTTGCATTGAAAATATGGTGACATTATTTGTATGGGGAAAGATTTGAGATATTCACGGATCATAAAAGTTTGAAGTATATCTTCTCTCAGAAGGATTTAAATTTGAGGCAGCGCAGGTGGATGGAATATCTCAAAGATTATGATTTCAGTTTGGCATATCACCCAGGTAAGGCAAATGTAGTAGCAAATGCTTTAAGTAGGAAGGTGGTTATGAGTCACATTATGATGAAAGAATGGAAATTGTATGAGAATGTGGCGGAAAGTTCTTTGTTTGTACCAAGCAACCGACGAAGAGCTGTGTTGGCTAGTAGTACCATGGAACCATCCTTAAATTGGCAAGTTATAGAAGCTCAAAAAGAAGATGAATATTTGGCTGACATTGTGAAGATGGAGGAAGTTACAATTGATGATGATTGTGTTGTGTGGTTTAGGCACAGGTTGTATGTCCCAAGTGAGGCTGGTGTAAAACAGAAAGTGTTGGAGGAAGCACATCGGTCCAGGTACACCATATATCCGGAAAGCACTAAAATGTACCAGGATTTGAAGAAATATTTTTGGTGGCCAAGCATGAAGAAGGAGATAGCGGTGTTTATAGCAAGATGTGTGGTATGTCAACAAGTTAAGGCGGAGCATCAAAGGGTGGGTGGTTTGTTGCAGCCATTGCCAATACCACAATGGAAGTGGGATGATATTTCAATGGACTTTGTTGTAGGTTTGTCCAAGACAGCATCGAGTCATAATGGTATTTGGGTTTTTGTTGATCGGTTAACCAAAGTGTGTAGGTTATTACCGGTTAGCATGTCATGGGCGGTAGATCAGTTGGCGAAATTATATGTTGAGAGGATGGTGCCATTGCATGGGATACCGGTTACTATTGTTTCAGATCAGGATCCTAAGTTTACATCTGGTTTTTGGGGGAGTTTGCAGAGGGTTGTGGGCACACAATTGAGGTATAGTTCCGCATACCATCCCCAAACCGACGAACAAACGGAGAGAACAATCCAAATTATTGAGGATATGCTTTGGGCGTGTTGTTTAGCTTGGGGAGGTGGATGGGAACAACACATTGGTATGGTTGAGTTTGCCTACAACAATAGTTATCATATAAGTATCGGTATGACACCATATGAGGCACTTTATGGAAGACCTTGTAGAACACCGTTGAATTGACATGAAGTGGGTGAAAGGCAGGTAATGGGATCGGAATTGGTGCAACAATGTGCAGAAGTGGTCAAGTTTATTAAAGAGAAACTCTAAACGGCACAAAGTAGACAAAAGAGCTACACAGATGTTCGGCGCAGGTCTTTACAGTTTGAGGTTGGAGAATATGTGTTTTTGAGAGTTTCCCCGACTAAAGATGTTCTAAGGTTCAGTAAGAGGGGCAAGTTGAGCCCCAAGTTTGTGGGTCCTTTTCGGATTTTGGAAAGGATCAGTGAAACGGCTTACATGTTGGAGCTTCCGACGGACTTCACGGATGCTCATGACGTGTTTCACGTCTCAATGTTGAGAAAGTATATCCGAGATCCTTCTCAAATTGTGAGTTATCAGCGGGATGATTTGAAGCCGAATATCACCATGCCAGAATATCTGGTGATGATCACAGGCAGGCGGACACAAAGGTTAAGGAATAAAGATATCGAGTTAGTGAAAATTAGGTGGGAGAATCGCAAGGTGGTGAAGATACTTGGGAATTAGCCGAAGAAATGTTCAAGACATATCCGTATTTGTTTGAGTAAGTAACACTTTCTTTTTAGGTGATAGTTGTATGTGTCTTGAATGTCTTGAACTATGTTTATGTTTATCTCTTTAATTTCGAGGACGAAATTCTTTTTAGGTGATAGTAATGTAATAACCGGTATGTTTGGATCGAGGTTTATCGAGTTTGGAGGCCAGTGTGTGACCATTGTTAGACCTTGGAGGTCTATGTGAGTTTCCACAAGTTCTCTAGGTCAGGTGGGAGGCAGGAGGGTTGGGCTTCAATGCCCAATTCGGCCTCTGTCAGGCTCTTTGAGAACGCGTCACATACAGTCGACGTGATTCTCCTAGGTTAACGCGTCTGGTTTCCTCGACGCGATTAGGATCTTAGTTGTGTTCGCTAGATAGGACGTGATTTTGCACCGCTGTTACGTGGCCGTCGCTGCATTCACGCCGCGTAGCACATGCAGGACGTCACGAGTTTTAGTCGCGTCGGCATCGTTGGACGCGTTTCTTAACACGTAGGGTATGTACGATGTGATTTGATTAAGTCATGTTAGGTGTATCTTTCCCTGGCCGAACAGTGCAATTGCACTGCTCAGCCTGGGGAGATGCTGTTGCGGCTTTGAAGGGAAGCTAGGGGCGATTTTGGTGATTTCAGAGTCCAAACGGTGTAATTCCGGCACAAGGACGAGCTTCTGAGCGCGAGGAATTCTGTGGTGGCATTGGAATTGTGGTTCCTTCATAGGTAGGGGACTTCTACCCTGTTTCTTATGTGTGTGAACTGGGTGATTAGAGAATAGGAGTGTGATTGTGGAATAATGGGTTGTGCATGATGGGTGAAGGGTTGAGCATGATAGAGAGCATGTTTAGGGTCTCATTTGAACTGATATCTTTGTGTAGCATGCTTGCATGGCCATGTGTGGTGTTTTCCGGAACGGATTTTCAGGGTGTATTCCAGGTGGTTGAAAGGCGTCCGGTACAGTCGACGCGTTCATGTGAACGTGTCGGCCATGGTCGACGCGATTCAACCATAATGGCGCCCGGTAAGTAGGACACGATTCAGTCATAAGAAAATGTCCACTGTGTTGGACGCATTTAAGAAACTGATCACCCAAGCTCTGGTGTGCTGTGGCCAGTTTGTCTGGTTTCTGTCCCACGTTGCTTGGGCTGTGCTACCAAGGCAATGTAGGGTCTGTATGGGTTGTGTTGACCCATGTCATGATTGATATCAAAGTGTCTTATGTGGAATTGTGTGCATAGCAAGTTGGGTGTCACGCCTTCCATAGTTACCTCTCCAGTCAGTTATCCTAGCACCGGGTGCTTAGGGCTTGTCCCGGTACGGGAGTATCATCAGGGTTTGTGTCGTCTTCCTGGACACCCTCACTCCTGTGTTTGAGTTGTACGTCCGGCTGAGGGAAAGACGACAGGGGACAACGGCTCGTGTTTATGGGTGTGCGGCCATTTGTAGCATGCTCTTGGTTGAGGGACGGACACCGGTAGACATATTGGTCCTCAGCTAGTCCTGTTCCAGTGCCTCACTTTAGGGTTCTCAGCCGGAGCCCCTAAAGGTGTCAGGCTTGGTTCTGCAGCGGTGTAGCTTGCAGGTGTGGTGTGGTTAGTCTCCACGGTTCTTGCTTTGTTGAGGTGGAGCGGCAGCTGGACCTTTCGTATGTGGCTGCGAGGCTGAGAGGTGTACTTGTGTAGTTTGTCCGAGTCGGTGGCTGGTGTCGCGAACCAGTTCTCGTGACTCGTGTACGACGTACCCTTTCTTTAGCTTGTACACTCTTACGTGTGTTGCCATTTATTTACTTACAACTGTTACATGATTTATAGCTTTGATATAATGGTATTTCTCGACTTTGGGGGAGTTACCCTACTGAGCCAATGACTTGTGAGGCTCACCCCTTTTTCTTCCAGGTGAGGGAGAGCAGGAGGATTCACGTCCCTCATGTAGTTCCGGTCAGCATCGTAGTGGAGTCGGGCCCTTGCCACCAGCAAAGTAAAGTTCTTACTTGTGGAGCCTTGGGGGTTTATCCCGGGCTATTGTATCTTGTATAATGACTATGTATGGAACTTAGTATGTACATTTCATATGGACATGTGTGAGCAATGTATCTTATATGTGTTTAGTGTGTTTCTTTTATATTTTCACGGACATATGTGGTTGATATCCCTTGCGAGGCTTCGGCCCGATCGCGGGAGACGGAGTCGTGTCAGACTTGTTATTGGGTTATCGGGTTTGAACGGCGTGGTCCGTTACAGGCGCCCCTGACCCCTTCGGCAGTGAAGCGGCGCTCTGCAGTTCAATATTCGTCGAGCCAGCCCGATCGCAGGGGGGCGGCGGGGGGTGGTCCTGGCTCTAGTTGTTGGGTTGGCGGAAGAAGGCTGAGAAGGAGAAGAGTCTAGCAATGTGGCTGTCGAGGTCGAGGTCGAGGTTCGCAAGGGTGGCGCCGACACGCCACGATCGTCGGGTTGCGGGTCCGAGAGATGGAAGAAGGGGTAGGGGCGATACCTGTCGACCATCTCCGCGAAGTCCTTCCAATTTTTCTTGTTGGATTGTTCTTTAATTGTTGGATTGGTGAGGCCGCCGTCGGGGCAATAGGGGAGGGACCAGGCGAGGAGGTTGGGGGTCTCGAGGCGGCCGAGGAGGGAGGGGTGGGAGAGGCAGGAGAGGACAAAGACCTCCCAGCGGGCGCGGCGGGTGACGGCAGGTGTGGCGGCGGGGGAGGGGGGCTTCTGGATGACATTGAGGGTGAAGAGTGGGGGAGGGGTGAAGGAGGCGTGGCGGCCAGGGGAGCGATCGGCGACGAGGAAGACGGTGCCCATGGCGCCCCTGCCCAACACCCTCAGTGCCGTCAGCTTCTCCGTTGCCGCTTGTTACGCTTGCTGTCAACGAGGAAGGCGAAAACGACTGCCGACTGGATGAGGGGAGGACAAGGGCGAAGACGAAGAGGAAGGCGGAAACGAATTGCACGAAAACGACGTCTGGGATTTCTTCTCGGATGTCAAAATTCAAGATTTTTCAAGAAAATATTTTTATGAATCAAGTTTTCAATCAACCAAATGACCAATTTCATGAAGTTTTCCTGAAAAATATTTTCTTGTCGAAGGTTTTACAGGGAAACAAACGGACCCTTAGTTTCTTACTAGTTGCATACCCGTGCATTGCATGGTAAGTTTTTAGATTTATTTAAATATTTTTAAAATAGGATACAAAATTAAAATAAAATTTTAAATAGAATATATAGAATTAATTTCTTAATGAATATATATTTTAATCAATTCTAATAGTTCTATGCCCGTGCCATGCATGAGATATTTTTAATTTTGAAAATATTTCTATTTAAATTATATATTTATGATATTTTAAAATAAATCATATTTTTAGTTTTTAAAAATAGAGATGGAGGAGTCTGTGTATTGAGTGATTTCTATGTGGAGTGAGTAGCGAGAGAGATTGTAGAGGGAAGAGAGAAAAAAGAGTTAATTTTTATATGGAGGAAAGAGAGAGAAAAAAATAGTTAGATTTAGATGAGAAGTTTTATTTGTACCACATGCCGCTCTATATTGGCAGGGCCAAATTATATTTTAGTAATATATATAGATTATCTCCTTCTAAACCCTATGCACCAAAGCCATGCCACCTTTGCTAGTCTCCCACTCCCCTACGCAGCAAAACAGCTTATGTACCTAGAATGATAAGAAAGAATGAAAGAGATGAAACATGAGCTCTTCTTGACACTAGTGCCCTTGTCAACACTAGTGTGCATGTGTTTATAGAGAGCCCTCCCTTGTCTCTTAATATGGTGATCTATAAAAATACTTGTTGTACGTTGTGTCACACTTGTGATTGACTAGTGTACATAAATATTTCTCTTATATTATAAACCTCCACCAGCTTGTCCTCATCCTCATTTATGGACAAGTTGGGGGTACTAAAAGGAGATGATTGTTTGCAAGTCCTCATTACCACTCCCTACACCCCCCCCCCCATCAAAAGAGAGGTTATGTTAGAGGAGACAGGAGACACCCTATCCTTATTTAATCTCTCTCTCCTTTTTTTTTTTTCATTTTTTATAGTGAGGATAACTATGTCAATTCCTATTCTCAATTTAGGGTACATTTGGTTACATGTAAAATATTTTCATTGGAAAATAATTTTTCATGAAATATTTTTTACATGAAAATAAAAATCGTAATTATCAATTTGGTTCTTAGGTAAATGTTTTCACTAGTTATTTGTGTAAATAGAAGATAAAAAAGGTGAAAAATCAACAACATTAAATGTAAATTTTTATTAGAGAGTTGTATTATGGCACATGAGATATTATGATCCACTCCAATGAGAGGGGGCCACATATCTCTAATGCATTATTCATTAAAATTTATTTTATTTTATTGATATTTTTTAAAAAAAAAATTAAAAAAAATTAGTGGAAAATAAATAACTTTGACATAGACAATTTAAATTAGGAGAAATAAAATAAAAACCTAACTTGAATGAAGAGTGTTCTACAGGTATTTTAATAAAAAATTAAAAATCAAAACAATTAGATTCGACAAATGTGACTTAAATGATGGGAAAAAAATAAAAAAACAACTTAAATGAATAGTGCCTCACAGGTTGGCACTGTAGCTACATTAATAAATGCAGAAAATGTGAACCGTGAACCGGAAAATGGTATACGGGGTTTTACCACGGATGTCAAAATCTAGAATTTTTAGGATAAAATTTTTCATATTTTACTTTTCACGAAATCCAAATAATTAAAAAAAAAAATTTTCTTTGAAAATATTTTATCAAGTGGGGTTTTCCATGTAATCAAACGGACTGCAAGAGTTTGAAGAATATTATATGAAAACTAAAGTAGAACTCTTGCAATAATATACATCCTTATTCCTAATAAAAAAAATAATGTTCAAACATAGTCGTCTATCCCTGTAATATTAGAAACTAGGTTTATATATGTATATATAATATCTTGAAATAAAAAATTAAACAAATCATAATCTTAGATTTCAATTTACATGTATACCTTGAACTAATTCACAGAGATAATGCTAGCTGCACGTATATACGTGCATAAATCCACGCTGGAATCACCGGGTAGCATTTTATTGGGCCGCGTGGAAAGTGCTCTCGTCAGTAGCCCAGCACACATCACATGCACGCGCGTCTTCACGAGGCCCGCCATCATGAAACCGTCTGCAAACATTAAATTCACTACAGGACAAATATGATGATCGATTGGAGTGACCTATTTGTCACCAGAATCAACGTATTTATCACCAGGAGTGACTTATTTGTCACTAGAATCTACCTATTTGTCACTGAATCACTTAAGACACGAAGTCAACTATTTATCATCAGGAGTGATCTATTTGTCACTGAAATCAATTTATTTGTCACTGAAATCAATCTATTTGTCACTGGAATCAATATATTTGTCACTGGATTCAACCTATTTGTCACTGAATCACTTAAGACACGAAGTCACCTATTTATCACCAGGGGTGATCTATTTGTCACTGGAATCAACCTATTTGTCACTGGAATCAATCTATTTGTTACTGAATCACTTAAGACATGAAGTCAGCTATTTGTCACCAGGAGTGACCTATTTGTCACTGGAATCAATCTATTTGTCACTGGATTCAACCTATTTGTCACTGAATCACTTAAGACACGAAGTCACTTATTTGTCACCAGGGTGATCTATTTGTCACTGGAATCAACCTATTTGTCACTGGAATCAATCTATTTGTCACTGAATCACTTAAGACATGAAGTCAGCTATTTGTCACCAGGAGTGACCTATTTGTCACTAGAATCAACCTATTTGTCACTGGAATCAATCTATTTGTCACTGGATTCAACCTATTTGTCACTGAATAACTTAAGACACGAAGTCACCTATTTGTCACCAGGGGTGATCTATTTCACTAGAATCAACTTATTTGTCACTGAAATCAATCTATTTGTCACTGAATCACTTAAGACATGAAGTCAGCTATTTGTCACCAGGAGTGACCTATTTGTCACTAGAATCAACCTATTTGTCACTGGAATCAACCTATTTGTCACTCTAATTCGTGACTCTATGTGAATCACTTTAAGCCACGAAATCAATTATTTATCACCAGAATCAACTTATTTGTCACCAGAAAAATCTATTTGTCACTAGAATCAAAATATTTATCATCAGAAGAAATCTATTTATCACCGGAAGAAACCTACTTCGTAACTCCATGAGAAATTTTGATTTCCGGTCCAAAAAGTACATTTCGAATTAATTAAATATATCTCTCACTGTGCTGGGCTACTAACATGAGCACTTTCCACTGTGCTGGGCAGTTTTTATGATGGTGGGCCTCGGGAAACATGCGCGTCCAGGTAGAGGTGTGTGCTGAGCTGCTGACGTAGCACTTTACACATGGCCCAATGGAAAGCGCCCCGGTGATTCCAACGTGAAATTTATACCCGTATGCACGTGCAATTATCATTCTCTTTGATCAATTCCTATCAACCAGAGTTGATCCAACATGGGCAAACTACACTGACCTATGAACCCTTGGATCATTTGTGGACCATTTGATTGAATCGCAGAGCTCGGGGATGTGTTGGTCATTCCAGAAGCTTCATACGATGTTGGTTCGGAAGGCTATGATGGGGATGCCCAGCTCCTCTACCTTGTCCATCGTGAACCCGATGTACCTGTCAGCCATGATGCACATCACCGGCAGCGCTCTCTTGGAAAAGCGGGAGAGCAGCAACATCCAATCCCTCGATCATCTCTAGCATTTGGCTGCCATCCTGAGGGTTGTCCTCGGAGGGCCCATTGGGGACGGTTCAGAGATAGAGGCGTAGATGGCGGGCGAGCCGGGCCCAGATGCAAGCGGAGCTGAGGTCTCTGCTTGTTCACTCTGTTCTTCCCTCCACCTCTGCAACAAAAAGCAACACAGTAGGCCAAGTGATGTAATGCGACCTACGAACCCAAGGCTGGACTGCCATAGTGATACACCTATGAACCTAAAGCTAGATTGTTATAGTGATGCAATGCGGCCTATGAACCCGAGGCTGGACTGCCATAGTGATGCAATGCGACCTATGAACCCAATGCTAAACTGTGTTGGTCACTGGCCAGTCTAATCTAATTTATCGGTCCGACCAACCTTGTTATCAACAAATTGTGCAAGCGTCTTGAGGAGAGATCTTCGGTTTGAAGGGCTAACCCTAAGAGGGAATTTCCAGCCCTGTGCCCACTATTTGATTGGAAATATTATTTGATAATATATTAAAATAATAAATCAATTAAAATACACCATAATTTTATTATTGTGAGATATTTTTAATTTTTTATTTTAATTATTAATGTGACATAATTTTAATGATGATATTATTTTAATGTGTTATTAAATGATGTTATAAAATTTTTTCTCCATTTGATTTCCCCAGAAACGATCTCGATGTCCGAGCCCCCTCGCCCCTCCTCTTCACTACGCGACGTGGCCCCTGTGCGAGCGAACCCGGTGACCCGGCGATCCCCACCCTGCCAGCTGCACCATGCGGGTTACAGGTCGAACAACTAGAGAGAGAAAAAGAGCGAGAGCCAAGTTAGAGAGAGAAAGAAACAATGCGAGAGGGAGCATAGGTAGAGAGAGAGAGAGAGAGAGAAGAGAGAGAGAAGAGAGAGAGGCTGGGAAGGAGGGGGCAGTTGGTAGGCAGGGGGCAGGGATTGCTGCTGCTGCTGTCAGATCGAGCTGCGGAGATCGATCGGGGACGAGGGGGGTAGGCGGAGATGTCGTCCGCGAAGTCGTCGCGGTCTAGGGCATCGGCGCCGTCGGGGATGATGGCCCCAAACGGTGCCATGGCGAACGGGGTCTCCACCGGGGAGAGCGGGGCGTCCCTCGCCGACACGCTCAAGGTATTCAAGACCGACAGCTTCGACCCCGACGCTTACGTACAGTCCAAATGCCAGACCATGAGCGAGAAGGTACTGCGTCTCGTCTGCCTCCCTTTTGATTATCTTCGTCGATCTGGATTGGTCCATGTTGCTGCGGAATTCTCTGGGGCCCTCGGGCGGAAGGGATCTTTGTCTGTTCCTTTTTCTCTTTTTGATTTCTGGAATTGCCTTTTACTTCGTGTCCTCTTTCTGAATCTGTTGGCGATGAGAGCGGAAGGGGAAGTGCGGGTGCGTAATTGTCGATTGTTGTGGATATTTTGCATCTTCAGCCATTCGAGATGAGAAACGCAAAAGAAGGATCCTTGGATAGCTACAGAAGAGATATGGCTCGCTTCAGATGGTCTTTTCCCTGGAAAGACTCTGGACCTTATTGGCTTCTCCCATAGTGTGGGGTTCGCGGAACAAAGATGCGGAATGAACCAGTGCAAGAAAACAAAAGCCAATCTTCGCCGCCAGCAGCAAGGAGATCCATGGGAGACTGGATAGAATGGAATGAGGAACTGAATAGAATGGCTACCGATTATAATGAATTTAGTATTTGTATTAAGGCTAAAAAAATGATTTGTCATAAAGTTAATTTGTATCCAGTTATGTGAGTATGTTGGTAGAGCATAAGTCTTGGCAGAGTGCTGGGTGCAAATCACAGTGGATTTAAACTCCTTTTAAGGCTTAAAACAGATTACATTTGGTGCATAATTGAAGATGCAACCATCACATGCAAACTGTGTTGAGTAATGTATACGGGGTTGGCAGTGTAATGATGGCATGTGAAATGGCGTTCTTGAAATATCCTCAGATGCTGGTGGGAACCCAACTGTTCGTGTCCAAAGTTAAGTGAGCCATTTATCTAGCTGTGGCCAACGGGGTCATGAGTTGAGCAGAGCATGGTTGAGATGGTTTATTAAGCTCAAATGCTAGTTCCAAGTCTTCATTTGGTTCTAGTGATGGCGTGCCTTGCACATGGATCCTCTTTGGCATGCAAGGGCGACCATGTTGAAGATGCATTCACACCTCCAAGTGATCGACTGCTTAGGGCAGTATGTCCTTTTTCACTGTCCATTGTCGCAAAAGTGTTAAGATGTGAATTAGGGCTGATGGACCTACCATTTAGTACTGCCTTATAATATAGTAGTAATATATGACCTTTCCCATGTGCATAGCAGGAAAGTGCTTTTTGTAAATAGTGGATTGTATTTTAGGTCAATTTATTATGAGGATTTGAATGTTGAATACTCTTCGTAGATAGACTCTAAATTCAACATTTTTTCCACTCATTTAAGACTGCTATGGTTTCTTTTTCTTATTCAAGATGCTTCTCTCACAGTGAGCAAATTACTGTCACATTGCGTTGTTCATTTGCTTGTTTAGGTAGTTTCTCTCACATTCAACTTCCTTCAGAGTCATACATTTGATTTTCTCTGCGTATCATGTTATGTGAGTCAATTTATATTGATGGGGCATTTAAATTTGGCGTGTCAATGTTTCTTTAATTCATTCATCAGGAATAAGGTACCTGTGCACCCATCTTCAAGAGTTGAAGAGGCTTTCTGCCGAGGAAATGCGTAGAAGTGTGTATGCTAACTATGCTGCCTTCATCAGGTGAGCTGACTAACGCCACTTTCTGGAGACTTAAACTTTATTGTAAATCTTTTGTGTATTATCCTTGGTACCTGTTTCATGTTTTGCTAACTGCTCTTATCACCTACGTGTTCGATATGAAGTTTGTCTAACTATGCATACTGGCTTTGTTTACCTTTTGGATATTATTGATCCTTTTAGAATTGTCCCTGCTCCTCCCTCCTCCTTTGCTTACTTTTGACACTGTCCCTACTATTCTAAGGAAATAATTCATATTGTCTCCCTGAAATTGAGTTGAATATTCAGTATTATATATGCACATTATTTCTTATTAAAAAGCATAATTTGAAACCAATATATATGGTTGCATGGACGAGATGTTGCCATGGACCTGGAGGGATCTGTAGCCCTGTGCCCCACATTCCAACCACAAAGTCAATGGTGAGGGATGGAAAGCTTGAGAGGGGATGAGTCATGCTTCTTTGCTAGATTACAGAGGGATCTCAAGTTCTGAGGAATTTTTTTTTCTTAACTATATATGCAGCTTTTGTAGGTAACATCTAGAAAATTGCTAATACATCTTTTTTGCCATTATTATGAGCTAGCATATTCAGATTATGTTTTGTATTTGTATCTTTCATTTATATGCTTTTAGAAAAGGATGCTTTTGTTGTTGTGGATTCATTGTCAATGGTTATCATCTTTTTTCAATCTTGATTGTGTCTGATTTCTAATGTAGCTCATTCTCTGCATGCTTGATGATACATATGATGTCCAAATAATTTTTGTAATTTTGTCACTAAATGTTCGAAAGGTTTGCTATGTAGCTTAATTTTCTCTATTTTGTTCTACTTTTTTTTTTGCTTTTCTCACCTTAAGAGTTGTGATCTTGTACTTTTAGCTGTTCTCATTTCCAGTTCACCATCCAGTTTTTGAGCTTTTGATTTTGTCTTGTCTGAACATTCTCAAGACTTGTGCATTGTTTTGATGTGGAAATGCCCCCTCATCCTTTTTCTATAGAATGAAACAATGCACACTCAGTACAATTTTTTAGAGGAGGGTTACCTTGAAGAAATGACTTCCTTTGGTCATTACTAAAATCAGTTCTATTTGGTGACTGCATTTCTGTTTAGGTCACACAGATGAGTAATTGAAGAATGATGTCCTGTTTACTGTTGTAGGTGGTGTTAGGAATTTTTTCTGCATCTTAATTATATTTATGATTGTGATGTGGCCAAGTATGAAGATAATTTGTAATTGTTTTTAATTTATCCTGGGCTGAGGTTTTTGCTCATTCATGGTAATGGGTCATATGTTGAAACATTTCCATTGGAAAATCATGTCCACAGACCTCCCTTTAATCACAGCAATGCAAATCATGCTGTGTCAGAATTTACATTGTCCCCCCTTTCTACTACTTGTTGGTGTACCTCCTATGAGGCAATGCTTTATTCTCATGGCATTTTCTCAGCATGTCTATTCCTTTAGAATTGACTAGGAGGCTTGGAGGTATGATACTCTCAATTGTTTGATTCTCAATATAAATGCCTCACATGTGCCATGGAACAGATGCTGCTATCCTCTTCCAGATTTAGGGTTTATCATGTGTACCCCTTTTTGCACTGTTTTGGTTTAAACATTCATTGTAACATATTTCATGATTTGTCTTCATTTTGCCACAGAACATCAAAAGAAATATCAGATTTAGAAGGAGAGCTCCTTTCCATTAGAAATCTGCTATCTTCACAGGCTGCACTTATTCATGGTTTAGCTGAAGGAGTTCATGTTGATTCCCTTTCATCTTATTCTGAGGGTTACGTCACAGAAGATGTGTCTGACGTAGAAGATAGAGAGCCATCTGACATGGAGAGATGGGCTATGGAATTTCCTGATATACTGGATGTTCTGTTGGCAGAGAGGAGAGTTGATGAAGCTTTGGCTGCCTTTGATGAAGGAGAACAAATACTTGCAGAAGCAAAAGAAAAGAGAACATTAAGCCCAAGTGAACTGTCATCATTGCAGGCAGCTATCACTGATCGTAGACAAAAGCTAACTGATCAGCTTGCTGAAGCTGCTTGTCAGTCTTCTACATGTGGCATTGAGCTTCGTGCAGCTGCTACAGCACTTAAAAGACTTGGGGATGGCACTCGTGCTCATAACCTGATACTTACGGCTCATGACCAGAGGCTTCAGTACAACATGCAAACTATTCACCCGACAAGCACATCATATGGAGGAGCATACACTGCTGCCCTTGCGCAACAAGTTTTTTCAGCCATTGCTCAAGCTGTGAATGATTCCTTAGAGGTCTTTGGTGGTGATGAGTCTACATATGCATCTGAGTTGGTGATATGGGCTACAAACAAGACTGAAGCTTTTGCCCACCTTGTAAAGAGGCATGCATTAGCTTCATCTGCAGCTGCTGGAGGATTAAGAGCTGCTGCTGAATGTGTTCAGATAGCCGTAGGTCATTGTTCTTTGTTAGAATCTAGAGGATTGGCACTTTCATCTGTTCTTTTGAAACTCTTTAGGCCTAGTGTGGAACAGGCATTAGATGCAAATCTGAAGCGAATTGAGGAGAGTACAGCTGCACTTGCTGCTGCAGATGATTGGGTACTTACACATCCTCCAACTATTGCACGTGCATCTGGGAGGCCTTCTAGTTAACAACTGGTAGTGGGAATGTATCTCAGTCAAAGCTCTCAAGTAGTGCACACCGTTTCAATTCAATGGTTCAGGTGAGTGCTAATTCCTTGAGCCACAACTTAAGAAGTAGCTATTAAATCTCTTTCCTCTTATGTCTTTCAAGATAGGGGCCAGCTGCCATCAGTGATAAGATCTAGGTTGTTCTGCCATGCAACAGTGATTTGAAAAGCAAACAACTACCTTTTCCTCCAAAAAGATTGTGAATGTTCAACAGTAGGGCATATTTTTTTTCTTTCACATTATGAGCACTGATTAGCTCATAGAGGGTTTGTGCTACTTTGTCTTTCATTTTTATGCCTTTATATACATGTGTGTCACCGCCCTCCTGATAGCAACCCAAGGTTGCTCAGGACTGGTTATGCTGGCTCTCCTTAGTTGATTGGTACACCTGCTGGTATATATGAGTCAAGCACCACCAACTCTTAGACAATAGGTGTCATCCTTAGACAATAGGTCCTGAGAACCACCCGATCATTTGCTTTAGTTGTCAGGGAAACGGACAAAAGGCAATACTGACACCCTACTAGCTAGGCATCAGTTACTGTATTAACAACTCTCCTTTACAGACTTTTGGAAGATGATTGTAGAATGCCACCTAGAGAAACTCATAGGATCATCTGCGACATAGACATGCTTGTCAAGCATCTATTGACAACAATGACTCATGTAAATAAGAATAAATCAACATGTTATTTAACAAGTAGCCAATCTAAAATTCCCAAAAAGCAACAATGTTACCAAACATAGTAGTCATGAACATCCTATCATTGCCTTGATAGAGTTACCATGGTCTTAGTTTACTTGGTCTTGATGAGAGGTTAATTTCCCTCTGATAGAGTTACCATGGATATTTATGGGGGGCTGGTAGCTGTGCAGCTTGGAGATTTACTGCTTTTGCTGAAGGGATGCCCACCTTCTCTTCAGTGGTCTTAGTCCTGAAGATGGAGGTGGGAATGGTAGAGATGGCATATTTACAGCTAGACCAGTTTATTATTTCACAACAAATTAATGGACCCAGTATCCAACATTGTTGCGCACATTGTATCCAAGAACTCTGATGAACTTATCATTTTCTTATTCAGGGGAAGGGTGAACGAATTCCTGCTTCTTAGGAAATTGTCTAGGAGAGAAATCTTGCTACTGATCCCTTTATCTTGTTGACTATATAATATGGCCTCTGTTTTCATTTATGAATTGTGGTCTTTTGGCCACTTTCTGTGAAAAAAAAAACCCTGATGGAGGTGAAGGTCTTGATTTTGAGGACATATTGCATTCAAGACTTCCAATATGTGTCAGGCTTGCATGGCTTATGGATGATATCGGGACCACTCCCTGTTTGTGTGTAGATGAGGATGAATCATTGGAACACCTTTTCCTTTGATGCACCTGCTGAGTTGTATGTGTCAGATACTCCAAAGAGTCATCATCCACTTAAAGTGGAGATTTTAATCCTTTTGTGGCATCAGAAAACTCAAAAGAGACCATGAAGGGCCATGGCTGTTATTGTGTTAGAACCTAAGCCATTTATGGGAACAAACAGTTGGATCTCTGATACACCTGACCAAGTGGATGTTTGATTTTCACCTGTTGTCAGGTAATTGCGTTACCAAGACTTCTCTGTAGGAAGGAGTTTCTTCTTCCACTGTTTTTCTGTTTTCTGTGTTGGTGAAAACTTTACTATCCTTACGTAGAATGCACTGCCTATTCACAGGCGGTGTGGAGAGGTAGCGAGGAAGACCAGGACCAGCATATATCAGCATAGGGATGTCCAACAGCTGCTTTTGCATTGGAACAGGAAGTGGCCTCATAGAGACGATAGGACTGTGTGGTAGCTCATCCTTCACGCACCTTGTGGCTATGGGGGGAGAGGAATAGTCAGATTTTCAGGAGGATATCTAGGGATGGGGATGCTGTTTTGTATGCTATTTGTGTATAAGTTAAGGAATGGGCGGTCACAATATGTGATGTGGATTCCTCTAATCCCTCTCTTTTGTTTTCTTGGGGAATTAGATGCTTCCACACAACCTTAGTGGCTCTGGGTTGGAGTTGTTTTTGGTGGTCACCGCCTACACTTGTACATTCTCTTTTCTTTAATATACTTGTGGTACTACCCACTTTCAAGGGAAAAAAAAAGAATGTCTCAGGCTTTTTGCATAAATCCCCTCTTAGAGTAAAAATTGCACAATAAATTATTCTAGATTTTCATTTGCATGTACATCCCTCTCGCATGAATTAGTTTCATGAGAGCCCGTATCACAAACTACTGACAAATATCTATGTAATATTCCTTTTTCTTCTACGTTACTCAAGAGGTTTTGATGATGGTTGTTGATGGATAAGGTATGAAAAGGACATTTGTGACAATTAATTCACATAAGATGAGTATATATGCAAATGTGAATCTAGGATATGTTTTCGGACAATTTTCACTTGAAGAGGGGTATTTACGGAAAAAATCAGTATTACTAAACATTGTGAGGGAACAAAAATGTCTTTGGTTCCTGACATCTTGTCCAAAGAAGAAATTTTAAAGTACATTTTCCCTTTTTAGTATCTAACCATCTTTTAGTATAAAGCCACATAAACTGGCCTGAAAGAAGCTTATTGTTGTCAATCTAGTATCTATAGTTAAAGATCACTGTGAACTTTATGATTCTTCAATAATTTATGTTTTATTCATGTTTGTTCTGGTAGTCAAATATGTGTTACACAAATTCCCTGGTCATTCAACATCTAGTTAACCTTTCTGGATTTACCCTTGGTTAACTTTGGCATTGTTTACATGCGTTGGAGTCCCTTAGCCTGGTTGTTATACTCATTATTCTGCTTCTAGTTATTCACTCACAGTTGCATAATTTTTGCAGGACTTCTTTGAGGATGTAGGACCACTTTTGAGTATGCAGTTAGGTGGATCCACACTAGATGGTGTTTTGCGAGTATTTAACACCTATATCAACTTGTTGATAAATGCCTTACCGGGTTCAATGGAAGATGAGGCCAATTTGGAGTCTGGGAATAAAATTGTCAGAATGGCAGAGACTGAGGCACAACAATTAGCATTATTGGCAAATGCATCTTTATTAGCTGAGGAGCTACTGCCACGGGCAGCCATGAAGCTGGCTCCATTGTACCAGGGTGGTAGCAAAGATGATTCTCGTAGAAGAACTTCAGATCGACAGAACAGATTCCCAGAACAGAGAGAATGGAAAAGGAAACTCCAGCGTGCTGTTGATCGCCTTCGAGACAGCTTTTGTAGACAACATGCTCTTGATCTGATCTTTACTGAAGATGGAGATACCCATTTAAGTGCAGAAATGTACATTACTATGGATGGGAGTGTTGATGAACCAGACTTGGCTCCATCTTCAATATTTCAGGTGAGTTGTCATAGTCATAGCGTTCTTTGGTAATTGATTATGTGGTTGCCACGAAATGCACATTTATCAGTTATTAATTGCTTTTATTTGCTTAAGTATCAACAAATACATATATACATATATATATCACAGGGAGGAAGGTGATCTACGGCTTTATTGATTGCATATGCATTAAGGAATTTGCTCATTGCAACCTTACCTGGTTGTCTATGTTAACCATTGTCTTCCTTGGAATTACATTGTTTTTGGAAACAACAGGGAGATGTAGGAGGAGCAGAATGTGACATCTTTTAAGTATTTGATGCTCTATATGTTTTGCTTCAAAAGAACATTTCTTTTTTAAACTAGTTGATGGAGGGTATGTCGGCAGTGGGTCCACCCACTTTCTAAGTGTTTCTCTCCTCCTTTTGTGTTGCGTACAATTTGGAGGATGCTTTACATGGTGTAGCTTCTAAATAAGATCCATTTATACTGATATCTTATGGAAGTATCCCTTCTTATTTGAGAATTTGTGAGATATTGTTCATGATGTGTAGATGCATAGATTCCAGAGGATTGCGGGAGTTTTAACATGATTAGAACCATCGGGAATTTCTGTTTAACTGACTCTATGTGCTTACACAACTCAATTCTAGTTTATTTGTGTTTCTTTCCTGTGAGTTTGATCCAATCTATGTTTCCTTACTTCCTCTTTTTTTGAATACCAAGAGCAAAACCCACTCTGCCCAGGGATATTCTGATCATACTTGTTTAGTAAGGATATGATTGGATATTCTTCTAACTTTTGGGAAATTTATAAGAGTGCAGGATAATGGTCTTTTGTCATGTTCAGATCCAATATGGGATTGAATAGGTCAGCAGTATTTTTGAGCACTGATCTGGGCCCCAAAATCTCAGCTTTGAATCTAGACCTTGCCCAACTTTTTGGACAGCAGTTGCCATTTGAAATCCAAAACGAAATGTCCATCCAGTTTTCTGTCTTTTTCGTTACTATCCACAAATTTTCGTTTTAGTTGCTCACTGGTTTTGTTTCAAACTGCTGGAAGGGAATTTAGGCCGATATTGTATTTGGTGGTCATCTAGCTGAATATTGTGTTGCTATATTTGCATCTGGAAATGAACCACATTTTACAATCTCATTAGCATGGTTAGATTTGGCCGACTAACGGTACGAGTGTGCAACAAGTACGTGAAACTGTGAACCTAATAAGCATTTGAATAAGTGTTACCTGACAATAGGGGATTGACTAGTAACAGTGCATTTACACATTCACCATTATGGTGTGCTAAACTTGTGTTTACCATGATGCTTCACCTCAGTTCATGCAGCATATGGTTATATCTTGTTATGATATGTTGCCTTCACCTCAGCTCATGCAGCATATGGTTATATCTTGTTATGATATGCCACACGTTAGGCAACTTATTGGTAGCAATATCAAACATCAACATATAATGTGAAGACTTCCCATTCATTTACATAAACATAATTAGAGCTATTTGTTTATGTGGATGTTATTTTATTGTTTAATTACTTATTTCCTTTCTGTCCTTTGGAAACCATCATATTCTTAATGCTTATGTTTTTGCTATCTTCTACAGGAACTATTTGCAAAATTGCATAGAATGGCAACCATTGCTCCGGATATGTTTGTTGGGAGGGAGAGATTTGCCACATTACTTTTGACGAGACTCACGGAGACTGTCATTTTATGGCTCTCGGAAGATCAAAGCTTTTGGGAGGACATTGAAGATGGTCCTAGACCCTTGGCTCCTCTTGGTCTTCTGCAGGTATATCCATACTATTTTGATAGATATCTTCAATTTAGTCATGAGGGGAAGCCTTGGTGCAATTACAAAGTTGCTCCATTGTGACATAGAAATCACAGGTTCTAAACTGGAAATAGGCCTATAAGAAAGCTGGGTAGCACATGCACGCAATGGACCCTCCCCAGTCCGCAGATTGGTGGTAACATCGTGGTTTTAGGCTAAGGATTATGTATTGGATTGGGCCCTGGGATCAGCCGGCTCTGATCTTAATCTGATCTATAGATCAGGATAGTGTTGGCCCAGCATGCAATGGACCTCCCCAGTCCTTAGGTTGGTGATGACATCATGGTTTTAGGCCAAGGATTATGTAATTGGGTTGGACCCTGGGATCAGCCGGCTCTGATCTTAATCGGATCTAGATCAGGATAGTATTGGCCTAGAATTGGCTTGAGGTCTGTTTCAGACAATTCCATCCCATCCAAGCCAGTTTCTAATACATTTTGTTTAATGAAAATAGGGATCAGGTTTCCCCCATCTAAATCAGTAGACACTGTTATGAATAGTTGGGATTTGGGCAATCAAAGAAGCCATGCACTGGGCTGGTCTTTTTGATCTGCATTTTAACCATGAGTTAGGAGTTGATGTACTGACTATATATATTTTTTCTCTTCTGTAGTTTTATCTGGATATGAAGTTTGTAGTTCTCTTTTCAACTCAAAATCGTTTCCCATCTCGTCAATTGAATCAAGTGATCAGAGAAATCATTGAGAGAGCTTTAGCTGCTTTTTCTGCAACTGGCATTGATCCAAACAGGTACTTTTTTTTTTTTTGTTATTGGATAACATCTGTACAATTCTCTTGCTATTTGATCGCATGGTTTGGAGATGTGCTTTTGTTTTCTAGCATGCATTTATTAGTCGATGTGGGCCTTCACACTTCCTTGATAAGTGTAACTTCATGTCATCCTAGTGTTTTCTGTATATAAGTACATTATGCCAAACATCCTTGTTGTACGTTGAAGTTTGACATTGCACCTGCATGAACATGTCATGTCCAATCCCACATCATCGAAGGGTTTTTCGTTCCTCTTCTCTATCTAGTCTTAGTTAATGGCGACATCTACAAAGCAGACTGGACTTTATTGTTCATATCTTTATATTCTTACCATTTCTGTAGCATTACTCCTTTGTATGATGTGGAGAAAGAAATGCTTATTTGGATCCTGGTGATTTGGCTGTTATATAATTCATCTTTTAGGTTAGCTTATGCAGTGAAGATTTCTAACTAATAGTAACAAGTTATTAAGTATATTTGCTGATCCAGACCCAGTAACAAGCTTTTTTTACCTTCTTTCTGTTTCTATTCTTTCCTTTTGTATCTCCTTCTCTTCTCTTCTCTTCTTAACCTTTTCATTTTTAACCTGCACTTTTACTCTCAATGAATTGTAGCCATTTCCTTTTTCTGGTTACAATCAAAGAAAGAGGCCTTACAAATGAGGTGGTCTCAATGTTTTCTCAGTTGTTTTTTTCTTTTCCTTTCTTGTGGGTTGGTGGTCTGCCACTGGGTACGAACATTGTCAAGTCCTAGGGCTGTAAAGGAACTTGCAGTTCTAGCTATCTAAAAGTCAGAGTGGGAGTTGCATTTTATTTCTGTTTTAAGATTTGGCGTTGACAGCAGATGTTTCTGGAAGCAGAACGTAACGTGAATTTTGTGTCCTATGCTCGTACATTTCATAAATATCTCATATTATGTGTGAAAAATGGACTGGTCCTTCATAATTTATGTCAGCTGTGGGGCATGATATGTAAGGGGGGAGGGGGTTTGCACTCTCTAAATTTCCCAGAGAATTTATTCTCCCAGTCAGCTTTTACATGTTCTGCAAACACTTGTGGATGTTGGTTTTTTGTTTCCCCATTTACTGGGACTGTTCCTGATATTTTCCCTGGGAACTATTTACTATTTCTCTCTCTTCCCCATGCTGACTTCTCTCCCTTATATCCCCAAGTAATGCAAACACATAATTTCATTTACATGAGACTTTTTCTAAAAATGATTGCAAACACATGGTCTTACTTTTTCAAAATGATTTTCCTTGAATCAGGACTTGTGCTAGTCTTGAGTGCTGTAGCCTCTAACGAGGCCTCAAGCACTACCGCACACCCCCACTTAGGCTATTTTAAATTTCTTGTTTTAATGAACAGCAGTTCCCTAATCCACTTCCAAGGCAAAAGGAGGAAAATGTAGACAAAACGCATGCTTCCATTTTAGTTCCTTTTTTTATTCACTACATTGTTTACCAGAACAGAAAGCAAAGTGCTAGTTTCCATGTCTGACTCTTACCCAGTTGCCTTAAATTCCTGATGTAAATTCATGTTGGTGTGACATTGTTTTTTTCGATGACGATGGCTCTTTTGCTCTTTAGGTGACACTTCCTATTTGTATTCTCGGTTGAGGCTTGCATTTACTTCTGTTTATCTCATTTTCTAGTATAATATTATTTTTGTATTCATGTTTTCTTTATAAGAAACTATCTAATTTTGTTTCTTAATGTACGTGGGTGAAGTTTGCATTCTTCTCACTCTACCCCATGTTTATTTTTCTTTCTTTTTTTTGTGGGGGGGGGGGGGATCCGCAGGGACCATCTTTTTTTTTGGGGGGGGGGGTGGAGGAGAGAAGCTGTGTTCACAAGTTTGTAATAGTATTTTGTATTCATGTTATCATAGACATGTTTGTGAATAGTTTCTTTTTTAGGGAGGGAAGGGAGGAGGGAAACTGTGTAATATTTTGTATTCATGTTACCATATACATGTATGTGAAAATGCCTAGTTCTTTCATGCAAGAAACTAAAGTCTCCTAGCCTTTCTATCAATGCCCAGAGTACAAACTGAGGTGCCATGTGCACTTGGTGCCCTCAAAACATGCTCACATTATGTTGCCTGTCATTTTGAATCTGCATTTACTTTCTCCCTCTCTTTGTGTGCTAACGTGCTGTTCAAGAAACCTCTCATTTCATCTGATGTTTCACCTTTGGGATCCAATTGGCAACATCTTTTCACTGAGAACCTTGACATCTAAATTTCTGCATACTGAAGATCATACAAATCTGCAGTGTCCTTTATGAAGACGAATGGTTCGAGGAGATCGCAAATGAAACGATCCTCAGGATAAGTGGGAGGAGTAGAACCATCAACGGGGAAAGAGAACTCAACAGTCCAACAGCTTCTGTATCAGCACAATCCATGTCATCAGTGAGGTCTCATGGTAGTTCCTAGTATCTCCCTGCGCTCCTCTTGGCTTTTGTAAATTGGCGGGCAGTTCAGTGCTTGTGTGGAGATTTGAACGGACCACCTGGTTATTCCATTGAGCAGCCGCTCAGATGCCATTCTGAGCTTCAGTTGGCTGCTCAGCGCATTGTTTGTATGATATGCATTTTGTTTTTATTTTATTTTCTTAATTTTTCTCCTCTTCTCAACAAGGGCTCCGTGTCACTAGGTTACGATTTGTGTTGTCTAGGAATTCTTTTAATTGTTTACAACTTTCTCATGTGTCTGGTCAATTGAGTCTGTATATGGTATATCTTTTTGTCGATCCAGAAACTTGAAGCATTGTCTCATTCCTCCCCATGGAAGCTGATTGCCCAGCGGCCGGTAGATGCCGAACAGAAAGGAATGACAAATGGAAAGGATACTGTGTCTTCGAAACTGCATTTTCTGTTTGGTGATTGTATCAGGAACTTTTGCCAATCCTAATTTGTTTATTCTTTACTGCAATCTTTGCTGCATATGTCGATCTCTCTTGTAAGCTACGATAAATTTTCCCAGTCAATGACTAGGAGCAACGCCAATGTCCAGGTTCTGGAGGCTGTGAATATTTCCCCTACGGATTTGAGTCCATGACACCGGAAAAGGATGACGCTGCTTCTAGTTGTATCAAGCAATCATTATTTGGAGAAGGGGATCCTACGATCCACTCTTCTTTATCATTTTCCGTGCCCCGCAAACTTGGAGTAACGGATGTTACTTTGAATTCAGATTGATGAAAAAGTGGCAAAGAGTGCGACAGTATGACATTCTTATTGCAAGCAAGGGTCTTGTAATAGTGTTGTAAGAAAATAATCTTATTGGCTAAGAGTTCCTGACAAGTACCATACTTTCCACACTTGTCAGCAAATAGAATTGTTTTCTTACAATCTGTGGCAGTTTTATCGCAAACTCTTTCTTGCAATAAACTGTTCTTTTTATGTGGTTGATGAGAGCCCATGTCCTGACAAAAGCTTGGCATTATAAACCTTTACTCAGTTTTCTTTGAATGTCATGCTGCCAACTTTGTTGGTTGTCACTTTTAATCGCTCAGTTTGTTACCCTCGTATAATGCACGGTAACGTAGCTTGTCCTGTCTCTTTCACTTATGTATCGTCAGCCTTTTATAAAAAATATAGAGCAATTTTTTCTCTCTTTCACTTGTGTATCGTCAGCCTTTTATAAAAATGTAGAACAATTCTTTTATAATCTTAGGACCATCTATAATCAAGCATGATTAGAGTATTTTCTTTTGGGATTTTCTTTCGCACTAATTTTGTCATTTTTTTGCACATTATTTATGAGTTTCGATTCAGATTGCTTGTGACACCTCAGTGATGACTTCATGTTTATACGTTATAGTTTTTTAATCTTTTTGCTTTTACATAAATTGAAACCTCATCGATTTCTCTCAAACATCTAATTTTAGCAGGTTTCGTGCAAAATATTGCATTGGACTACTTTTTCTACAACTTATTTAGTTTACATATTTACAAACTATAATGGTTATATTCACTAGGATTCATCTGACTCTTAAATTTTGATTAATCAAGTACAATCTTGATGAAGTCAGTCTAAAACTTGCAAAAGTTGTGGATTGACTTCAGGGGGTTTTGAGGTGACAAACTCGTATCTTTTGATAGAGGGGGAAGCAAAGTTGCTGATGTCGGTGCCGACGTCTCTCGACCTACAAAAGTCAAGTTTGGGAAGAGGGTTCCTGAGATCGACTCTTTGATCTTCAAGTTAGAAGTCAGCTCGAGAAGGGAACCAAAGAAAATTAAAGCATGAGAGAGAGAGAGAGAGAGAGATCTCAAGTTGAGATCAGAAACCCAACCCTTTACCTGTGGCAAGGGGGTTGCTTTGATGGGCAAAGAGTCGCACACTAGTTGGGATTCTATGTCTTGGTTGAACTAGGAAACTTCTTAAAGTGCTTGTCTCTCAGTGAAGACTCCTAGCAGGATTTGAAGATAGTTTCCTAGCTTGGATTCCCCAACATAAAGTGAAAGTCGTGGAGGAGTTCAAGGTCTGTTGCTGAACCAATCATGGTTGGACTCTAACTACTGATGTGCATCATAGTTTGAGTCAGACTGTTCTCAGGCTATCTCTTGTGGGATGACACTGCCTAGGCCTAGGCCGTGTTGGCCCGAGATCTTAAGTGGGCCACTAGATCTTGGTAGGATACCTAGACCCATCACAAGCCCCTTACTCTGAAGCTAGATTTCTAGTATGAGATTCAGGTTTGAAGTAAGGTCTCTGCACACTAAGGTTAGGTTCGCTGATCTTAAGTGGGGACTGCTATGCTGCACTGGGCGATGCCCACCACACTGACGTCGATCTAGTACTATAGGGACTTGGGACTTCTGGATCCTAGTTCATGGGTGTTGGGTTGGGTCTGACCCTCTAGTGGGCCCTGAGAGTGCCCATGTGCCCATACGGAACCATTTTTAGGAGGTTTAGTGGGTTTTCTATGCTAGAGCTTAGACATGCGCCTCTTCCTGAGTGTGTTCGAAGACGTGCCTAGTAAGGATGATGCATGTGCACTTTTGGCAACATTGGTTGACTGCCAGTGGTTAGACTATGCTGAGTACACATGGAGCGATCTGAACAATGCGCCACGTGTCGATTTGCAAGGCTGGAGTCACGCCATGCAGGGCTAGCGCATTTAGCTAGTGCGTTGTCAGGACGCTAGATAGGCACCACATGTTTGTCAATTAGGTCCTAGTCACACGCATAAGGTCTGGCGCAACTAGAATCACACCTGGTCACAATGGCACAACTTGACAACTTAGTTTTCTATAAAAGAGAGGGGTCTCCCCCTCACGAGTTCCACCTTCTCCTTCCACCTCTGATGAGCACCATTTCTTCACTCCATTCTCTCGCTCTAGTAGTCAACGATGGGTGGAAACATGTTGGTGGCATCGCGGTGGTCGTCCTCGACTAGGTTGGAGGCTTGAACACGGTGGAACTGGCAAGGAGGAGGAGCTTCACTTGCTTGAAGGCTTCAAGAGGTAGGGTGACATTTTCCACGACCCAAATCACTTCTATATTGCTATTTATACACTATGGATGTGCGAGCACGTGTTTTGGGGCATGGGTATGTTAGGGAACATGTGAGATCATGTTCGAGGTGTGAGAGAGGTTTGGCTCTTGGTCCCTTCGTTTGATGTGGTTTGTCCCCTTTGCATGTTCTATTTGAAGGTTCTAGGAGATTTCCCGTGTTCTGTTCTTGCTTATCGTGGGTTTTTATGTAGGATTGGGGGTCCATGCTACCAGATTTGGGTGTATTTTTGGTGAGAAGATCACTATGCATAGTGTGATGGACCACGTCGTTCAAACCCGTTAACCTAATAACGAGCTTGATCCGACTCCGCCTCCCGTGAACAGGCCGAAGCCTTGCCAGGGATATCAACACATATCCGTGGAAATATAAAAGAACACACTGAATATATATAAGATCAAACGTCTCACACATATTTACAGAAGGATTACATAGCAAAATTTTAACAAAAGTCAAACTGAAGTACAGAAACCTGGGGCATACTCCGGGGCATAACAAAAGAAAATTACACTGCTGGAGGCGTGAACCCAACACTGCTACGATGCGGCTCCGGACTAGAAGACGGACGAGAAACCTCCTGCTCTCCCTCACCTGAAAGCAATAAGGGGTGAGCCTCACGAGTCACTGGCTCAGTAGGGAAATTCCCTCAAAAGCCGCAAACCACAAAACACAAGAGTAGCAGGAGTAAATCACAGTTATTTATAACTAGAAACCCAACTTGAGCATGGAACTATAACCACAATGCTTAAATAAAATTAAGCTAATAACATGATTTCAAATTTCATAAATAAACGGAAAACCATGCTCAGAAGTACGAGCTAAAGAAGGGTAACGCCAAACACGAGTCACGAAGACTGGTTCGCGACACCAGCTATAGACCCGACAAACAACACAAGTCTACCTCTCAGCCTCGTAGCCAAGGACGAAAGGTCCAGCTACCGCTCCATCACAACAGAACCAACAAACTGTGGAGACCACTTCTCACCACAACTGCAGCTCACACGGCTATAGCTCCATGCCTAGCACCTTTAAGGACTCTGGCTCGAGCTCCTTAAAGTGAGGCACTGAAAAAAGGACTAGTTGGGGACCAGTACGTCTACTGGTGTCTGTCCCCCAACCAAGAGCGCGCTACAAGCGACTAAAGACAACCACAAAACACAAGCTGCTGTCCCATTGTCGTCTTTCCCTCAGCCGGACGTACTACTTAAGCTACGGAGGGAGGGTGTCCAGGAAGACGACACAGACCCTAACGGTACACAAGTATCGGGACAAGACCCCGAGCACTACGTGCCTGGCTCACAAAGAACCTGGGGTACCCGACTCGAGAGGTAACCACGGGTGGCGTCGTATACCCGACTTGTCTCGCACGCATAACCATGCAAACTCGATAATTCCACTTACCACAAGTGCCAATGCACCGCTTAATAACCATTACACACAAACTATCATTTATACGGACCCATGCGTGAAAGCAATTCATAACACTATACAGACAAACCAGAGCTCGGGTAGCAGTCATACAAATCGCGACAGACACATAGGTCGCATTTTAATGACTAAAACACGTCGGACCAAGTCGTTGTGTTACAGACTGAAACACGTCATCTGGATACGTCGCGTTTCAACTTCAGAAACCCTACCCGAAAACTCCCTCTGGGAGAAGCTCAAACCACCCTATACAACCCATTCACATGCTATTTTGCAGTAAAATAAGATCCTACACATGCCTTCTACCTTCCTTAACCCATTATATACGTTTAAAACTGGAATCATGGTCCGTTTAACTCAAAAAGGAGAAGAATCCCCCTACCACACGTTGAACACGAAAAGCGCGTAAAACGGCGCTGCCCTGGCGTTTCCCGCGCTCCACACGACGTCCTCGCACCGGAAACATGCCAAACCGCACACCGAATCCTCTGAATCACCACGAAAACCCCACACGAGCCTCCCCCACGGCTGAGCAGTGTTTCTTGCACTACTCGGCCTGGGTTGGCCGACCTCAACACACAGATAGAATCACGACGGGTCGCGCCGTCGCGTTTAAATCGCGACGGATATAACCGTCGCAATTCAAAGTGACACCCCATCATGCGACACGTGGCCCGCATGCAAACGTGCAACCCAGATGCGGCGTTCAAAATGCGACGACCCTGGTGGTCGCGATTCTCAAAATCGCGACGCCTGTGTTGGTCGCATTTATGAAAGCCACACCAGAGGTTGGTTTGGCCTGGATTCCAAGCCCCCAACCAACACAACCTGAACAAACCATAGAAAAACTCCATATTGGGCCACACATTGGCCACAAAACCCACTAAGCTATGATCTGAAAAAGTCACGACGTTACATTACTATCATCTAAAAAGAAATTTCGACCTAAAAATTTATAAAGAAAATTAACCACTTAATGCATTAAACATAACATCACATACTATCATCTAAAAAGAATTAAAAGCTTACTCAAACAGGTAAGGATACGCTTTAAACATTTCTTCTGCTAACTCCCACGTATCTTCTCCTCCCTGCCTATTCTCCCATCTAATATTTACCAATTCATTTTCCTTATTCCTCAATTTCTGTGTCCTTCGGCCTGTAATTTGTACTGGGTACTCTGGCATGGACATGTCTGGCTTCAAATCATCTCGCTGGTAGCTAACTACCTGTAATGGATCTTTAATATACTTTCTCAGCATAGAAACATGGAAAACATCATGAGCATCTGTGAAATCTGCTGAAAGATCTATTCTATATGCTGTTTCTCCAATTCTTTCCAACACCTGGAAGGGGCCCACATACCTCGGACTTAACTTACCTCTTTTACTGAATCTCAACACACCCTTGATAGGAGAAACCCTCAGAAAAATATAATCTCCAACCTCAAATTGAAGTGGTCTGCGTCGGGTGTCTACATAACTCTTCTGTCGGCTTTAGGTTGTTTGCAACTTCTCTTTAATAAATCTAACTATTTCTGTAGTCTGTTGAATCAATTCAGGACCCAGAACTTGCCTCTCTCCGACTTCATGCCAGTTCAATGGTGTTCTGCATGGCCTGCCATACAAGGCCTCATAAGGTGCTATCCCAATGCTTGTGTGATAGCTGTTATTATATGCAAATTCTACCATTCCCAGATGGTACTCCCAGCTGCCTCCCCACACTAAACAGCAAGCTCGTAGCATGTCTTCAATCGTTTGAATGGTTCTTTCAGTCTGTCCATCAGTTTGCGGGTGATATGCTCAACTATACCTCAATTCAGTGCCAACTACCCTATGTAGACTCCTCCAAAAACCTGATGTAAATCTTAGATCTCTGTCAGAAACAATTGTCTTTGGAATACTGTGCAACGGTACAATTCTGTCCACATATATTCTTGCCAATCTATCCACAGTCCAAGACATACTCACAGCTAATAATCTACATACCTTGGTCAATCTGTCTACAAACACCCAAATACCATTGTGCCCTGTTGTTGTTCTAGGTAGTCCTGTTACAAAATCCATAGCAATATCATCCCACTTCCATTGTGGAATTGGTAATGGCTGAAGTAGGCCTCCTGGTTTCTCATGTTCAGCCTTTATTTGCTGACAAACTGAACACCTTGCAATGAATTCTGCTATCTCTCTCTCCATATGCAGCCACCAAAATGGTTTCTAAAGTCTTGATACATCTTGGTACTGCCTGGATGGATGGTGTACCTGAATTTATGTGCCTCTTCTAAAACTCTTTGCTTTACCTCCACTTCTGCTGGTATATACAACCTGCCTCTGAGCCTGACTACACTGTTATCATCAATTGTAACATCTTCCATTTTGACAATCTCTACTAAATTTCCATCTGTCTTCTGAGCTTCAACAATCTGCCAATACAGGGATGGTTCAACTGCACTGTTGGCTAACACTGCTCGCCGTTGGTTGCTTGGAACATATAAATAATTTTATGCTATTTCCTCATATAACTTCCATTCCTTAATCATCATTTGACTCAAATAGGCTTTTCTGCTTAATGCATCTGCTACAACATTTACTTTACCCGGGTGGTAAGCCAAAGTGATATCATAGTCTTTCAAATATTCTACCACCTACGTTGACGAAGATTCAAATCTTTCTGGGAGAAGATATATTTCAAGCTCTTATGATCTGTGAATATTTCAAACCTCTCACCATAAAGATAGTGCCTCCATATCTTCAAAGCAAAAACAACTGCTGCCAATTCTAGATCATGAGTTGGGTAGTCCTCTTCTGCTGGCTTCAATTGCCTAGATTAACCTTACCATGTTGCATAAGAACAGCTCCAAGACCTCTTCTTGACGCATCCGTATAAACCACAAAACCTCCACTGCCTATTGGTAATACCAATATTGACGTTGTTGTAAGCCTTCTCTTCAACTCCATAAAACTTCTCTGACAATCCTCTGACCAAACAAATGGTACATCCTTTCTGGTTAATCTTGTCATTGGTGCTGCGATCTTAGAAAAATCTTGTATGAAATGCCTGTAGTATCCTGCTAAACCCAGGAAACTTCTGATTTCTGTAATTGTCTTCGGCGCTTCCCATTTCATGACTACCTCAACCTTTGTTGGATCCACTGCAACACCCTCTGCTGAAATAACATGCCCCAAAAACTGAATTTCTTTCAACCAAAACTCACATTTACTAAACTTAGCATACAACTGATTCTCCCGCAAGGTCTGCAAAGTAATTCTCAAATGTGTTGCATGCTCTTCTTCTGACGCTGAGTATACCAGTATATCATCTATGAAAATCACAATAAACTGATCCAGATATGGATGATAAATTCTATTCATTAAATTCATAAACACTGTTGGTGCATTGGTTAGCCCAAATGGCATAACCACAAACTCATAATGTAAGGCCCTGATTTTTCTTTTCCGCTTATACTTTATGTATATGTTGTTTGCTTGTTCTTGCATAAATGGCGTACATGAAAATGGCGCATATTATAATTGTAAATTTTACATGTGTATATGCGTGGATGTATATTATTATATGTGAATATAAGTAAATGGCCAATTTTGTGTATAAGGTATCTATTCAAATATTATGCATGTACTATCTAAATATTGAAGTATACCTTATATCACCCCTTTCATGGATATTGTGTGCGAACATAAGAAATGCATATGTGTATGTACGTATGTAGGTTATCTTATGTGGGCGATAATTGTATACCTAATTCTACATACATAACACCTTGGTATACTTATGTATGCATATGTATGTTAGTTGTAAACGTTGTTCATTTGCATGGGGTAGTTAAGGTGTACATTGTACTTGTACATTGCATGTACATATAAAGTGCAAGTATGGTAGGTGTATTTAGTAGTGTATATGGAATCCTATATTCCTCACGAATAACATGCATGTATTTTATGATAACTAGGTGAGAATAAGCGATTAGCTAAATTGTGCATAGTGTACATATTAAGGAATCCCATGCATATAGTACTTAAGTAATGTTGTGCAAGTTTAGTCTAATTACCGGTGTGCGTGTTATTGTATCTATCTATTTCGTGCATAATATACGTAAGTATGTTACATCCGTGTACGTATGCTATATATATATATATACATTGTATGCGTATGAAGATATTCATGTACGTGTTATTATCTTGATGTACCTATGTATGTATGTGTAGGATTAGTAGTAAATTTTGGATGGTTACATGGTGTAGTGGTGTATACACTATACTACATAGGTTTCATGTGCATATATGTGTGGATTAAGCATGGTTCTGCATGATTTTAAGTTCTGGCAGAAGAGTGTCTTGGCGTCAACATGGATGGACGCCCATGATGTGTCAGCGTCCATATCGACTGACGCCAACCCTAATGTAGCCGTCCATGGATATGGACGTCAATATCCCTAATTTTCTGTGCGCAACAGAGCGCAGAGAGCACTCATTGGGCTAGGCTTCTGATTGGGGAGATGTCTCCCATCGGCCCTTACCTGTCCCTTCAACCCCTGCACGAGCCCCTCTTGTCCCCTAGTTTATAAAACACATCCTTTTTGCAACCTAGAGAGCTCTCTTGGCTCTTTACTAGAAAGGAAACCCTAACAGAGAGAGAGAGGAAGGACTGACCTTGGAGGGCTTGGATCCGCTACTGGAGGCGTTTCCTGGCGATCTTCTACGACAAGGAGGAAGGCCATACGTAGGAGAAGGCTTCCCTGGCGTTGGACTGCGGCCTACAACCCCCTAGAACCCGGGGCAAAGGAGTTTTGGAGGCTTCTTGGCACTGCCCAAGGAGAGCTTCTCCGGCCATTTAGACCCGTTTAGAGATTTATTCAAAGGCAAGTAACCCATAGATCTCAATCCTATACATGTGCCCTAGGTCCCAGCAAATTTTGTGGATTTTAAATCGTGTCCTGGACCCTCCCTTTCACTCTATATTTGGAGTTCGGTCTGTGTCCTTGCACAGACAGGAACTTGGCGTCATACCCTTGACGCCAAGATCTCCCATCGGCGTCCAGCGATCGTGCCGTCAAAACCCTTGAACGGCCAGAGGCTGCCGCCAAGTTCTTCAGGATAGAACAGTGAGCTGTTCTTCCTGGTAGATGATTATTTTCGATATGTTTCGCAATGAGGATATAGTGTAAATTCTATATGCTATGTAAAATAGATAATGTGGTGTGTGTGTGGAAATTTCTGCATTTTTCTGTGGATGGCATGAATTCTTTTGATTATTGAAATACATGTTGGAAAAGATGGATTATGCATGTTCATCTACTGTCTACCTAATTCCTGCGAATTAAATGCCCTAGATTTTTCTATACCATGTGTATATGTATCAGTCCATGCCCTGAAATTCTGAGAATTTTTCCATGACTGTGGGATTTACTGGAATTTCTGTTTGGGAAATGAAAGACATGCATAAAAATTGTAAAATTTACATTAAATGGTGTGCTGTGCAATAAATCAAGGGAAAATTTCTGTGATGATGATTATGTTATGATCAGGGTTGTGAATGGTTAAATCTGATGTTCGAGTTATGTTCCAAGTTAAAGTGAATTACGAATAGCATGAAACTGAATGTTTTAATTTCTGTAAATATAATATGACTCATAAAAATCTGAAAAATTGTATGTGTTATTATAAACCTTAAAATTGTCTGTGGTTAAAATCTCATGTTATTTTGATGACAGTAAGTATTGTTATGGATTTTTAAGGTGAAAAATGACTATGTGAGCATGTAAATTGTGACTTGATGTGATTCAGTAGATTTCAGTATGGTTATATCTGTATTATGATTATTTGGTAGTTGCATCAGTGAAGTTAAAATCAGTGAATGAGGACTTATGTGTGTGTGAATTATGCATGAGTGTGTGTGCGTGAGACGTGAGAGAACAAGTGGTATTATGTGTAAACGGTTAATGTGATAAGGATAACCAAATATGCCCATAAGACACTGCCACCTTAGAGGCTTGGAGCTGTACTGTAGTAATGCCCCTACGGGAAAGCTCAATGCGTTATGTGATACCCTAGGAAAGGGTCTTGATAAAGTGTACACTCTGGCAAAGGGTCTTGTAAAATCCTGGAGGTGGACAAGTTCCACTGGTAATGGTGGGAAGGGCTTTCCCCAGTTTTTGCAGAGACTAAGACTTATCACTGCGCCGGTGATTAAGTAAGTGAATGCGAAAGTGTGTGTATGTGACCGTCTAATGGTGGTTTGGGCTGTGTCTTGGCATTAAGTGAAAATAAGCATAAGTGTGATGTGAAAGGTGACATGTGTTCATAGCACAAGGTATGTGCATGATAAGAGTAATGTGGCACATGTTATGTGCAAAAGTGAAATGATAAGAAATGTGTATGAGTATTGTGTGATAGAACAAAGTGAGTGTATGTGAAAGCCAAGGTTCATCATATGGTTGTGTGTAATGAGAAAATAGTATAAGTGTAAATGACAATAATGTTAATTGATAAATTGTTTATTGATGTGTATAAATGTGTGTGTGTATGTGTTGATGTATTAATTGTCAAATGCTAAAAGTGGTGTTACTATTAGTACCAAAATGTAAGTATATGCTTTCATATTCGTGGAATTTGAATGATTGAATGCACATGTGTTTAGTATCATGTTGTATGGTTACAAGTGATCCCTATGCAAGGGTAATATGAATGTCATAGATTTTATATAAAATCAGCAAGCTAAATGTGAAGTAAATTGTTATGATTGCATGCCAAGTGAGTTAGAAATCATGCTAGGAGTGCAACCTATCTTGTATATGTTTTCCATGACTTAGTTATGAAGTTTTACAATGATGTGAGTAAAGTGTGAAGGTATGTGAATGTGTATTTGTACTTATGATAATGACACCATGTTATTAGAAATCTTGTTTAGATTATAGTTTTACATGTGTTAGAATAGTTGTTTAATACAATTTCATGTGAAATTACTTGTTATGACATAAACATGTACGATTTAATTGCTGAAATTTATTGAGTTAAATTGCTGGAAAATATGTATGTATTGAATCTTAAGTTACTTGCTGAGTCTATTGTGTAGACTCATTCTTGCTAAACATTTCAGGAAATTTGTAGCGGAGAAGCTAGCAAGACTTGAAGTAGAGTTGGACTAAGTGATTGAAGACTTGTAATTTATCTTTCATAGTATGTAAAGCTACAATTGAAATTTTAGTTTTGTTCAAATGTACTTGGAGTCGGCTATGTATTTGGAACATTTTGTACTTATGTTATCTTTTGTTGAACTATACAGACTGTGGTATGTGGATTTAAAAGTTGATGGAATAAGATTTATTTAAATTCCGTTGCATTTATTTAATCCTATTTGTGTATATCTCAGCTCATTTGTTACTTGTTGGGGTATTCTCCCCTGTAGCGGCTTGCTCTCATCCGATGTGGGTTGGTATAACCGTACCGGGTGGAAGTGGGTCGTTGCACATAATACCCATACCTGGTTCTGAATGCTGTTTTATCGATGTCTTCCTCTCTAATCCTCAGCTGATGATACCCAGACCTCAAGTCAATCTTAGAAAACACTTTAGCTGACTGAAGTTGATCAAACAAATCATCAATTCTCGATAATGGATACTTATTTTTAATAGTGACTTCATTCAATTTTCGATAGTCTATACACATACGAAAGTGTCACGTCCCGAGAATTTCGCAGCGGATATTAGTTCAAACAATTCGATTCGATATCCCGAGACGTGGACAGTCGGCAAATAAGCCTCTAGCTAGCACGCACTAAATGAGTATCATCACAACATCATAATAGGGCCCAAATATTGAACTCAACTAACCTTTTATTCAAATCTCAACTCATTTTATCAAAAATGGAGACTAGTACAAGACTGAGACTCATAAAAAGGAAAGTACATTTACCCCTCACTTCCTACTACATATTCTAACTCTCAAAATAAACTACTATAACTAGACTCATAATTGGGACGCTCATCACTCGGACGCATTCCCATCCTCGGCTTGCTCTTCCTCTTGAATGTCATAGTCACCTAGATTGGGTAAAAGTAGGGGATGAGCAAACTAGCCCAGTAGGATTTACATCTCAATGTGCGGGTAATGATATAAGTGATTAGCAATTTAGAACTAGGTAAGCATGATGAATGTCATGAGGTGCATGTGCGAATAAAACTCGTTAAAACAGGATACATGAAACAAGCTAGATAGAGTGATCATGATAGAGTAAGATCTGGAACGATATAACAAGAGAGAACTAGCAATAGATCACTTTGTACAAGCACACAAGATTTCACTTAATGTCAATAGTTTTCAAGAAGCAAGATATCACTAGTTGCAATAAATGCAGGATGGCCATATCACGCAAGCAAGCAAGCAAGATTGCACAAGTACGATCAAGTAACACTAATCAGGCACGTAAACACTAATGTACACCAAGGAAAGATCCACCAAGAGTGCACACAGGTCACGTGTATGTGGTTATGTATCTAACATTCAACAAGCAAGAAAGTACTCCCAGCGCAGATGCAACGCCAGTAATCATTATACCCCATGGTTAACAGTATATCTATGACTCGCCGTCATTGGGGCTAGATTGGAGCCCTTGGACACACGCCGTGCCCTGTCAGCATCTCATGTAGATTTTTAAATGTAGATACCCACAGTCATTAACAATGGCCAATGAGAGTTTCAAAAAGTAAGCATGTGTAATGTCATGTTCATGATGATGATGGGAACAAGTAATTGAACATGATTTCATGAGAACAATGGTCAAGAGATAAATTCGGCAGCATAACGTACGATTTATAATTTAGTTCAATCTTTACATTAATGGCTTTAGTCTAGATTGTGAATCACGCTCACGAGAACAAGAAGAGAAGGAAGTGCACGCCCTAGATGTATAGGTGTGTAGTGATGTACGCATGTCAATTCACAATCCGTCGTCTCAACCTCTCGGAAAACACTTACATGATGGCATGCAACGAACAATGCATTTAACTAAATGTGGGTTTACAAGATTTTAAGACATATTTCATTTAAAGCAAGCTAGAATGGTAACAAGAGTAAATCACAAGTATCATGTATGATCATTTCATTAAGAAAGCAATTAGAATAATATCATATAATTAAGGATTTTTCAATGGGTTAAACACTTTTAAGCCGTTAAGTAGACATCATGTAATGATCAGGCCCAAGACATGCAATATTTTGCAAAGGTAGTGTCGACCACACCCCTTACTGGTGTCGACACCATACTTCAATCACAAGGCAAATAATGAAAACTGGTCAAGTAGTGTCGACACTAGATCAAGTAGTGTCGACACAATGCTTCAAATACAAGGCAAAATGGTCAAGTAGTGTCGACACTAGATCAAGTAATGTCGACACTAGAGACAGCTTCCAGAAAACCTTCTGGCCAATATGGGATAGTGTGTCGACACTAGATCAACTAGTGTCGACACTAGATCACTCCCAGAAACTTTCTGGTCAAACTGGGACAGTGTGTCGACACTAGATCAGGTAGTGTCGACACTAGAGACCTTCCCAGAACACCTTCTGGGCTGTTTTGGGACAGTGTGTCGACACTAGTTCAGGTAGTGTCGACACTAGAGGCCCTCCAGAACAAAAACATATGGTCAAGTGTAACCCGAAAACACATCTCATGTAGCGATTCACTTTCTCCTCTTGTAACTCTCTAACAAATGACATTTAGACAAAACGTTCAACACAAAGATGACGAGGACAACTAGTAGAAGAACTTTTATGTTGGGGTTTGATCTAATTCAGTTCGAATCCCGAGAAAACATATGAAGAAAAAAAAGTCAAGTGTAGCCCGAAATCACAGTATCATGCAGTGACTCTCTTCCCACGCATATACTCTCTAACCGAAGACTTTTAGACACAACGTCCAACATAAAATATGATCGTGACTTCAAGTAGAAGAACTTCGTGAAGGAAGTTTAGTCAAATTCGGTCTCGAATCACATGCCATAATAAGAAGACGGAAAAGCCCTAACAGTGCGCGACTTTGGGAGAACACTTATAACTCAAAATATACTAATTAGAATTCGATGAAACCAGTGGGAAACGAAAGTTAACTTGATGCTCTACACATTGGTATAGGATATGCTAAGGTTTTGCCCAAGAAACCTACCTTCTGGGTTGAAGAAGTCTCATTTTTCCAGAAAACTCGTGTTCAGACCACTTGGAGGAGAACGCTTACTGCTCCGTGTATACTGCATGGATTTGGGCATTCCAATTGGGTTAGAACGTAGACTTGACCCTCTTTCCAGGGGTATAAGCCTTGCAAGGTTTGGTTTAGGTTTACCCTACCTTTGGTCGACCTCAAGATGACTGCCTGTGCAGATCGCAGTAGACACAACGGGGAAGAAGAACGGCTTGGTGTGGGGATCTCCTGCTTCCCCAGCTGCCAAGAACTCCTCCACACGACCCTAGCAAGTTCTAAAACTCGATCCTAAGGTTTGATGAAGAGTATTTAAGCAACCATGGTGTTTTAGGAGTCCTATTATGACTAGGAAAGCCAGGTTGCGGTTTTGACAGGTTAGTTTCCTATTTAGAGAGGATTTCTTCCTCCCATAGAGTGTGTGAGGCTTTAGGAAACCTCCCACCATAGTTAGACACGCATTTGGGTTGCCAAGAATGCATGATTGCATCCCAATTTAACTCAAATTGCCTCTTTCTAATTTCAGCCTATTTAGAGTTGCGAATTTTCCCTGCATTTTCTAGCTTTATTTGATTATTGGGCCAAATGCTGTCCATTGACCTAATTATGATATCGGGTCATTAATATAAAATGTTGGAAGTCCCTCCAACACTTTTATTTAATTTTTTTAATTGTGTCGTATTTCCGTGTTAACGGTTTTCCGACTTGTTATAGCACGTATGATAATGATGCGTATGTTTTACATACTTGGAATTTATTTATTTCTATTTATTTGAATTCTTTATATAACTAAAATTTCCGGGGTGCTACAGAAAGCTTCCATCTTTCTCTCACAAATAACACTGGAGCTCCCCGTGGTGAATGACTCGGCCTGATAAAACCCTTTTCTAGCAATTCCTATAATTGCCTTTTCAATTCTTTAAGTTCTGCCGATGCCATTCTATACGGTGCCTTAGAAATTGGCATAGAATCTGGCTGCAATTCCACTGTAAAGTCCACTTCCCTGTGCGGAGCTAGACCTGGCAAATCATCTGGGAACACATCTGCAAATTCCCTGACCACTGGAACTGTTTCAACTGACTTACCAGACTCAACTAAACTCGCTGAAGCTAGGTAAGCTACACAACCCGCATTCAACAACTTCCTAGCCCTAAGTGTTGAAATTATAAACTTAAGAGTGTAAAACGGCATACCTTGGAATTCAAATATAGCTCCATTAGGGTGACAAAATATGACCCTTATTTTGTGCAGTCAACCATTGTACCATAGGCTTCAAGCCAGTCCATACCTAGAATTATATCAAAGTCTTTCAACTGTAAAGCATACAATCTAACAGGCAACTGGTTTCCTTATATCACAATAGGAACTTCATCTATGTAACAAGATGTGAGCATGAATCCTCCTGAAGGAACCTCTACAACTAACTCACACAATCTTTCCTCTAACGGGTGCACCATACTATCCATAAATTCTTCAGAAATAAAAGAGTGCGAAGCACCTAGATCAATTAAAACTCTTGCTGAAAAGTCATAAATAGGCATTATACCTTCAATCAGGTTGGAAGCCTCTGCCTGTGCCCGAGTGATAGCCATAACCCGACCTCTACCACGCTGGTGTGGTGCTCCTCTACCTCGTGCTGCTGGTGGCTGTTGGGGCTGCTGCTGCTGCACTCCTCTACCATATCCATACTCCCTTGGGTAAGGACAATTCCGAATCAAATGTCCCAGCTGGTCACAATTGTAACATCTGTAGCCCGGTGGAATTATAGGCTGCCTTGCTGTACTTTGTTGCGATTCTTCCACCTCCGGCCTGTAACCTCACCCTTGCTGGAACATCTTCTGGCGACCTCCTCCTCGTCCTCTGAATATCTTTTTCAATTTCGAACCCCACTTGCTAAAACCCGAGGAAGATGATCCCACTAGTGCCTTCCCTTTACTGACTCCTGAGGATTGCTGTGGTAGCCGGAAACTACTAGAATCCCCCGCCTGACAGGTCCGAATTGACCTCTCTAAAGTAGCTACTCTCTGTGCCGCCTCCTCCACAGTCCTGCACATAAGTGGTATCACCACATTCTATAACTCTAACCTCAGTCCACGAATAAAATACTCTACCATCATTGTATTATTTGTCACAACATACGGTGCATATCTACTTAGTGCCATAAATCTCATTTGATATTATAAAATAGAAGAATTCCCTTGCTGCAAAGTCCAGAATTGCTCCCTTTTAGCTTGCTGCACTTGTACTAGGAAAAATGTATCATTAAACACTTCCAGAAATTCTGACCATGTAATGGTATCCTCTGCTCTTCCTGTAAAAGTCGTTTGCATCTTTAACCTCTACCATTCTTGTGCAAATCCCCGAAGCAGTGGCCAAAACCACCCTGTCCATTGGTGGACACCTCATAATGACAAAGACTCTCTCTATTTCATGAATCCAGTGCTCAACTGTATCTAAATTGGGTCCCTCTATGTAGGTAGGTGGCTGCAACCTCAGAAATCTTTCAATCTGCATAGTTGGTTCTTCTGCTAGTCTCACTGATGGTACTGGTGGCACAGGTACCACAAGAGGTACCTCCACTCCTGGTGGTGGTGGGGGTGGTATAATCGGTACTGGCACTGCCTCCTCAACAACCGGAGGCCCTACTACTGCTGGCTGAACTGGACCCTGCTGGTCTAACCTTGTTCTTATTTCAGTTATGCTTTCCCATAGCCTCTCAATCAATTGATGTGTGGTTTCCTCCGGCTCATCTCCCCCACCTCCCCAGTCTCTCCTATCAGCCATCTCAAATTCCTGCACAAACAACATTCCAACCACATATATGCCAACAAATCAAAACAAAACCTGGGTCAACTACCAGCAGTGGACTAGTGTAAAAATCAAGCTATGTAATCTCCCAGTTCCTTCATATTTACACGGATCTTGCTCTGATACCAACTGTGACGGACCACGTCGTTCAAATCCGTTAACCTAATAACGAGCTTGTCCCATGAATAGGCCGAAGCCTCGCCAGGGACATCAACACACATGTCCATGGAAATATAAAAGAACACACTGAATATATATAAGATCAAACATCTCACACATATTTATGCAAGGATTACATAGCCAAATTTCAACAAAAGTCAAACTGAAGTACAGAAGCCTGGGGCATACCCCCGAGCATAACAAAAGAAAATTACACTGCTGGAGGTGTGAACCCAACACTGCTATGATGCGGCTCCGAACTAAAAGACGGACGAGAAACCTCCTGCTCTCCCTCACCTAAAAGTAATAAGGGGTGAGCCTCACGAGTCACTGGCTCAGTAGGGAAATTCCCTCAAAAATCGCAAACCATAAAACCAAGAGTAGCAGGAGTAAAGCACAGTTATTTATAACTAGCAACCCAACCTGAGCATGGAACTATAACCACAATACTTAAATAAAATTAAGCTAATAACAAGATTTCAACTTTCATAAATAAACAGAAAACCATGCTCAGAAGTACGAGCTAAAGAAGGGTAACGCCAAACACAAGTCACGAAGACTAGTTCGCGACACCAGCTACAGACCCGGACAAACAACACAGTCAACCTCTCAGCCTCATAGCCAAGAACGAAAGGTCCAGATACCGCTCCACCACAACAAAACCAACAAACTGTGGAGACCAACTCTCACCACAACTGCAGCTCACACGGCTATAGCTCCATGCCTGACACATTTAAGGACTCTAGCCCGAGCTTCTTAAAGTGAGGCACTAGAAAAAGGACTAGCTGGGGACCAGCACGTCTACCAGTGTCCGTCCCCCAAGCAAGAGCGCACTACAAGCGACTAAAGACAACCACAAAACACAAGCTGTTGTCCCATTGTCGTCTTTCCCTCAGCCGGAAATACTACTCAAGCTACGGAGTGAGGGTGTCCAGGAAGACGACACAGACCCTAATTGTACACAAGTACCGAGACAAGACCCCAAGCACCACGTGCCTGGCTCACAAAGAACCTGGGTACCCGACTCAAGATGTAACGACCCGAACTCCCGGACCCCCGCCAGGGACTACGAAGTTCGCGTCGCCACCCACGGATCCGAAGACCTGGAAGGGTTAGAAGAAATAGTCTAGTGAGATATGTACTGAATTTAAATAACTATAACAATATATACAATATACAAAAGTCTATACAACATGTCCCAAATAAAAGCACATGTACAAGAAGAAAGGTGCAGTCCTTAAGGGGCATACCCCGAGAACTTGCAAAGCACAACTCTCAACTCACTCAAGTACAAGAGCTCACAACACTCGCTCTCACTGCTGCTGACAACACACCGCGCCACAGCAGCCTCTGTAAACCCGTCCAACACCGAGCTCCCGCGACGACGAGCCCCTAACTGAAGAGAGTGGGGGGGGGGGGGGGGGTGAGCCTCGCGAACAAGGCCCAGTAGGGATTACCAGTCCCTTACGGGCAAGAGCAGCAGGAACTCCAAAAATAGAGAAACTACACTAGAAAGCTGTAAAGCGAGGAACACCTACAGCAGGATACTACAAAGCAGTAGAACAAACAGTGCAACGTCACGACCGCTAACCAAGGTCGTGACACACACACGACTCCTTCAAAACCAACAGAGTCGGACACCAAGCGGAAGCAACCCTCGGCACACCCTCCGAGGCCACGCAACAACCAGGTAAGAACAACGTCTCACCACAAGCACGACCACCGCAAACCTCCACAAGGTCGAGGGCCCACAAGCAGAACCACCCCGAACCCCGGACACACCGCGAGATCGGGAAGCCACACATGCCGGTGCCACCACGGATTGGCACCCAAGAACGAGACTACAGAACCGAGAGGACACCGAAGCGGAAACCACCAGAAGCACGGGCCAACAAGGCCAACCCAACGATGCCTACGGAAACTAGACACGGCCAGGCTATAACCGCCGTGCAAGCTAGGGCAATGGATAACACTTGGAAACGCCGTCACAACAACAGCAACCAAGCCACCGCCACTGGCAGCCAAGAGGAGGACACACCAGCCACTCCCTCTGCTCTCCAGCCTAGCTCCTGCCTCCGCCTCCCCTGAAGAGCGAGACAGAGCCGCCACAAAAACACCACAACACAACAACAACCACAGCCTGGCCAAGCTGCAGCCCCACGCCTAGCACCACCGCGTGGCTCCGGAACCAACACAGAGAGAGGCAGTGAGACAAAGGACTAACTGGTTTGTGCCGGGAAGAACTCCAGCCGGCCTCGGCATCTCAGACCAACCAATGGAGCTCTACAAAAGACTCAGCACCGCTGTCCAAACCTCGTTTTCTCCTCAGCTCTAGAGTCTGCCAACTTGGATGCCAACTCGAGCACACTCGTAGCCCCGAACGCTCCCTCAAAGGCTCTCAAGGATGGGGGTCCCAGGCAATGGAGACAACGTCTGAACGGGACAAGCCCTCAAGTGCCAAGCACTGGGCGAACAGGCGGGGCAAGCACAACAAAAACCACGCCAAACCGCTGGCTTGTAACCCACGACAAGCCAGCAAGCACGAGGCACGCACAGACCCTCGAGAGGGCCGTCGGCCAACCAAAGCACGTACGATAGAGCCAGAGCCTCGGAACACCACCATAAGTACGGAAAACATCGCTATGCTAATAATCGATTTGGCCGTCGGACAATCGATTATTACATAGACGCGAGCCCCCTGGTACCGCTGCTAGGACACGGCCATGAAGGTGTCACATTCGGCAATTGAACGCAGCGAGGCAAGCTGCCGCGTTCCCTACCAGAAGGTAGTAAGGGCAAGCCAGCCCTGGGGCACACGCCGACACCCCAACCGGAACCATGGAACACCCAAGGCACACACAGGCACTGTTGTGCCCCCCTAGGCCGTCGCGATACCATCGCGATGGGGAAGGGCACCGCGACAGCAACCCTATCGCGACGGGGCAAAGCGTCGTGATAGCAAACCCTAACACGATAGGAACACGCGTCGCGATAGCGATCCTTATCGCGACAGGCAACCGCGTTGCAATAAGGTCATGCCCGACCGGGCAGACGCCTCTTCTGGTGTCACGACGCGCTGATGCTCCATCCCGGGGCCGCCCACAAGCCATAAACACCACCACACAGGGGAGGGGAGCATGGAGAAGCTATCTAAACTAACTAGAAAGCACGAGAAGTTCTCAATCCACCCGGATCGAGAAGGGTTCAAGCAATCCCTACCTTAAACGAAGAAATGAACCCATAAGGGCCCTTCACGTCGGATTGGCCACCTCCTCTGTAGCAACCCGGAAATTTTAGTATATAAAGAAATCAAATTAAATAAAAGTGTTGGAGGGACTTCCAACATTATATATTAATGACCCAATATCATAAGTGGGTCAATGGACATCAATTGGCCCAATAATCAAATAAAGCTAGAAAATGCATGGAAATTCGTAACTCTAAATAGGCTGAAATTAGAAAGAGGCAATTTGAAGTTGAATTGGGATGCAATCATGCATTCTTGGCAACCCAAATTCGTGCCTATCTATGGTGGGAGGTTTCCTAAAGCCTCACACACTCTAAGGGAGGAAGGAATCCTCAAAAGATAGGAAACTGCCCTGTCAAAACCGCAGCTTAGCTTTCCTAGTTATAATAGGACTCCTAAAACACCATGGTTGCTTAAATACTCTTCACCAAACCCTAGGAACGAGTTTTAGAACTTGCTGGGGTCGTGTGGAGAAGTTCTTGGTGGCTGGGGAGCAGGAGATCATCCACACCAAGTCGTTCTTCTTCCCCTGTTTCGTCTGCTGCGACCTGCACAGACCATCATCTTGAAGTCGACCAAAGGTGAGTCAAACCTAAACCAAACCTTGCAAGGCTTATACCCCTGGAAAGAGGGTCAAGGCTACGTTCTAACCCAAGTGGAATTCTCAAATTCCATGCAGTATATACGAGCAGTAAGCGTTTTCCTCCGAGTGTCTGAACTCGGGTTTTCTGGAAAAATAGACTTCTTCAACCCAGAAGGTAGGTTTTCTCGGGCCAAACCTTAATATATCCTATACCAATGTGTAGAGCATCAATTAACTTTCTTTTCACACTGGTTTCATCGAATTCTAATGAGTATATTTTGAGTTATAAGTGTTTTTCCAAAGTCGCGCACTGTTAGGGTTTTTCCCGTTCTTCTTATTATGCACGTGATTTGAGACTGAATTTGACTAAACTTCATTCACAAAAGTTTTTATAATTGAAGTCACGATCATCTTTTATGTTAGACGTTTTGTCCAAAAGTCCTTGGTTAGAGAGTTACAGGCGTAGGGAAGAGAGTCACTGCATGATACTGGGATTTCGGGCTACACTTGACTTTTGTTCTTCTTATGTTTTCTCGGGATTCCAGACCGAATTAGATCAAATCCTCAATCAAAGTTCTTCTAGTTGTGTTCGTCATCTTTTGTGTTGAACGTTTTGTCTAAATGTCATTAGTTAGAGAGTATAAGATGGGTAAGTGAATCGCTGCATGAGACATGTTTTCGGGTCACACTTGACCATATGTTTTGTCATGGAGGGCAGCTAGTGTCGACACTACCTCATCTAGTGTCGACACACTGTCCCAAAGCAGCTCAGAAAGTGTTCTGGGAAGCTCTCTAGTGTCGACACTACCTCATCTAGTGTCGACACCCTGTCCCAAAACAGCCCAGAAAGTGTTCTGGGAAAGCTATCTAGTGTCGACACTACCTCATCTAGTGTCGACACACTGTCCCAGTTTTTCCCAGAAAGTTCTGGGAAACTGATCTAGTGTCGACACTACCTCATCTAGTGTCGACACACTGTCCCATGTTTTCCAGAAGGTTTTCTGGAACCTGTCTCTAGTGTCGACACTACTTGAACTAGTGTCGACACTATTTGACCAGTTTTTCATGTTTTTGCTTTGTGTTTGAAGCATGGTGTCGACACCAGCATGGGTTGTGTCGACACTACCTTTACAAGATATTGCATATTTTGGGTCTGTTCATTACATAATGTCTATTTAATGGCTTAAAAGTGTTTAACCCATTGAAAAATCCTTAATTACATGAATATTATTCTAATTGCTTTCTTAATGATATGATCATACATGAAACTTGTGATTTACTCTTGTTACCATTCTAGCTTGCTTTAAATGATAAATTTTATCTTAAAATCTTGTAAACCCATATGTAGTAAATACATTGTTCATTGCTTGCCATCATGTTAAGTGTTTTTCTGAGAGTTTGAGACCGACGGATTGTGAATTTACACATGTGCATCTCTACACACTTATACATCTAGGGCGTGCACTTCCTTCTCTTCTTGTTCTCGTGAGTGTGAATTGCCATCTAGACTAAAGCCATTAATGTAAAGATTGAACTAAATTGTAAATCTATCATTCAGCTGCCGAATTTATCTCTTGACTATTGTCCTCATGGAATCATGTTCAATTTATTTATTTCTTCTTATCATCATCATGAACATGACATTACACATGCTTACTTTTTGAAACTCTCATTGGCCATTATTTATGACTGTGGGTATCTACATTTAAAATTTTACATGAGATGGCTGACAGGGCACGGAGTGTGTCCAAGGGCTCCAGTCTAGCCCCAATGACGGCGAGTCATAAATATACTGTTAACCATGGGGTATAATGATTACTGGCGTTGCATCTGCGCTGGGAGTACTTTCTTGCTTGTTGAATGTTTGATACATAACCACATACACGTGTCCTGGTGTACATTCTTGATGGATCTTTTCTTGGTGTACATTGGTGTCTACGTGCCTGATTAGTGTTACTTGAACGTGCTTGTGCAATCTTGCTTGCTTGCTTGCGTGATATGGCCATCCTGCATTTATTGCAACTAGTGATATCTTGCTTTCTTGAAAACTATTGACATCAAGTGAAATCTTGCGTGCTTGTGCAAAGTGATCTATTGCTAGTTCTTTCTTGGCACCTTGTTCAAAAATCTTATTCTATCTTGTTCACTCTATCCAGCTTGTTTTATATATCATGTTTTAATGAGTTTTTGTTCGTTCGTGCATATCATTCATCGTACTTGCCTAGTTCTAAAATGTTAATCACTTATATCATTGCCCGCACATTGAGATATAAATCCTACTGGGCTAGTTTGCTCATCCCCTACCTTTTTCCAATCTAGGTGACTATGAAGTTCAAGAGGAAGAGCAAGTCGAGGATGGGAATGCATCCGAGTGATGAGCGTCTCAATTATGAGTCTAGTTATCGTAGTTTATTTTGAGAGTTAGAACCTGTAGTAGGAAGTGAGGGGTAAATGTACTTTCCTTTTTATTTGAGTCTCAGTCTTGTACTAGTTTCCAATTTTTATAAGTTGAGTTGAATTGAATACATTTTTATTGAGTTCAACATTTGGGCCCTATTATGATGTTGTGTTGATACACATTTAGTGCGTGCTAGCTAGAGGCTTATTTGCCGACTGTCCACGTCTCGGGATATCGACTCGAATTATTCGAAATAATATCCGCTGCGTAATTCTCGGGACGTGACAGTTTAGTGGTATCAGAGCCTAGGAATACCAAATAGGATATGTCTCAGGAATAGGAGATACCTATGGAACCTAGGTCATGAAAAAAATTAAATATAATACCTGGTGAGAATGGGTAGAGACTGGGAATATGTTAGAAAGAATAAAACACTCCTACCCATTGACTCTTATAATGTATCTAGAGACATTAATTAGTTTCCATCCTTTTCTCAGGAACCTCATAACACTCTCACACAACTGCAATGGCTCGCAACCAGTGGCAAGCTATGCAAGACACGTGGCTGGACTTACGCAGGCCCTGCAAAATGTAGTTCAGGCTGGAAATCAGGCTGCAGCTGCAAGGAATGGAGCCGGTGATCTGCACCAAATTTTAGGAGTTTAAACCCTCCTCGTTTCTCTGGATCCCCTGACCCAGATGAAGCAGAAAATTGGCAAGAGGAAATCGAAAGGATTTTCCAAGTAATGCAATGCAACAACAGGGAGAAAGTGGTACTGGCCACTTTCCAATTACCAAGGATGCTCGAGCATGGTGGAAGGCCACATCGGCCCACCTGCCAAACGTAGCTGAACTAGAGTGGGCCGGATTCCTGGAGATATTCCGGGGAAAATATTTCTCTGAGAGAGTGAAGGAGAAGAAGGCAGCAGAGTTTGCTGCACTAAAACAAAAGAGCATGTCTGTGGCTGAGTATGAAGCTCAGTTTGCTCGTCTGGCAGTGTATGCCCCACATCTTGTGGGCACAGAAAGGCTGAAAGCCAACCGTTTCATGGATGGACTCAGGCCCATGTTCATTGAAAGGCTCGGACCACACAACATTCAAACTTACACTGAGATGGTCCAAAGAGCTCAGCTAGTGGAGGACACCATGGCTAAAGTAGAGAGCATGAGGGGCAAGGACAACTCTAAGCCGGTCTTTGTCAAGAAGGGAGCACCTAACACTGTTCCAACGTTTCGTAGCAACAATAACAACTTTAACAACAACAAGAGGCCAATTGCTGGAAGAGATGCGGCGGGAGATAAAAGAGTCAAAGTGGAAGGTAGGCAGTTGTCTGAAAACTGCAAGTTCTGTGATAAACCAGGACACCGAGCTGAGGAATGCTGGAAGAAGCTCGGGGCATGCTTGAGATGTGGTGGTCGTGACCACCGTATTCCGGATTGTCCTATGCTGAAGGACCAGCCCGGGAGAGCCCAGAATGCACCACGGCGTCAGGGACGCCTTAATGCTGTCATAGAAGCTGACCTACCCGAGGAAGGGGGTATGGTGGAAGGTACCATTTCCATACACTCTCAACCTGCATTTGTACTTATTGATACGGGAGCTGCATATTCTTTTATTTCCACCACATTTGCTGCAACTTACCTGTCAAACCTGTACCCTTGAAATCCAAGATCATTGTAGCCTCTCCACTAGGCTCAGAATCTGAACTCACTCACTACTTGCCAAAATGTGAAACCATAATTGGAGGACACAATCTCCCTGCCGACCTTATCTGTTTAGACATGAAGGGTTATGATGCCATTCTGGGTGTCGATTGGCTAATTAAATATGATGCCGATGTAAACTGTCGCCATAGGAGGGTCACTTTTAAAAGATCAAACCTTCCAACTCTATCACTACTTGGCACCCGTTATCACAAACACCCTATCTTGATATCCTCCTTGAAGGCTTCTAAGCTGATCAACCAGGGTTGTGATGCTTTCCTAGTTTCCGTCTTGGCTACTGAAAAGAAGAAACCGACCTTAGAAGACATTCCAATAGCCAGGGAATATCCTGATGTATTTCCAGAGGAATTGCCTGGTATACCACCTGAGCGGGAGGTAAACTTCACCATTGAGTTACTCCCTGGGGCAGCCCCTGTTTCAAAGGCCCCGTATCGCATGTCCCCTGTTGAATTGCAGGAGTTGAAGAGACAGATCCAAGAACTGCTAGATCAAGGTTTTATCAGGCCTAGTACATCCCCGTGGGGAGCGCCAGTACTATTCGTCAGAAAGAAGGACGGATCAATGAGGCTTTGCATTGACTACCGTCAGTTGAACCAGTTGACAATAAAGAACAAGTATCCACTACCCCGCATCGATGAACTGTTTGATCAGATCTCTGGCGCACAATATTTCTCTAAGATAGATCTAAGATCTGGCTACCATCAACTAAGAATAAAGGAAGAGGATATTCACAAGTCTGCATTCCGGAGTAGGTATGGTCACTATGAGTTCGTGGTCATGCCGTTCGGATTAACCAATGCTCCAGCGGCTTTCATGCAACTTATGAACAATATTTATAGGCCCTACTTGGACCAGTTCATAGTGGTGTTCATTGATGACATCCTTATTTACTCCAAATCCAAAGAAGAACATGAGGAACACTTGAAGGTTGCTCTGCAAGTGCTCAGAGATAACCAACTCTATGCTAAACTTAGTAAGTGTGAATTCTGGATGGAGGAAGTATCTTTCCTTGTCACATCATATCCAAGGAGGGAATCTCTGTAGATCCATCTAAGGTGGAGGCGGTAAAGAATTGGGAAAGGCCGACAACTGTGTCGGAGATCAGAAGCTTTCTGGGGTTAGCCGGTTATTATCGTCGCTTCATTAAAGATTTCTCAAAGATAGCTGTACCAATGACCAGGCTTACCAGGAAGGAGAATCCATTCGCATGGACTGATGAATGTGAAGAAAGTTTCAGGGCATTGAAAGAACACCTTACCTCAGCACCCGTACTAACCTTGCCAATTGCCGGGGGTAGTTTTGAAGTATACACCGATGCATCCGGGATCGGCCTTGGCTGTGTGCTGATGCAAGAAGGGAAAGTTATATGCTACGCGTCCAGACAATTGAAGAAGCACGAGGACAATTATCCCGTACATGATCTGGAGCTAGCTGCTGTAGTCTTCGCCTTGAAGATATGGCGTCATTATCTATATGGTGAGAAATTCATTGTGTTTTCTGACCATAAAAGCTTGAAGTATCTGTTTTCTCAGCAGGACTTGAATATGAGGCAACGGAGGTGGTTGGAGTATCTCAAGGACTTCGACTTCTCTATTCAATATCATCCAGGAAAAGCAAATGCTGTGGCAGATGCTCTTAGCAGGAAGCCGATGGCTACCTTGTCTAGTCTCATGGTGGGTGAATGGAGGTTATTAGAAGACTTCGCCAAGTTAAATATTGATGCAGACATCAAAGAGAAGGGATGCTTTGTTGCAAGTGTTAGAGCACAACCCACACTATTGGAGGACATCACAACACTCCAAGACAATGACCCTATAGTTGTGGAGATTAAGGCTAATCTGGACCAAAGGCCAGATTTCTCATTAACTGAAGATGGAAGGCTATTGTTCCGGGATCGAGTCTGTGTACCCGACCATGCAGAGACAAAGAAAATGATTATGGACGAGGCTCACAAGACCAGATATACTATTCATCTTGGAACTACGAAAATGTATCAGGATTTGAAAAGAAGCTTCTGGTGGCCTAATATGAAGAGAGAGGTGGCGAAATATGTCGCCCGATGCTTAACATGTCAAAGGGTCAAGGCAGAACACTTACGACCCGCAGGTAAACTCAAACAATGGGAAGGTATAGGGATGGACTTTATTTTCGGATTACCTAAATCTAGAGGTGGATTCGATGGTATCTGGGTTATAGTCGACCGCTTAACCAAGTCAGCTCACTTCTTTCCAGTGAAAAATAAGTGGTCAATAGATGTTCTGGCTGCATTGTATGTGAAGGAAATAGTCAGATTACATGGAGTACCAGTGTCTATCGTGTCTGATAGAGACCCCAGGTTTACATCCCACTTTTGGAAAGGACTGCATTACTCCTTGGGATCTAAACTAAATTTTAGCACGGCTTTCCATCCACAAACAGATGGACAGACGGAGAGAACCAACCAGGTGATTGAAGATATGCTCAGAGCATGTGTCCTAGATTTTGGAGGTAGCTGGCATGAACACTTACCTCTTGTGGAGTTCGCCTACAATAATAGCTATCAAGCTAGCATTCAGATGGCACCATTTGAAGCACTTTATGGCAGAAGTTGCCGATCTCCAATATGCTGGTATGAGGTTGGCGAAAAACAAATGTTAGGACCAGAGATGATAAGGGAAACCACAGAGAAGGTAAAGCTTATCAGAGAAAGAATGGCAGTGGCGCAGCAAAGACAAAAGGCATATGCAGATAATAGAAGAAGAGACCTGGAGTTTCAGGTGGGTGAACATGTATTCTTGAAAGTGTCTCCAGGCCGTGGGATCAGACGTTTTGGCATTAAAGGCAAGTTGTCACCAAGGTTTGTCGGGCCTTTCGAAATCCTTGAAAGAGTCGGCGAAGTGGCATATCGTCTCGCTTTACCACCGCAAATGGATGGAATACACAATGTGTTCCACATATCCATGTTGAAAAAGTATGTACGAGATCCATGGCATGTTATAGAATACGAGCTTCTGGAGTTCAACAAAGACGGAACATATCAAGAGAAGCCAATTAAGATTGTGGACCGGGAACTGCGCCAACTAAGGAACAAGGTTATCCCACTAGTAAGGGTTAGATGGAATCAACGCATGGATGAGGACGACACGTGGGAAACCGAGGAAGCAATGCGCAAAAATTTCCGGAGCTATTCACAAGTAAGTACACCTCACTTGTACAATAACTTGCTATACATGAATTTGGGGACCAAATTCTCTTAAGTGGGGGAGGGTGTAGCACCCCGGAAATTTTAGTATATAAAGAAATCAAATTTAAATAAAAGTGTTGGAGGAACTTCCAACATATATATTAAGACCCAATATCATAATTGGGTCAATGGACATCAATTGGCCCAATAATCAAATAAAGCTAGAAAATGCATGGAAAATTCGTAACTCTAAATAGGCTGAAATTAGAAAGAGGCAATTTGAGTTGAATTGGGATGCAATCATGCATTCTTGGCAACCCAAATTCGTGCCTATCTATGGTGGGAGGTTTCCTAAAGCCTCACACACTCTAAGGGAGGAAGGAATCCTCAAAAGATAGGAAACTGCCCTATCAAAACCGCAGCTTAGCTTTCCTAGTTATAATAGGACTCCTAAAACACCATGGTTGCTTAAATACTCTTCACCAAACCCTAGGAACGAGTTTTAGAACTTGCTGGGGTCGTGTGGAGAAGTTCTTGGTGGCTGGGGAGCAGGAGATCATCCACACCAAGTCGTTCTTCTTCCCCTGTTTCGTCTGCTGCGACCTGCACAGACCATCATCTTGAAGTCGACCAAAGGTGAGTCAAACCTAAACCAAACCTTGCAAGGCTTATACCCCTGGAAAGAGGGTCAAGGCTACGTTCTAACCCAAGTGGAATTCTCAAATTCCATGCAGTATATACGGAGCAGTAAGCGTTTTCCTCCGAGTGTCTGAACTCAGGTTTTCTGGAAAAATGAGACTTCTTCAACCCAGAAGGTAGGTTTTCTCGGGCCAAACCTTAATATATCCTATACCAATGTGTAGAGCATCAAGTTAACTTTCTTTTCCCACTGGTTTCATCGAATTCTAATGAGTATATTTTGAGTTATAAGTGTTTTTCCAAAGTCGCGCACTGTTAGGGTTTTTCCCGTTCTTCTTATTATGCACGTGATTTGAGACTGAATTTGTAGCACCCCGGAAATTTTAGTATATAAAGAATCAAATTTAAATAAAAGTGTTGGAGGGACTTCCAACAGTATATATTAAGGACCCAATATCATAATTGGGTCAATGGACATCATTTGGCCCAATAATGAAAGAAAGCTAGAAAATGCAGGGAAATTCGTAACTTTAATTCGGCTGAAATTAGGAAGAGGCAATCTGAGTTGGATTGGGATGCAATCATGCATTCTTGGCAACCCAAATTCGTGCCTATCTATGGTGGGAGGTTTCCTAAAGCCTCACACACTCTAAGGGAGGAAGGAATCCTCAAAAGATAGGAAACTGCATTGTCAAAACCGCAGCTTAGCTTTCCTAGTTATAATAGGACTCCTAAAACACCATGGTTGCTTAAATACTCTTCACCAAACTCTAGGAACGAGTTTTAGAACTTGCTGGGATCGTGTGGAGAAGTTCCTGGTGGCTGGGGAGCAGGAGATCATCCACACCAAGTCGTTCTCCTTCCCCTGTTTCGTCTGCTGCGACCTGTGCAGACCACCATCTTGAAGTCGACCAAAGGTAGGTCAAACCTAAACCAAACCTTGCAAGGCTTATACCCCTGGAAAGAGGGTCAAGTCTACGTACTAACCCAAGTGGAATTCTCAAATTCCATGCAGTGTACACGGAGCAGTAAGCGTTTTCCTCCGAGTGGTCTGAACTCGGGTTTTCTGGACAAACGAGACTTCTTCAACCCATAAGGTAGGTGTTCTCGGGCCAAGATTAAATAAAACCAATGCCAACATGTAGTTCTTTGAGTCTAGGATCATTTGCACTTGTTTTGCCTAATTTTCATGGAGTATTCTTCGTGTATTGGTGATTTTCCCGAAGTCTTGCACAGTTAGAGCTTTTCTCGTTCGTCATATTGTGCACACGATTCAAGACCAAATTTGACTAAACTTTCTTTACAAAAGTTCTTCCAATTGAAGTCACGATCATCTTCTATGTTGGACATTTTGTCCGAAAATCCTTCGTTAGAGAGTTAGGAGCATGATAAGAGAGTCTCTGCATGATACTAAGATTTCGGGCTACACTTGACTTTCTGTTCTTCATATGTTTTCTTGAGATTCGAGACCGAATTAGATCAAACTCTCAACATCAAAGTTCTTCTACTAGTTGTTCTCTTCATCTTTCATGTTTAACACTTTGTCTAAATGTCACTCATTAGAGAGTTATAAGAGGTGTAAGTGGATCGCTGCACTGCAGTCATGTGTTTTGTCTGGAAGGGGCACTCTTGTCGACCTGACCTGAACTCGTGTCGACCTGACCTGAACTCGTGTCGACCTGCTGTCCCAGAACAGCCCAGATGGTGTTCTGGGAAGGCATCTAGTGTCGACACAGTCCCATCTAGTGTCGACACACTCCCCCAGTTTGACCCAGAAAGTTTCTGGGAGCTGATCTAGTGTCGACACTACCTAACCTAGTGTCGACACACTGTCCCATATTGGCCAGAAGGTTTTCTGGAAGCTGTCTCTAGTGTCGACACTACCTGGACTCGTGTCGACACTACTTGACCTTTTTACCTTGTTTTTGATGCACTGTGTCGACACCACCTGGACTAGTGTCGACACTACTTGACCAGTTTTTCATGTTTTTGCTTTATGTTTGAAGCATGGTGTCGACACCAGCATGGGTTGTGTCGACACTACCTTTGCAAAATATTGCATGTCTTGGGTTTGTTCATTACATAATGTCTATTTAATGACTTAAAAGTGTTTAACCCATTGAAAAATCCTTAATTACATGAATATTATTCTAATTGCTTTCTTAATGATATGATCATACATGAAACTTGTGATTTACTCTTGTTACCATTCTAGCTTGCCTAAAATGATAAATTTTATCCTAAAATCTTGTGAACCCATATGTAGTTAAATGCATTGTTCATTGCATGCCATCACGTTAAGTGTTTATTTTTCCGAGAGTTTGAGACCGACGGATTGTGAATTGACACACGTACATTACTACACACTTATACATCAAGGGCGTGCACTTCTTTTCTCTTCTTGTTCTCGTGAGTATGAATTACAATCTAGACTAAATCCATTAATGTAAAGATTGAACTAAATTGTAAATCCTACCGTTCAACTGTCAAATTTATCTCTTGACCATTGTCCTCATGGAATCATGTTCAACTTGTTTATTTCTTCTCATCATCATCATGAACATGACATTACACATGCTTACTTATTGAAACTCTCATTGGCCATTATTAATGACTGTGGGTATCTACATTTGAAATTTTACATGAGATGGCTGACAGGGCACGGAGTGTGTCCAAGGGCTCCAGTCTAGCCCCAATGACGGAGAGTCATAAATATACTGTTAACCATGGGGTATAATGATTACTGGCGTTGCATCTGCGCTGGGAGTACTTTCTTGCTTGTTGAATGTTAGATACATAACCACATACACGTGTCCTGGTGTACATTCTTGATGGATCTTTTCTTGGTGTACGTTGGTGTCTACGTGCCTGATTAGTGTTACTTGAACGTGCTTGTGCAATCTTGCTTGCTTGCTTGCGTGATATGGCCATCCTGCATTTAATGCAATTAGTGATATTCTGCGTTCTTGACATCAATGAAAATTCTTGCGTGCTTGTGCAAAGTGATCTATAGCTAATTCTTCTTGGCATCTTGTTCAAAAATCTTATTCTATCTTGTTCACTCTATCCAGCTTGTTTTATATATCATGTTTTAATGAGTTTTATTCGTACTTGCATATCATTCATCGTACTTGCCTAGTTCTAAAATGTTAATCACTTATATCATTGCCCGCACATCGAGATATAAATCCTACTGGGCTAGTTTGCTCATCCCCTACCTTTTTCCCAATCTAGGTGACTATGATGTTCAAGAGGAAGAGCAAGCAGAGGAGGGAATGCATCCGAGTGATGAGCGTTCCAAATATGAGTCTAGTTATAGTAGTTTATTTTGAGAGTTAGAACATGTAGTAGGAAGTGAGGGGTAAATGTATTTTTTTGAGTCAGTATTGTATTAGTTTCCAATTTTTATATGTTGAGTTGAGATTGAATACAATTTTTATTGAGTTCATCAGTTGGGCCCTATTATGATGTTGTGTTGATACACTTTTAGTGCGTGCTAGCTAGAGGCTTATTTGCCGACTGTCCACGTCTCGAGATATCGACTCGAATTGTTATTATTAATATCCGCTGCGTAATTCTCGGGACGTGACAGTTAAGTGGTATCAGAGCCTAGGAATATTAAATAGGATATGTCTCAGGAATAGGAGATACCTATGGAACCTTGGTCATGGAAATTAAATACAGTACCTGGTGAGAATGGGTAGAGACTGGGAATATGTTAGAAAGAATTAAACACTCCTACCCATTGACTCTTATAATGTATCTAGAGACATTAATTGGTTTCCATCCTTTTTCTCAGGAACCCTCATAACTCTCTCACTCAACTGCAATGGCTCGCAACCAGTGGCAAGCTATGCAAGAAACGGTGGCTGGGTTGACTCAGGCCCTGCAAAATGTAGGTTCAGGCTGGAAATCAAGCTGGAGCTGCAAGGAATGGAGCCGGTGATCTGCACCGGAATTTTAGGAGTTTAAACCCTCCTCGTTTCTCTGGATCCCCTGACCCAGACGAGGCAGAAAACTGGCAGGAAGAAATGAAAGGATCTTCCAAGTAATGCAATGCACTAATAGGGAGAAGGTGGTACTGGCCACTTTCCAATTTACCAAGGATGCCCGAGCATGGTGGAAGGCCACCTCGGCCCACCTGCCTAATTTAGCTGAACTAGAGTGGGCCGAATTCCTGGAGATATTCGGGGAAAATATTTCTCTGAGAGAGTGAAGGAGAAGAAGGCAGCAGAGTTTGCTGCACTAAAACAGAAGAGCATGTCTGTGGCTGAGTATGAAGCTCAGTTTGCTCGCCTGGCAGTGTATGCCCCACATCTTGTGGGCACACAAAGGTTGAAAGCCAACCGTTTCATGGATGGACTCAGGCCCATGTTCATCGAAAGGCTCGGACCACACAACATTCAAACTTACACTGAGATGGTCCAAAGAGCTCAGCTAGTGGAGGACACCATGGCCAAAGTAGAGAGCATGAGGGGCAAGGACAACTCTAAGCCGGTCTTTGTCAAGAAGGGAGCACCTAATACTGTTCCAACGTTTCGTAACAACAATAATAACTTCAACAGCAACAACAAGAGGCCAATTGCTGGAAGAGATGCGGCGGGAGATAAAAGAGTCAAAGTGGAAGGTAGGCAGTCGTCTGAAAACTGCAAGTTTTGTGATAAACCAGGACACCGAGCTGAGGAATGCTGGAAGAAGCTCGGGGCATGCTTGAGGTGTGGTGGTCGTGATCACCGTATTCCGGACTGTCCTATGCTGAAGGACCAACCAGGAAAAGCCCAGAATGTACCACGGCGTGGGGGACGCCTTAATGCAGTCATAGAAGCTGACCTACCCGAGGAAGGAGGCATGGTGGAAGGTACCATTTCCATACACTCTCAGCCTGCATTTGTACTTATTGATACGGGAGCTGCATATTCATTTATTTCCACCACATTTGCTGCAACTCTACCTGTCCAACCTGTACCCTTGAAATCCAAGATCACTGTAGCCTCTCCACTGGGCTCAGAATCTAAACTTACCCACTACTTTCCAAAATGTGAAACTATAGTAGGAGGACACAATCTCCCTGCTGATTTTATCTGTCTAGACATGAAGGGCTATGATGCCATATTGGGTGTCGATTGGCTGATCGAATATGATGCTGATGTAAATTGTCGTCATAGGATGGTCACCTTTAGAAGTCCAAATCTTCCAACCTTTTCCCTACTTGGGAATCGCTATCATAAACACCCCATCATGATATCATCCCTAAAAGCTTCTAAGCTAATCAACCAGGGTTGTGATGCTTTCCTAGTTTCGGTCATGGTGATTGAAAAGCAGAAACCAAACCTAGAAGACATCCCCATAGCTAGAGACTACCCGGATGTCTTTCCAGAAGAATTGCCCGGAATACCACCTGATCGGGAAGTAAACTTCACCATTGAGTTACTCCCTGGGGCAGCCCCTGTTTCAAAGGCCCCGTATCGCATGTCCCCTGTTGAATTGCAGGAGTTGAAGAGACAGATCCAAGAATTGCTAGATCAAGGTTTATCAGGCCCAGTACATCCCCGTGGGGAGCGCCAGTATTATTCGTCAGGAAGAAGGACGGATCAATGAGGCTTTGCATTGACTACCGTCAGTTGAACCAGTTGACAATAAAGAACAAGTATCCACTGCCCCGCATCGATGAACTGTTTGATCAGATCTCTGGCGCACAATTTTTCTCCAAGATAGATCTGAGGTCGGGCTACCACCAACTGAGAATAAAGGAAGAGGATATTCACAAGTCTGCATTCCGGAGTAGATATGGTCACTACGAGTTCGTCGTCATGCCGTTTGGTTTAACCAATGCTCCAGCGGCCTTCATGCAACTTATGAACAATATTTATAGGCCCTATTTGGACCAGTTCATAGTGGTGTTCATTGATGACATCCTTATTTACTCCAAATCCCAAGAAGAACATGAGGAACACTTGAAGGTTGCTCTGCAAGTGCTTAGAGATAATCAACTCTATGCTAAACTTAGTAAGTGTGAATTCTGGATGGAGGAAGTATCTTTCCTTGGTCACATCATATCCAAGGAGGGAATCTCTGTGGATCCATCTAAGGTGGAGGCGGTAAAGAACTGGGAAAGGCCGACAACTGTGTCGGAGATGAGAAGCTTTCTGGGGTTAGCCGGTTATTATCGTCGCTTCATTAAAGATTTCTCAAAGATAGCTGTACCATTGACCAGGCTTACCAGGAAGGAAAATCCATATGCATGGACTGAAGAATGTGAAGAAAGTTTCAGGGCATTGAAAGAACACCTTACCTCAGCACCTGTACTAACCTTGCCAATTGCCGGGGGTAGTTTTGAAGTATACACCGATGCATCCGGGATCGGCCTTGGCTGTGTGCTGATGCAAGAAGGGAAAGTTATATGCTACGCGTCCAGACAATTGAAGAAGCACGAGGACAATTATCCCGTACATGATCTGGAGCTAGCGGCTGTAGTCTTTGCCTTGAAGATATGGCGTCATTACCTATATGGTGAGAAATTCATTGTGTTTTCTGACCATAAAAGCTTGAAGTATCTGTTTTCTCAGCAGGACTTGAATATGAGGCAACGGAGGTGGTTGGAGTATCTCAAGGACTTCGACTTCTCTATTCAATATCATCCAGGAAAAGCAAATGCTGTGGCAGATGCTCTTAGCAGGAAGCCAATGGTTACCTTGTCTAGTCTCATGGTGGGTGAGTGGAGGTTATTAGAAGACTTTGCCAAGTTAAATATTGATGCAGACATCAAAGAGAAGGGATGCCTTGTTGCGAGTGTTAGAGCACAACCCACACTATTGGAGGACATCACAACACTCCAAGACAATGACCCTATAGTTGTGGAGATTAAGGCTAATCTGGACCAGAGGCCAGATTTTTCATTAACTGAAGATGGAAGGCTATTGTTCCGGGATCGAGTCTGTGTACCCGACCATGCAGAGACAAAGAAAATGATTATGGACGAGGCTCACAAGACCAGATATACTATTCATCCTGGAACTACCAAAATGTATCAAGATTTGAAAAGAAGCTTCTGGTGGCCGAATATGAAGAGAGAGGTGGCGGAATATGTCGCCCGATGCTTAACATGTCAAAGGGTCAAGGCAGAACACTTACGACCCGCAGGTAAACTCAAACCCCTAGAAATTCCGGCATGGAAATGGGAAGGTATAGGGATGGATTTTATTTTCGGACTACCTAAATCTAGAGGTGGATTCGATGGTATCTGGGTTATAGTCGACCGCTTAACCAAGTCAGCTCACTTCTTGCCAGTGAAGAATAAGTGGTCAGTAGATGTTCTGGCTGCATTGTATGTGAAGGAAATAGTCAGATTACATGGAGTACCGGTGTCTATCGTGTCTGATAGAGACCCCAGGTTTACATCCCACTTTTGGAAAGGACTGCATTACTCCTTGGGATCTAAACTAAATTTTAGCACGGCTTTCCATCCACAAACAGATGGACAGACGGAGAGAACTAACCAGTGATTGAAGATATGCTCAGAGCATGTGTCCTAGATTTTGGAGGTAGCTGGCATGAACACTTACCTCTTGTGGAGTTCGCCTACAATAATAGCTACCAAGCTAGCATTCAGATGGCACCATTTGAAGCACTTTATGGCAGAAGTTGCCGCTCTCCAATATGCTGGTATGAAGTTGGCGAAAAACAAATGCTAGGACCCGAGATGATAAGGGAAACCACAGAAAGGTAAAGCTTATTAAAGAAAGGATGGCAGTGGCGCAGCAAAGACAAAAGGCATATGCAGATAATAGAAGAAGAGACCTGGAATTTCAGGTTGGTGAACATGTGTTTCTGAAAGTGTCTCCAGGCCGTGGGATCAGACGTTTTGGCATAAAAGGCAAGTTGTCACCAAGGTTTGTTGGGCCTTTCGAAATCCTTGAAAGAGTTGGCGAGGTGGCATATCGTCTCGCTTTACCACCACAAATGGATGGAATACACAATGTGTTCCACATTTCCATGTTGAAAAAGTATGTACGAGATCCATGGCATGTTATAGAATACGAGCTTCTGGAGTTCAACAAAGACGGAACATATCAAGAGAAGCCAATTAAGATCGTGGACCGGGAACTGCGCCAACTTAGGAACAAGATTATCCCACTAGTAAGGGTTAGATGGAATCTACGCATGGATGAGGACGACACGTGGGAAACCGAGGAAGCAATGCGCAAAAGATTTCCGGAGCTATTCACAAGTAAGTACACCTCACTTGTACAATAACTTGCTATACATGAATTTGGGGACCAAATTCTCTTAAGTGGGGGAGGGTGTAGCACCCCGGAAATTTTAGTATATAAAGAAATCAAATTTAAATAAAAGTGTTGGAGGGACTTCCAACATTATATATTAAGGACCCAATATCATAATTGGGTCAATGGACATCATTTGGCCCAATAATGAAAGAAAGCTAGAAAATGCAGGGAAATTCGTAACTTTAATTCGGCTGAAATTAGGAAGAGGCAATCTGAGTTGGATTGGGATGCAATCATGCATTCTTGGCAACCCAAATTCGTGCCTATCTATGGTGGGAGGTTTCCTAAAGCCTCACACACTCTAAGGGAGGAAGGAATCCTCAAAAGATAGGAAACTGCACTGTCAAAACCGCAGCTTAGCTTTCCTAGTTATAATAGGACTCCTAAAACACCATGGTTGCTTAAATACTCTTCACCAAACTCTAGGAACGAGTTTTAGAACTTGCTGGGATCGTGTGGAGAAGTTCTTGGTGGCTGGGGAGCAGGAGATCATCCACACCAAGTCGTTCTCTTCCCCTGTTTCGTCTGCTGCGACCTGTGCAGACCACCATCTTGAAGTCGACCAAAGGTAGGTCAAACCTAAACCAAACCTTGCAAGGCTTATACCCCTGGAAAGAGGGTCAAGTCTACGTACTAACCCAAGTGGAATTCTCAAATTCCATGCAGTGTACACGGAGCAGTAAGCGTTTTCCTCCGAGTGGTCTGAACTCGGGTTTTCTGGACAAACGAGACTTCTTCAACCCATAAGGTAGGTGTTCTCGGGCCAAATTAAATAAAACCAATGCCAACATGTAGTTCTTTGAGTCTAGGATCATTTGCACTTGTTTTGCCTAATTTTCATGGAGTATTCTTCGTGTATTGGTGATTTTCCCGAAGTCTTGCACAGTTAGGGCTTTTCTCGTTCGTCATATTGTGCACACGATTCAAGACCAAATTTGACTAAACTTTCTTCATAAAGTTCTTCCAATTGAAGTCACGATCATCTTCTATGTTGGACGTTTTGTCCAAAAATCTTTGTTAGAGAGTTAGGAGCATGATAAGAGAGTCTCTGCATGATACTGGGATTTCGGGCTACACTTGACTTTCTGTTCTTCATATGTTTTCTCGGATTCGAGACCGAATTAGATCAAACTCTCAACATAAAGTTCTTCTACTAGTTGTCCTCTTCATCTTTCATGTTGAACTTTTGTCTAAATGTCATTCGTTAGAGAGTTATAAGAGGTGTAAGTGAATCGCTGCACTGCAGTCATGTGTTTTGTCTGGAAGGGGCACTCGTGTCGACCTGACCTGAACTCGTGTCGACTGACCTGAACTCGTGTCGACCTGCTGTCCCAAACAGCCCAGATGGTGTTCTGGGAAGCATCTAGTGTCGACACAGTCCCATCTAGTGTCGACACACTCCCAGTTTGACCCAGAAAGTTTCTGGGAGCTGATCTAGTGTCGACACTACCTAACCTAGTGTCGACACACTGTCCCATATTGGCCAGAAGGTTTTCTGGAAGCTGTCTCTAGTGTCGACACTACCTGGACTCGTGTCGACACTACTTGACCTTTTTGCCTTGTTTTTGATGCACTGTGTCGACACCACCTGGACTAGTGTCGACACTACTTGACCAGTTTTTCATGTTTTTGCTTTATGTTTGAAGCATGGTGTCGACACCAGCATGGGTTGTGTCGACACTACCTTTGCAAAATATTGCATGTCTTGGGTTTGTTCATTACATAATGTCTATTTAATGACTTAAAAGTGTTTAACCCATTGAAAAATCCTTAATTACATGAATATTATTCTAATTGCTTTCTTAATGATATGATCATACATGAAACTTGTGATTTACTCTTGTTACCATTCTAGCTTGCTTTAAATGATAAATTTTATCCTAAAATCTTGTAACCCATATGTAGTTAAATGCATTGTTCATTGCATGCCATCACGTTAAGTGTTTTTTTTCCGAGAGTTTGAGACCGACGGATTGTGAATTGACACACGTACATTACTACACACTTATACATCAAGGGCGTGCACTTCTTTTCTCTTCTTGTTCTCGTGAGTATGAATTACAATCTAGACTAAAGCCATTAATGTAAAGATTGAACTAAATTGTAAATCCTACCGTTCAGCTGTCAATTTATCTCTTGACCATTGTCCTCATGGAATCATGTTCAATTTATTTATTTCTTCTCATCATCATCATGAACATGACATTACACATGCTTACTTATTGAAACTCTCATTGGCCATTATTAATGACTGTGGGTATCTACATTTGAAATTTTACATGAGATGGCTGACAGGGCACGGAGTGTGTCCAAGGGCTCCAGTCTAGCCCCAATGACGGAGAGTCATAAATATACTGTTAACCATGGGGTATAATGATTACTGGCGTTGCATCTGCGCTGGGAGTACTTTCTTGCTTGTTGAATGTTAGATACATAACCACATACACGTGTCCTGGTGTACATTCTTGATGGATCTTTTCTTGGTGTACATTGGTGTCTACGTGCCTGATTAGTGTTACTTGAACGTGCTTGTGCAATCTTGCTTGCTTGCTTGCGTGATATGGCCATCCTGCATTTATTGCAACTAGTGATATCTTGCTTTCTTGACATCAATGAAATTCTTGCGTGCTTGTGCAAAGTGATCTATAGCTAGTTCTTTCTTGGCATCTTGTTCAAAAATCTTATTCTATCTTGTTCACTCTATCCAGCTTGTTTTATATATCATGTTTTAATGAGTTTTATTCGTACTTGCATATCATTCATCGTACTTGCCTAGTTCTAAAATGTTAATCACTTATATCATTGCCCGCACATTGAGATATAAATCCTACTGGGCTAGTTTGCTCATCCCCTACCTTTTTCCCAATCTAGGTGACTATGATGTTCAAGAGGAAGAGCAAGCAGAGGATGGGAATGCATCCGAGTGATGAGCGTTCCAAATATGAGTCTAGTTATAGTAGTTTATTTTTGAGAGTTAGAACATGTAGTAGGAAGTGAGGGGTAAATGTATTTTTTTGAGTCAGTATTGTATTAGTTTCCATTTTTATGTTGAGTTGAGATTGAATACAATTTTTAATGAGTTCATCAGTTGGGCCCTATTATGATGTTGTGTTGATACACTTTTAGTGCGTGCTAGCTAGAGGCTTATTTGCCGACTGTCCACGTCTCGGGATATCGACTCGAATTGTTATTATTAATATCCGCTGCGTAATTCTAGGGACGTGACAGAATTTGACTAAACTTCCTTCACGAAGTTTTTATAATTGAAGTCACGATCATCATTTATGTTGGACGTTTGTCCAAAAGTCCTTGGTAGAGAGTTACAAGAGTAGGAAGAGAGTCACTGCATGATACTGGGATTTCGGGCTACACTTGACTTTCTGTTCTTCTTTTGTTTTCTAGAGATTCGAGACCGAATTTGATCAAATCTTCAATAGAAAAGTTCTTCCACTAGTTGTCTTCGTCATCTTTTTTGTTGAACGTTTGGTCTAAATGTCATTAGTTAGAGAGTTATAAGAAGGGTAAGTGAATCGCTGCATGAGACATGTTTTCGGGTCACACTTGACCATATGTTTTGTCATGGAGGGCAGCTAGTGTCGACACACTGTCCCAAAGTAGCCCAAAAAGTATTCTGGGAAGCTCTCTAGTGTCGACACTACCTCATCTAGTGTCGACACCCTGTCCCAAAACAGCCCAGAAAGTGTTCTGGGAAAGCTATCTAGTGTCGACACTACCTCATCTAGTGTCGACACACTGTCCCAGTTTTTCCCAGAAAGTTCTGGGAAACTGATCTAGTGTCGACACTACCCTCATCTAGTGTCGACATACTGTCCCATGTTTTCCAGAAGGTTTTCTGGAACCTGTCTCTAGTGTCGACACTACTTGAACTAGTGTCGACACTATTTGACCAATTTTTCATGTTTTTGCTTTGTGTTTGAAGCATGGTGTCGACACCAGCATGGTTGTGTCGACACTACTTTTACAAGATATTGCATATTTTGCGTCTGTTCATTACATAATGTCTATTTAATGGCTTAAAAGTGTTTAACCCATTGAAAAATCCTTAATTACATGAATATTATTCTAATTGCTTTCTTAATGATATGATCATACATGAAACTTATGATTTACTCTTGTTACCATTCTAGCTTGCTTTAAATGATAAATTTTTATCTTAAAATCTTGTAAGCCCATATGTAGTAAATACATTGTTCATTGCTTGCCATCATGTTAAGTGTTTTTCTGAGAGTTTGAGACCAACGGATTGTGAATTTACACATGTGCATCTCTACACCTTATACAGCTAGGGCGTGCACTTCCTTCTCTTCTTGTTCTCGTGAGTGTGAATTGCCATCTAGACTAAAGCTATTAATGTAATGATTGAACTAAATTGTAATCTATCATTCAACTGCCGAATTTATCTCTTGACTATTGTCCTCATGGAATCATGTTCAATTTATTTATTTCTTCTCATCATCATCATGAACATGACATTACACATGCTACTTTTTGAAACTCTCATTGACCATTATTTATGACTGTGGGTATCTACATTTAAAATTTTATATGAGATGGCTGACAGGGCACGGAGTGTGTCCAAGGGCTCCATTCTAGCCCCAATGACGGCGAGTCATAAATATACTGTTAACCATGGGGTATAATGATTACTGGCGTTGCATCTGCGCTGAGAGTACTTTCTTGCTTGTTGAATGTTTGATACATACCACATACACGTGCCTGGTGTACATTCTTGATGGATCTTTTCTTGGTGTACATTGGTGTCTACTTGCCTGATTAGTGTTACTTGAACGTGCTTGTGCAATCTGCTTGCTTGCTTGCGTGATATGGCCATCCTGCATTTATTGCAACTAGTGATATCTTGCTTTCTTGAAACTATTGACATCAAGTGAAATCTTGCGTGCTTGTGCAAGTGATCTATTGCTAGTTCTTTCTTGGCACCTTGTACAAAAATCTTATTCTATCTTGTTCACTCTATCCAGCTTGTTTTATATATCATGTTTTAATGAGTTTTTGTTCGTACGTGCATATCATTCATCGTACTTGCCTAGTTCTAAAATGTTAATCACTTATATCATTGCCCGCACATTGAGATATAAATCCTACTGGGCTAGTTTGCTCATCCCCTACCTTTTTCCAATCTAGGTGACTATGAAGTCCAAGAGGAAGAGCAAGTCGAGGATGGAATGCATCCGAGTGATGAGCGTCTCAATTTATGAGTCTAGTTATCGTAGTTTAAATTGAGAGTTAGAACCTGTAGTAGGAAGTGAGGGGTAAATGTACTTTCCTTTTTATTTGAGTCTCAGTCTTGTACTAGTTTCCAATTTTTATAAGTTGAGTTGAAATTGAATACAGTTTTATTGAGTTCAACATTTGGCCCTATTATGATGTTGTGTTGATACACATTTAGTGCGTGCTAGCTAGAGGCTTATTTGCCGACTGTCCACGTCTCGGGATATCGACCCAATTATTCGAAATACATCCGCTGCGTAATTCTCGGGACGTGACATCCTCCTCGCTCCACGCAAGCTCCACAACACCAAGTGTAGCAACCTGAATTTTTGAAAAATAAAAATTTATAATATAAAAAATTAAATCAATGGGAAATCAAAGAAAAGGGAATTAATTAAAACTCATTAAAAGAAAAGAAGTAGTGGGCTTTGTTAAATGGACCCTCTAAAATTTATTGGGCCAAAATAGGAATTTTTAAAAGAGGAATAATAGAAAATATCCTAAATTCGTAACTTAAATATTACCTAAATAGAAAAGGGGTATTAAAACATTAAAACAAGTAATTTGAGTTGGAATTGGACTCCTAACCCTACCCTAATAGGTTGGCCACGAATTTGCATCCCAACCCAACCCAATTAGGAGTTGTAAAGCTTGGAAGGAGGATAGAAATAGGAAATCTCGGAATTAAATAGGAGTTAGAGTTCTATTAGGAAATAGAAACCCAAGTAGCTTAAATACTCTCTAAACCCTCCATGGCCGGCCCTAACATGTTACTGGGGTTTGCTAGACGAGGAGAGGAGGCCAAGGAGCAGAGGAATTTGTGGGGAGAAGGCTGGACCAAGCTTCAACCCGAGTTCTTCAAGTTCTAACCCTAGAAGATCAAATGAGTCAAAGGTAGGCATTCTCACGAGCAAAACCTAATTAATTTCGTCTGTAGTTTGTTCCAACCACCAGGACAAAACCCCTTTGTTTCATAATTTTCCATAGAGCCAATCATTTGATTTTGATTTTTGAAGTTCGGAAATCCCATGACCCCGAACCAACATGTTTAATTCATATCTCCATGTATACTTGACACCATGCTATGAAATCTTTACTGGTGATACTGATCGACATCAGGAATCTTTTGCCTCTGAAAGCCCTAATTTTCATCCATCCTTCTGCTCGAATTAATTCGTTCATCTCCCCTGTACACAGTTTCATGTTAACTTGATTGAATCATGCCGAGACCATGTCCACTTTGCAATTCCTATTTACTGTGAATACTATTTCATGTCTAGAGTCGTTTAAAATTGGCTTCGTGAATTTTCATCGTCTGTGCGATTTGTTCTTAATATTTGAACAACCATGTGTCAAAATATAGAAACCTAGACCGCAATCCAAGAACATGTCCTTTTCCCGTTCGGACTCAGGCGTAGGACCTGAGAATGCGACGGCCCGATAGGCCGCGTTCTTAGGGCTGATTGCGATAGAGCCACCCGTCACGTTCTGAACGCGACAGGCACTGGCGTCGCGTTCTGGTGGCCTACTCTGACCGACCCGTCGCGTTCTGTGTAACACCCTGTCACATTCTCATCTGACCTTGTCGTGACCCTTACAGGGTACGTAGAGATCTGGGGTTTTTGCATGAAACCCATGATTTGTGATACTCTAACTGTCAACAGTGCATATACCCTTGTTAACAGTCACTAACGCAGTAAATAAAGTTGTTATAAATCAACATGTGTATAATGGCTTAAAACATACACTTGATCTTGTCATATCTATGATTTCTTGCACATGCACACACATTGAACCATCCATTATGGCTTAACTTGGCATGAAAATATCTCATAATATCTCTGGTAATTTATTTCAATTATATATTTAAATTGCCATATTTTAAATAGACTTGTCTTCGTTTCTCGCGATGTTTTGGGAATACCGTTATCGACGCTCCACTATTCTAGAATTCCTCTAGAACATCGGCACTTGTTTCTATACACACTTTCTCTTGACTTAGACGAACTCTCCGTCGGATATTCCTTCTGCCGGACTAGTGAATCTTTATTCAAGGCCTCCATAAGTCTCCTCTGTCCATGGATTCCCACATAGTCGACGAGCTGGTTGTACCCTAACACCTATGATACCCTTTAGGGATCAACATGATTCAAACGGCTATTAGAAGTTTGCTCTTATCTAGAATCACGCCAGACCTCTAGACTTGTGCATAACATGGCCAGTGGAAGGGTAGTGAATTCCACCTGACTGCCAACACCAATCACGCGTGTTGCGCAACTGTTACCATCGTCCGTTACTCGACGTTTTATGTGCAATGACCTGTAGTTCTCATCTATACTCGACTCGCTCATCTATTCACACTCTCTCTATTATCTCGTCTATTCATCTAGTACTCTCATCTATTTCTTAGTACTCTCTATTGCCATTGACTGATTGTCTAAAGATAAACAATATAACTAATGCTTGACAATATATAAAGGGCCCGGTCTGATCCTGGGATGTGCGCCCACAAGTGCTATTTGCCCGCGGGAGTTAAATGACTAGAGTGTTTGGCATTACACTCGAGTGCTATCTATCTCGACTATTTAAATGACAATCAAAAGGGCTATGCTATATATTCTCTCGTTGTCTATTGACAACAAAGTGCTATACTATACACATTGTGCTATTGCTATACTTTGTGCCATTTGTGCTATGGCCATCCTGCTATTTGTGCTATACTCGACGCTTGTACTATATTTGGAAACTCGTGCTATTTCAATCACATGCTCTCATTCTATCTCTTACTTTACTTGACTCTCTCGCTCTATCATTAGTTACTCTGCCTTTTTAATACATTAATCATTTAAAGCATGCTTGATCCTGAGATTTAAGTCCTACTGGGCGTTATCGTTCACCCTGTGTTTTGGTTATGTGTTCTCAGGTGAGACCGAGGAAGAGACTTACACTCAAGAGGATGGGAACGGCCAAGAGTGAAGTCAAGCGTACCCTAGCATCTTAGTAGTTGTTAGAGTTTGAGTTTAGACTTTTGCTTTATTTCAATGTAATTGGGCTCTATAGAATGGCTCTGATATTAGTGGTTGTAACTAGACATTGGAAATTTTTAATGAGATGCAATTACTTTAATATTTATTCTTGTCCAATGATTTGATGTCTAGTACTCGCTTTGTACCCGTTTACTTGCAACTGCCTCGCGTTCCGATATTCCGCATCGGGGCGTGATAGTTTTGTGGTATCAGAGCCTAGGTTATTCTTAAGTATAGGATGATCTAGGTTGACCAGCCTCGATTAGAGTCAATTATCCTACCTATGTGAGATGTGGACAGAACCATGGGTAACTAGCTAAAATGAACTCACAAATGCACAAATTAAATTCCACATCAATACCATAACAACAAGTTATTTTTGCAGAACTTAAGCAATCAAGATGACTGCTGAACGTGCTCAACTGAGGGGCATGCAACAAACCATCCAAGAACTTACTCGTGCAATTATGCAAGCTACCCAAGGTGGGGAAAATCGCGGCGGTGCAGGCGAGCTGCATCGTAACTTCAGGAGTTTGAACCCACCTAGGTTCAGTGGATCCACGGATCCGGATGAGGCCAAACACTGGCTAAAGGAGACGGAAAGAATTTTCCGCGTTATGCAATGTGCAACGGGGGATAAGCTGCTACTAGCTACATTCCAACTGGAGAAGGACGCCCGCGCTTGGTGGGATTCAGTAGAAGCGACCAAGGCTAATGGTCAATTCACTTGGGCCGAATTCAAGGAAGCCTTTAACTCCAAGTATTTCTCAAAGCGTGTCCAAGAGAAGAAGGCTGCGGAGTTTGCTACTCTTAAACAGAGGAGCTTGACTGTGGCCGAGTATGAAGCTCAGTTTTCAAGACTGGCACGCTATGCTAAACACCTGGTGAATACTGAAAGGATGAAGGCTAAGCGCTTTCTCAATGGCCTTAGGCCACAATACATTACTCAACTGGCCCCTCTCGACATCCAGACCTATGCCGAGATGGTAAAGACAGCTCAACTACTAGAAGATGCTACAGAATTCACTGACCGTATCAAGGGAAGTTCGTGAAGAAGGAAATGACATCTGGTCCATCACCCGCTAAGTCGCCAACGGCAAGAAGCGTCCCTTCAACATCACGGAGGGACCTAGCCAAGAAAGGAAACTCAAAGCTATTGTCCCCAACACTCCAGCGAAAAGCAACTGCAAGCACTGTGACAAGTCAGATCACACAGCAGATGAATGCTGGAGGAAAGTCGACGCATGTCTGCGCTGTGGAATCCGCGAGCACCGCATTCTGGAGTGCCCGCTACTAAAGGAAAATGAAAGGCGCCCTAATTGCCTAAGAGACAGGGCAGACTGCAAGCCCTGCATGATGAAGAGCCCACTGAGGAAGGTGGCGTGGTAGAAGGTACCCTACAAGTTTTCTCCTTATCTGCATTTGTTTTATTTGATACTGGAGCAACTCATTCATTCATATCTCAAAACTTTGCTGATACTCTTAATGCTAAACCTATATCCATGGGATGTGAGTTCTCTGTCACAACACCACTAGGAGAAAAGGAGAAATTGAACAAATACTTCCCATCTGCCGATGTAATGATCGGAGACCATAACCTAAAAGCCGACCTGGTGTGTATGCCTATGGAAGGCTATGATGTGATTTTGGGAGCCGATTGGTTGTCCACTTATGGGGCAAGTGTCGACTGTAAGAAAGGGAAAGTTACTTTTAGTGATTTCCCTAAGTTGTCATTCACTGGGATTAGGCATAAGAGACGGATGTCTCTAGTCTCTACCATAAAGGCCCACAATATGATAAGGAAAGGTTGCATTGCCTTCCTTGCAGTCGTAGTAGTTGAAAGAAGGGTTCTAAGATAGAGGACATACATATAGTCCAGGATTTACCAGATGTGCTCTCCGAAGATCTGTCAGGGATTCCCCCAGAACAAGATGTCAACTTCATCATAGAGTTGATCCCTAGAGCTGCCCCGGTATCACGACAACCGTATCAGATGTCACCTGCCGAGCTAAAGGAATTGAAGGTGCAACTGATGGAGCTATTAGAGAAGGGGTTCATCAGGCCAAGTACTTCCTCATGGGGAGCACCGGTGCTATTCGTTAAGAAGAAGGATGGATGGATGAGGCTATGCATCGACTATCGTCAACTCAATCATCTAACCATCAAGAATAAGTATCCATTGCCTCGGGTCGATGAACTTTTCGACCAAATATCTGGAGCTCAATATTTCTCCAAGATCAACCTTCGATCTGGCTATCACCAAATGAGGATCAAGGATGACGATATCTTCAAACGGCTTTCAGGAGTAGGTATGGACACTATGAATTCATCATTATGCCTTTTGGTCTAACCAATGCTCCTGCAGCCTTTATGCAACTCATGAACAACATATATCGGCCATATCTTGACAAGTTCGTGGTCGTCTTCATCGACGATATCCTTATATATTCAAAGGCCAAGGAATAACATGAAGAACATCTGAAGGTAGCACTGCAAGTCTTGCGAGACAACAAACTGTACGCAAAGCTGAGCAAGTGCGAATTCTGGCTCGAAGAAGTGTCCTTCATGGGCCATGTCATCTCAAAAGACGACATCTCCGTTGATCCCTCCAAAGTCGAAGCTGTACTCAATTGGGAGAGACCAACGAACGTCACAAAAATCAGAAGCTTCTTAGGACTGGCTGGCTACTACAGGCGGTTCATAAAGGACTTCTCAAAGATTGCCGTTCCTCTCACATGTCTGACACGAAAGGAGAATCCCTACTCCTGGAGTAAAGAGTGTGAGAAGAGTTTTCAGACTCTAAAAGATTGTCTTACCTCAGCACCTATTTTCGCTCTTCCAATAGAGGGAGAAGGTTTCTCTGTCTATACTGATGCCTCAGGAATTGGGCTAGGTTGTGTATTGATGCAAAAGGAGAAGGTCATTGCCTATTCTTCAAGACAACTGAAGACGCATGAGGTCAACTACCCTGTGCATGATTTAGAGTTGGCTGCTGTGGTCTTCGCCTTAAAAATCTGGAGACATTTGTATGGCGAACAATTCACTGCCTACTCAGACCACAAGAGCTTGAAGTATTTATTCTTCCAGAAGGAACTCAACATGAGACAGAGAAGATGGTTAGAATACCTAAAGGATTTCGACTTCAACATCCAATACCATCCAGGCAAAAGAAATGCTGTGGCTGATGCTCTTAATAGAAAGCCGATGGCATCTGTTTCGAGTCTAGTCCTTGGCGAGATGCAACTACTAGAACAATTCGCAAGGTTAGACTTGAATATTGAACATAGGGATGATCGAGTCTTGGTTGCCAACATCAAGATTCAATCTGACATACTGGAAGAAATTAAAGCTCAACAAGATAGCGATCCATTCTTGGTTCGCATCAAGGAAACCTTAGCTGAAAGACCGGATTTTGCTGTGACCGAGGATGGAAGGCTAGTGTTCCAAGGGAGGTCATGCGTCCCCGATAATGAAGAACTAAAGAGGAAATTAATGGATGAAGCTCACAAGATAAAGTACACTATTCATCCTGGGGTACCAAGATGTACTAAAACATGAAAGAACGTTTGGTGGCCGAACATGAAGAGAGAGGTAGCCGAGCATGCCGCTCATTGCCTTACTTGTCAACAAGTAAAGGCAGAACACATGCGCCCTGCTAGCATGCTTAGACCGCTAGATATCCTGGAGTGTAAATGGGAAAGCATTGGCATGGACTTCATCATGGGTTTACCCAAGACTCGTGTGGACTCGACGCCATATGGGTCATTGTCGACCGATTAACCAAATCCGCTCACTTTCTCCCTATAAAGAGTAAGTGGTCGGTAGAGGTACTAGCTGCTTTATATGTCAAGGAAATAGTGAGATTGCACGGAGTTCCATCATCTATGTCTCGGATCGGGATCCAGATTTACGTCTCACTTCTGAAGGGACTGCAAAGTGCACTTGGTACTAAACTCAACTTTAGTACTGCATTCCACCCACAAATTGATGGGCAGACCGAGAGAACCAACCAAATTGTTGAAGACATGTTGAGAGCATGCACTATAGACTTCCAAGTTATTGGAATGAGCACCTATTTCTAATCGAGTTCGCCTATACACAGTTACCAGGCGAGTATTAAGATGGCACCGTTCGAAGCACTATATGGCAGAAAACTGTAGATCTCCTGCATGCTGGAATGAGGTTGGAGAACAGCAATGGCTAGGCCCAGACATGGTGCAAAATATAACAAGGGACATTCAGGTGATTAGAGACCGACTCAAGATTGCTCAGTCCAGACAGAAGAGTTATGCTGACAGGAGAAGACGAGATTTAGAATTTCAAGTTGGTGATCATGTACTCTTAAAGGTGTCACCTACTCGGGCATCCAAAGATTTAGTGTAAAAGGGAAGCTTAGTCCTAGATTCATCGGTCTTTTTGAAGTGCTCGAAAGGGTTGGTGAGGTTGGATACCGACTGGCATTGCCACCAAACTTGGCATACATACACAATGTGTTCCATGTCTCCATGCTTAGGAAATATGTATATGATCCTACGCATATCATTCACCATGAGAAGTTGGTGTTGAACAAGGACATGACATACGAAGAGAAGCAGTCAAGATATTGTAACGGAAGGTGCAGCAACTCAGGAACCGTCCCATCCATGTGGTTAAAGTCCTATGGAATAATCGTGGAGTGGAAGAAGCCACATGAAACCTGAAGGAATCATCAGACGGAACTACCCCAATCTTTTCGGTAAGGCATTCTCTCCATTATGATCATATGAATTTGGGGACCAAATCTTTTAAGAGGGGGAGGATGTAGCAACTTGAATTTTTCGAAAATAAAAAATTAATAATATTAAAAATTAAATCAATGGAAATCAAAAAAGGGAATTAATTAAAACCCATTAAAAGAAAAGAAGTAGTGGGCTTTGTTAAATGGGCACTCTAAAATTTATTGGGCCAAAATAGGAATTTTTAAAAGAGGAATAATAGGAAAATATCCTAAATTCGTAACTTAAATATTACCTAATAGAAAGGAGTATTAAAACATTAAAATAAGTAATTTGAGTTGGAATTGGACTCCTTACCTTGCCCTAATAGGTTGGCCACGAATTTGCATCCGAACCTAACCCAATTAGGAGTTGGAAAGCTTGGAAGGAGGATAGAAATAGGAAATCTCGGAATTAAATAGGATTAAAGTTCGATTAGGAATAGAAACCCAAGTAGCTTAAATACTCTCTAAACCCTCGATGGCCGGCCCTAACACGTTATTGGGGTTTGTTGGACAAGGAGAGGAGGCCAAGGAGTAGAGGAATTCGTGGGGAGAAGGCTGGACCAAGCTTCAACCTGAGTTCTTCAAGTTCTAACCCTAGAAGATCAAACGAGTCAAAGGTAGGCATTCTCACGAGCAAAACCTAATTAATTTCGTCTGTAGTTTGTTCCAACCACCAGGAACAAAACCCCTTTCGTTTCATAATTTTCCACCGAGCCAATCATTTGATTTTGATTTTTGAAGTTCGGAAATCCCCATGACCCCGAACCAACATGTTTAATTCATATCTCCATGTATACTTGACATCATGTTATGAAATTTTTACTGGTGATATTGATCGACATCAGGAATCTTTTGCCTCTGAAAGCCCTAATTTTCATCCATCCTTCTGCTCGAATTAATTCGTTCATCTCCCCTGTACACAGTTCCATGTTAACTTGATTGAATCATGCCGAGACCATGTCCACTTTGCAATTCCTATTTACTGTGAATACTATTGCATGTCTAAAGTCGTTTAAAACTGGTTTCATGAATTTTCATCGTTTGTACGATTTGTTCTTAATATTTGAACAACCCTGTGTCAAAATATAGAAACCTAGACCGCAATCCAAGAACATGTCCTTTTCCCGTTCGGACTCAGGCGCAGGACCTGAGATCGCGACGGCCCGATAGGCCGCATTCTCAGGGCTGATCGTGACAGAGCCACCCGTCGCGTTCTGAATGCGACAGGCACTGGCGTCGCGTTCTGGTGGCATGCTCTGACCGACCCGTCATGTTCTGTGTAACACCCTGTCACGTTCTCATCTGACCCTTTCGCGACCCTTATAGGGGTACGTCGCGATCTGGGGTTTTTGCATGAAACCCATGATTTGTGATACTCTAACTGTCAACAGTGCATATACCCTTGTTAACAGTCACTAACGCAGTAAATAAAGTTGTTATAAATCAAACATGTGTTTAATGGCTTAAAAGACATACACTTGATCTTGTCATATCTATGATTTCTTGTCACATGCACACACTTTGAACCATCCATTATGGCTTAACTAGGCATGAAAATATCTCATAATATCTCTGGTAATTTATTTCAATTTTATATTTAAATTGTCACATTTTTAAATAGACTTGTCTTCGTTTCTCACGATGTTTGGGAATACCGTTATTAACGCTCCACTGTTCTAGAATTCCTCTAGAACATCGGGCACTTGTTTCTATATACACACTTTCTCTTGACTTGGACGAACTCTCCGTCGGATATTCCTTCTGTCGGACTAGTGAATCCTTGTTCAAGGCCTCCGTATGTCTCCTCTGTTCATGGATTCCCACATGGTCAACGAGCTGGTTGTACCCTAACACCTATGATACCCTTTAGGGATCAACATGATCCAAACGACTATTAGAAGTTCGCTCTTATCTTGAATCACGCGGACCTCTGGACCTGTGCATAACATGGCCAGTGGAAGGGTAGTGAATTCCACTTGACTGCCAACACCAATCATGCGTGTTGCGCAACTGTTACATTTCCCGTTACTCGACGTTTTATGTGCAATGACCTGTAGCTCTCATCTATACTCGACTCGCTCATCTATTCACACTCTCTCTACTATCTCGTCTATTCATCTAGTACTCTCATCTATTTCTTGGGACTCTCTATTGACCATTGACTGATTGTCTAAAGATAAACAATATAACCAATGCCTGACAATATATAAAGGGCCCGGTCTGGTCGTGGGATGTGCTCTCAAAAATGCTATTTACCTGCAGGAGTTAAATGACTAGATTGTTTGGCATTACACTCGAGTGCTATCTATCTCGACTATCTAAATGACAATTAAAAGGGCTATGCTATATATTCTCTCGTTGTCTATTGACAACAAAGTGCTATACTATACACGTTGTGCTATTGCTATACTTTGTGCCATTTGTGCTATGGCCATCCTGCTATTTGTGCTATACTCGACGCTTGTACTATATTTGGAAACTCGTGCTATTTCAATCACATGCTATCGTGATATCTCTTACTTTACTTGACTATCTCGCTCTATCATTAGTTACTCTGCCTTTTTAATACATTAATCATTTAAAGCATGCTTGATCCTGAGATTTAAGTCCTACTGGGCGTTATCGCTCACCCTGCATTTTTGGTTTTGTGTTCTCAGGTGAGACCGAGGAAGAGACTTACACTCAAGAGGATGGGAACGACCAAGAGTGAAGTCAAGCATGCCCTAGCATCTTAGTAGTTGTTAGAGTTTGAGTTTAGACTTTTGCTTTATTTAAATGTAATTGGGCCCTATAGAATGGCTCTGATATTAGTGGTTGTAACTAGACATTGTAAAATTTTAATGAGATGCAATTGCTTTAGTATTTGTTATTGTCCAATGATTTGATGTCTAGTACTCGCTCGGTACCCGTTTACTTGCAACTACCTCGCATTCCGATATTCCGCATCGGGGCGTGACACCAAGGACACGAGCACGGCCATCCTCCTCACCTGAAACGCACAAAGGGAAGAGAGGGAGGCGGAGAACCGCCGGAGGGGGAGAAGAGAGGGGAAAGAGGGAAAGGGAGAAGGGGTCGCCGGCCAAGGCCTTAAGCCTTCGGCACCCAAGACGCGACGGGGCGATGCGTCGCATTAACGACCTTAATGCGACGGGTCAATGCACCGCGACAAGAACGTGTCCCTCAGGGACGCCGCGACAACCCGATAGGTCGTACTGACACACCTGCCACCCTGACAGACGTCAGACGATCGAAGCGATGGAACCCTATCACGACCCGTTGACCGGGCGCGACATGAAGACGCGACGGGAAAGCAGGGCGCGACAAGAACGCGACGCACAAGCTTGTCGCGACAAGGATGACTGTCGCGTCGGACACCCACAACGCGACACTAATGCGTCGCCTAACCCGGACGCGTTAGTGGCCAGTCATCCCAGACACCGGACGGAAAGCCGGGATGCCGAGTCTTACATTCTACCCCGCTTAAAACATGTTCGTCCTCGAAATTGGGGCAAGCCCAAAAGATCCTGAGGCACGAAACGAAGCACAGGGAGCAAACGTAAGACCAGCGAATAAGCCACTAAGTCTCAACACGACCTCCTCGTGGCAACAACCGCACCGCCAAACATGCACGAAGCACACGAAGCCGAAAAACCAATGGCTCAGACAACGGGCTCTAAACACATGGGGAGCACGCAACTGAAAAACCTAATGGCTCACAACACGCTCCAAATGCGAGTGGAGCACCAAGCCAAGAAACCAATGACTTACTCCAGCCACATGTGGGGCGTCCAACCGGGACGACAACCCCACAGGTGCCGAGCAACACCAAATCCGACCCGAATGGCAGAAAAATGCTAGCCGAAAACCGCACGACTGCAGCCACCAACGGACCCCGCTGTTGGGACCAGCCTACCAGCAACCCACTCTGTCGCCAGCAAAACCCGATAGAGGACGCGGTTGCCGACAGCAACACGAGAATCGCCGTCAACAACTCACTCTATCGCCAGCGAAACCTGACAGAGCACACATTTGCTAACAACAACTAGGAAAAATGCCTGAGAGTCAAGCACAACTCTCAGAGGAACAGCCTCACGCTACTAGCAGCAGCTAGCATCGATCACCAGCCCAACTGAGAAGCCACGCGAGAGACAAGAACCAGAGCGAGAACACGCTCGTGGAGAATCCTCAACACACGAAACAACATCCACCGCCACCGCTAGGTCTTACCCAGACCTTCCTCGCGGTCCAACTGGGACAACTAACACACGTGGAGAAACCTCAACACGCGAAAACAACATCCACTGCCGCCGCTAGGTCTCATCCAGACCTTCCTCGCGGTCTAACAAGGACACTAAACTCACGTGGAGCCACAAGACTGGAAAACCACACGCTCCACAGTGCAACACATCGCAACAGCAGCATGGAAGACGTCTGAAGTCAATCCAGAACTTGGCACCTCACAATGTCGACAAACCACATGGTCGAGTACTAGCAAGCCAATAGGCCTCATTGTCACCAGAAAAACCGGCAGGAGACTCCGCCATCGGCTTCCAGACTCACCAACACCAAGCACAACCTGAGAACCAACGAGAGTTGGCAGCACACTCGGCACGCACACACATGGCTCAGAACGGGTACCAACATGCCAACCACCAGAAAGGAGCACAACCGTAGACTCAGAGGGACCCAAACCGAAGCAGAGTACCATAACCGAACACTCTCGCTCTGAAAGCAAGAGGGAAAACCCAGACATAGGCCACGACCAAAGCCTGGCGTACCACCGATAGGGGTACCTAGACAAGGCAAAGCAGCCACCCCACAGCGGCAATGGTACAACCACAAGACTCAGGCTGGCACATGTGTCCCAGAGGCGGAAAGCCCAACGCCTCCAACACCGAGCAAACTTGTCAAACGACACATGAAGCTCACGATCAGGTGACATGGCACAACACACGGTGTTATCACAAGCACCGAGAGCCACCTAAGGTACAACACAATGTACCAAAGCTCCAAACGGCACAAGACCGAAACACTCGAGCACGAGCACACGGTGCTACCACAAGCACCAAAACTAAGCAAAGTGCAACACAAGTGCACCAGTGGCCAAAACAACACCACAAGTTAACAGGAAGGACTCTTCACTAGAGACTCGCCAAAAGCCACATGCAAAGGATCGCAAGCTTGAAAGGGCACAACAGGCCACGCCGGACCCGGCCTTTGAGGCATAAAACACGAAGCATCGAAGAAAATGTTCAAGATGCAGTACACACAACTGCACCAACAGCCTGAGACGACACATGGCCCACCGAAGGGGACTCTCCACTAGAGACCCACAAGAGAAGCACACGGAAAGCCGACAACATCAAGAGCACAACAACCACATCGGCTCCAAAAAGCACACCAAATCACGAATCACCGACTCTGCCGCACGGGAGCGAAAACCGCAGCAACTCCCTGGCACGCAAGAGCAAGAAGCACCTCCTCCATCGCGATCGATAGAGAGGCCAAACACCAAAAAGAATGATATGAAAAGCCTCCAAGGCACAAGTCGAGGCACACACCGAAATAACACTTGCACGAGCAAGCCAAGCAAGAAATGCACAGTGGAACAATGCTCACGCAAGTAACCCAACAACAAAATAATACTACCTCGCACCAAACCAACAGGGACCCAATGCCCCAAATTGTCCAGGCAGGCAGCAAGAAACAATCAACGACAAACAACATGAACAGGTCCACCGACCCACAGTGCCACAAGGAAACGACAGCACGAGGGGAGCAACCAACTCAACCCAAAAATAACTCAAGGGAAGATGACTCTACCAGAAGGTCGCAACAATGCGCACCCTGGTAACACAACACTACAGTGGAGCATCACCACCCCGAGCAACCCACGAAAAGCAGAGGGATGAGACACACAAAGAGTCTCTTCCACACACGAGAGAGAAATCCACAATGCAAGACTGACACTTCCATAAGAAGCACAACCAGCCAGACACCGACTGCACTCACCAGATCACCATCTGCAAGAGCACACCGGGAGCGAGAAACAACGCAAACCACCCGCACAATGGGGACACAAAGTCCCACCAGCACAACCGAGAACTTGGAAACGAACAACGAGACAAGCTGGCCAACGCAGCAGCCAGACGCACGGCCAAGCACACAACACCTTGACGGAAAATGCCCAAGCAGACTATAACACAGACAGTCCAACTGGCAACAACGATAGCTCATCTCTACAGAGAGAGAGAGAGAGAGTAGCAACAACCAAAACAACACGAAACAACCCTGGGAAGGGCCTTCACTAGGAACGATAGAAAGTCGTCCTAGGAGAACTTCACCAGAACAAACAACAAACCAAAAGACACACTTCAAACCACATGGACAACACAACGGTGGCCCGAAACGAACACAGAGCACTCCTGGGAAGAACCTTTGCCAGAAACGACAAGGGCGATCCTGGGAAGGACCTTCACTAGAATGCACAACCCAACGACCAAACGACAGAGAACTTCAGAGAGAACACCGCAACAAGCAGAACTGCAAAGGCAACGCAAGCAAGTCTTGGGAAAACCTCCACCAGAACCACCAAGGCACAGTTCTGGGAAAACCCACCAGAATGCACCAGCCAAAACAACAACATACCTCAGACCTTGAGGCAGCACAACAACAACAGAAATGAGAACGGAACAGTCCTGGGGAAAACCCTCACCAAGACAACAACAAACGGTTCTGGGAAACCTCACCAGAACATAGGGCAACCAAGCGATGCACTTCAACCTAGAGGGCAACGCAACAGCAACCAGAAACGAGCACAACACAACTCTGGGGAAAACTCACTTCCACTAGAACCACAGAGAAGAACTCCGAGAGCACCTCACCAGAGCTCACAACCAGCCAACACAGGCCGACAAGCAACCATAGACAAGTGTTGCAACGCTCAACCAGTGATACAACACGACATACAGAACATCTGCTTAGCTCGAGCAACAACGTCGACTGAGCACAGCACAACGCACAACAGTGCACAGACAGGAGACCACACACACAACCAACACACCACACACCCCAACAACAGGGGGACATCCAATAAGGCAAGGACACTTCGACCGGTTCCACAGACAACAACCCTGCACCGGTGAAGGCCACACCACACGCAGGCTCTCTCAGCCTTTGCGACACACACACACCCAAATGCGAAGAAGACGACCAAGAGCACCGCACCTGGACTTGCCTGCAACCGTCATCCACACGGGGAAGACCACTGCCAGCGAGTCCACCGCCAACCGCGCCACCACGGCACGAACACACTGAGCGACTACACTCGCCATGCACGCGACATAGCAACAACTGCAACCCTCCTGCAGCACGCACACGAACCTTACAGAGAAGCCGCACACCTGCAAAATAATTTAAAGCACAAGCCTAACACTAGTCGGACGGTGTCAGCAGCATACTAGCACCTTTCTTGGGACAACTATAGTTATTAACTCATTACAAATCTCAGTAGACCCATGCTCTGATACCATTGTAATGACCCGACCTCCTGGATCCCCGCAGGGACCCCGAAGTTCGCGTCACCACCCACGGATCCGAAGACCCGGAAGGGCTAGAAGAAATAGTCTAGTGAGATATGTAATGAATTTAAATAACTATAACAAGATATACAATATACAAAATTCTGTACAACATGTCCCAAATAAAAGCACAGGTACAAGAAGAAAGGTGCAGTCCTTAAGGGGCATACCCCGAGAACTTGCAAAACACAACTCTCAACTCACTCAGGTACATGAGGTCACAACACTCGCTCTCACTGTTGCTAACAACACACGGCGCCACAGCAGCCTCCGCAAACCCGTCCGACACTGAGCTCCCGCGACGACGAGCCCCTAGCTGAAGAGAGTAGGGGGGTGAGCCTCATGAACAAGGCCCAGTGGGGATTACTAGTCCCTCACTGGCTAGAGTAGTAGGAACTCCGAAAATAGGGAAACTACACTAGAAAGCTGTAAAGCGAGGAACACCTACAGCAGGATACTATAAGCAGCAGAACAGAACAGTGCAACATCACGACCTCTAACCAAGGTCGTGACACACACACGACTCCTGCAAAACCAACGGAGTCAGACACCAAGCGTAAGCAACCCTCGACACACCCACCGAGGCCACACAACAACCAGGTGAGAACAACGTCTCACCACAAGCACGGCCACCTCAGACCTCCACAAGGTCGAGGGCCCACAAGCAGAACCACCCAAGACCCCTGACACACCGCGAGGTTGGGAAGCCACACACGTCGGTGCCACCACAGACTGGCACCCAAGAATGGGACAACGGAATGGAGAGGACACCGAAGCAGAAACCACCAGAAGCACGGGCCAACAAGGCCAACCCAACGATGCCTACGGAAACTAGACATGGCCAGGCTATAACCGCCATGCAAGCTAGGGCAACGGATAACACTTGGAAACGTCATGAGGAAACGCCAACACAACAACAACAACCAAGCCACCGCCACTGGCAGTCAAGAGGAGGACACACCAGCCACTCCCTCTGCTCGCCAGCCTAGCTCCTGCTTCCGCCTCCCTGGAAGAGCGAGACAGAGCTGCCACAGAAACACCACAACACAACAACAACCGCAGCCTGGCCAAGCTGCGGCCCCACGCCTAGCACCACCGCGTGGCTCCGGAACCAACGCAGAGAGAGGCAGTGAGACAAAGGGCCGACTGGTCTGCGCTGGGAAGAACTCCAGCCGGCCTCGGCGTCCCAGACCAACCAAGAGAGCTCTACAAACGACTCGGCGCCGCTGTCCAAACCTCATTTTCCCCTCAGCTCTAGAGTCCGCCAACTCGGCTGCCAACTCGAGCACGCTTGTAGCCCCGAACGCTCCCTCAAAGGCTCCCGAGGATGGGGGTCCCAGGCAACAGAGACAACCTCTAAAAGGGACAAGCCCTCAAGTGCCAAGCACCGGGCGAACAGGCGGGGCAAGCACAACAAAAACCACACCAAACTGCTGGCTTGTAACCCACGACAAGCCCAACAAGCACGAGGCACGCACAGACCCTCGAGAGGGCCGTCGGCCAACCAAAGCACGTACGAAAGAGCCAGAGCCTCGGAACACCACCAGAAGTACGGAAAACATCGCTATGCTAATAATCGATTTGGCCGTCGGAAAATCGATTATTAGATAGACGCGAGCCCCCTGGCACCGCTGCCAGGACACGACCACGAAGGTGTCACCTTCAGTAACTGAACGCAATGAGGCAACCTGCCGCGTTCCCTACCAGAAGGTAGTAAGGACAAGCCAGCCCTGGGGCACACGCCGACACCTCAACCGGAACCACGGAACACCCAAGGCACACACAGGCACTGTCGCGCCCCCCTAGGCCGTCGCGATACCATCACGACGGGGAAGGGCACCGCGACAGCAACCCTATCGCGACGGGGCAAAGCGTCGCGACAGCAAACCCTGTCGCGACAGGAACACGCGTCGCGACAACGATCCTTATCGCGACAGGCAACCGCGTCGCGATAAGGTCGCGCCCGACCGGGCAGACACCTCTTCTGGTGTCGCGATGCGCACCGCGGTCGCGACACCAGCGGAGAGGCAGACCCAGGGGATGCTCCATTTCGGGGCCGCCCACAAGCCATAAACACCACCACACGGGGGAGGAGAGCATGGAGAAGCTATCTAAACTAACTAGAAAGCACGAGAAGCTCCCAATCCACCTGGATCGAGAAGGGTTCAAGCAATCCCTACCTTAAACGAAGAAACAAACCCATAAGGGCCCTTCACGTCGGATTGGCCACCTCCTCCTTGCTCCACGCAAGTTCCACAACACCATGGACACGAGCATGGCCCTCCTCATCACCTAAAATGCACAAAGGGAAGAGAGGGAGGTGGAGCACTGCCGGAGGGGGAGAAGAGAGGGGAAAGAGGGAAAGGGAGAAGGGGTCACCAGCCAAGGCCTTAAGCCTTCGGCACCCAGGATGCGACGGGGTGACGCGTCGCGTTAAGGACCTTAACGCGACGGGTCAACGCACCGTGACAAGAATGCATCCCCCAGAGATGCCGCGACAACCCGATAGGTCATACTGACACACCTGCCACCCTGACAGGCGTCAGACGACTGAAGTGACGGAACACTGTCGTGACCCGTTGATCGGGCGCGAGACGAAGACGCGACGGGAAAGCAGAGCACGACAAGAACGCAGCACACAAGCTGTTCGCGACAAGGATGACTGTCGCGTCGGACACCCACAACGCGACACTAACGCATCGCCCAACCCGGACGCGCTAGTGGCCAGTCATCCCAGGCACCGGACAGAAAGCCGGGAAGCCGGGTCTTGCACAAGAGGTAACCACGGGTGGCATCGTATACCTGACTTGTCTTACACGCACAACCACGCAAACTCGATAATTCCACATACCACAAGTTCCAATGCACCGCTTAATAACCATTACACCCAAACCATCATTTATACAGACCCATGCGAGAAAGCATTTCATAACACTATACAGACAAACTAGGGCTCGTGTAGCAGTCATACAAATAGCGACAGACACAGAGGTCTCATTTTGATGACTAAAATGCGTCGGACCAAGCCGTCGCGTTACAGACTGAAACGTGTCGTCTTGATACGTCGCATTTCAACTCCAGAAATGTCACGCCCCGAATATTTAGCAGCGGAATAAATACCGGGGGACGTGAACGATACAAACCGGCGTATCACAGTTGAATAGTGCAGAGTCACAATCGAATATAATAACACATTCAAGACTATAATATGGTCACCAAAAGTAAACTTTATTTCATTCCATTCAACTAGATACAACCTCACATAAGAAGAATCAACCAAAGGGTCCATCATTCAAATAAAACTTCCTGAAAAGTTTCACTATTACATAGACTACTCAAATTTCTATTTCTAAACTGTCATCTATTTCTAGGACGGGTGCTCATCACTCTTGCCCAGTCCCATCTGACTCCACAGGTTCTTCATCACTACCTGAAAAAGGGCAGGATGATAGGGGTGAGCGAACTAGCTCAGTAGGATTTATATCTCAATCACGTGCGGGCACTAGTATACATGATTAACATTTTATATAGGCAGATATGCATATGAATATGATGTCAATGCATGCTTTTCTAACAAGTTGAATAGCATAGTAGAACAGATATCATATCAGATCAATTGTCGAGTTTCATATACAATGGACAGATATTTCAAGAATAGAATCATGTCAGAAGAGATTGGCCATATTCAAGCAGAGCTCATGTGTTCACAAGAACAAACGTATCATATCATGTCAAGTCAAACTTATCAAGTCAAACAGGAGGCACATTTTCACAATCTTGCATGTCAGTTGTGCTATGCCAAGCACCAAGAGTCCATAATCCCGCGGTTAACAAGTACGTTGGGGCGCTCCTCCCTAGGACCAGACATGGCCCCTATTGCACAGGCATTGGATCAAGTTTTGGACCGGGGTCCCACGTTGTGCCGAACAAACATATTCATATTATGGCCACAGAGTTTCAATGACAAGCTCATAGTAAAAGAACATGATCATTCATAGAGTCAAGGAATGACAAACAGCTCAAAAGAACAGGGCAGGATAACGACGTATCTTATGTTACATAGTTCATTAATGTCTTGACGTGAGGATGTTTCTAAAGACAGATCATATGTAGAACATGTACTTTCCTAACATGTATGCATATGACAAATAATCAATTGAACACCGGAAAACATGTAGCCATGAAACTCATATGCAAATCCTAACATTAACACCACTAACATGTCCACTAACATGTATTTATCCCACATTCATATCATATTCTTATCTTATCAATTGACCATAAGCAAGATCACAAGATAATCCAATGAACATAAGGACAATCAAAATTACACATTAGAATCATATTCATATCATTACCATTTCCTTCAATGGTTTGATTTATTTTAAGTCCTTGCATACTATATAACATCATGCACATGCTTGTAGATATCATGAAATGATCAGACCCAAAATATACAAAAAATCTTGTAAGGGTAGTGTCGACACAACCCATGCTGGTGTCGACACCATGCTTCAAACACAAAGCAAAAACATGAAAACTGGTCAGGTAGTGTCGACACTAGTTCAAGTAGTGTCGACACTAGAGACAGGTTCCAGAAAACCTTCTGGAAAACATGGGACAGTGTGTCGACACTAGATGAGGTAGTGTCGACACTAGATCAGTTTCCCAGAACTTTCTGGGAAAAACTGGGACAGTGTGTCGACACTAGATGAGGTAGTGTCGACACTAGATGGCTTTCCCAGAACACTCTCTGGGCTGTTTGGGACAGGGTGTCGACACTAGATGAGGTAGTGTCGACACTAGAGGGCTTCCCAGAACACCTTCTGGGCTGTGTTGGGACAGTGTGTCGACACTAGTTCAAGTAGTGTCGACACTAGAGCCCATCCAGAACAAAACTTATGAGTCATGTGGAATCCGAAAACACATCTCATCCAGCGATTCACTTCCAACTCTTATAACTCTCTAACGATTGACATTTGGATAAAATGTTCAACATAAAGATGAAGAGAACAACTAGTAGAAGAATTTTGATGTTGAGGGTTTGATCAAATTCGGTCTCGAATCTCAAAAAAACATGTGAAGAACAAAAATCAAGTGAAACCCGAAATCATAGTATCAAGCAGAGACTCTCTTATCATGCTCCTAACTCTCTAACGAAAAACCTTTGGACAAAACGTCCAACATAGAAGATGATCGTGATTTCAAGTAAAAGAACTTTCATGAAGAAAGTTTAGTCAAATTCAGTCTTGAATCGTGTGCACAATAAGACGAACGGGAAAAACCCTAACTGTGCAAGACTTCGGGAAAATCACCAATACACAATGAATACTCCATGAAAATTGGGCAAATCAAGTGCAAATGAACATAGAATCGATGCTCTACGTGATGGTATAGGTTTTCTTTAATCTTGGCCCGAGAACACCTACCTTTATGAAGATCTAAGACTAGTCGATGTTCTGAACGCAACAGAGGATGCAGGGGATGAAGCTCCGGGTTCCCAGCCTTTCTCCTGCTCCCCAGAAGTTCTAACCTGCCTCCAAACGACTCCAACTCGTTGTTAAACCTTCCCCAAGAGTTTAAAGACGAGTTCTTATAGTATTAGGATGTTGTTAAGAGTCCTAATGATACTAGGAAAGGGGCTACGAGCTCTGTTTTCTAGTTTCCAGGAAATCTGGGATTCCCTTACCCAAAAGAGGTAGCAACGGTTTAGGAAACCACCAATTGAGATTGAGTTCGGTTTTGGCTTACCTTACATGACTACTCATCTATATTTTTAACCCTAAATTACCCTCACTAATTACTGCATAATTACATACACGAATTTCTGGATAATTTCATGTCCTAGTTTATTCATATCCTTGGGCCAAATATGCTCTATTGGCCCAATCTTGTTAATAGGTTATTAACACATGGTATTGGAAGTCTCTCCAATACGTTTATTTATTTTATCCCTCTATATTTCTGAAATTTTAAATTGCTAAATTTCCGGGGTGTTACAAGAAACCCTACCCAAAAACTCCCTCCGGGAGAAGCTCAAACCACCCTGTACAACCCATTCACATGCTATTTTGCAGTAAAATAAGATCCTACACATGCCTTCTACCTTCTTCAACCCATTATATGCGTTTAAAACTGAAATCAATGTCCATTTAAATCGAAAAGGAGAAGAATCCCCCTACCACACATTAAACACGAAAAGCGGGTAAAACGGCGCTGCCCTGGCATTTCCCAAGCTCCACATGACGTCCTCACACTGAAAACATGCCAAACCGCACATTGAATCTTCCGAATCGCCATGAAAAACCCCACATGAGCCTCCCTCACGGATGAGCAGTGTTTCTTGCACTGCTTGGCCTGGGTTGGCCGACCTCAACACACAGATAGAATCGTGACGGGTCGCGCCGTCGTGTTTAAATCGTGACGGATATAACCGTCGCAATTCAAAGAGACACTCCGTCATGCGACACACGACGCGCATGCAAACGTGCAACCTAGATGCAGCATTCAAAACGCGACGACCCTGGCGGTCGCGATTCTCAAAATCACGGCGCCTGTGTTGGTCGTGTTTATGAAAGCCACACCCGAGGTTGGTTTGGCCTAGTTTCCAAGCCCCCAACCAACACAACCTGAACAAACCATAGAAAAACTCCATATTAGGCCACACACTGGCCACAAAACCCATTAAGCTATGATCCAAAAAAGTCACGACGTTACACATAGTCACACACATGCCTCGTCTAGTCGCACTCTAAGCTGTAGGCACAACTAGGATTTGGGTTTCAAGCGTGCCTAGAGTACTGGGCCAGGGTCGTCCTTGTCACAACACCTTTGATGCATGCAATTAGAGATGCGTTGAGGTCAGGCGACATGTCTCAGGACGGAGTCTTAGATGGGTGTTTTCATATCTGTCTTAAGTACCGGGGCACCGAGGGTGTGACCCATTATTCTCAGCACTAGTCTGGCTTCTCGAGCACCGTGGTTGTTTCCAATTGGTTGTAACAGGTTCCCTATGTAGAAGCATCGAATAAGGTCTAGTGTTGTCTTCCTGAGACCCCTCTGTGCATGGGGAAAGATGGACATAGGTCCTTATGTTTGTTCCAAAATAAGGGTTTGGAGTTGTTCTCTTAGGACCCCTCTGTGCATGGGGAAAGATGGACATAGGTCCTTATGTTTGTACCAAAATAAGGGTTTGGAGCTGTTCTCTTAGGACCCCTCTAGTGTGAGGAAAGAATAGCTAGGGGACAATGGTTTGACATTTTGAATGCACACTTGACTAGGGGTGTGGACACCCTGAGTGTCTGGTCTGAGTGGGTCACCCGTTAGGATTGTGTTTCCTCACCATGCCACACCCTACAAGGCTTCGGAGCCTAGTAGGGGAGGGGAAGGTGGCGAGGGATGTGGCGGTGAGGCTGCGATTAGCTAGTGGTGGCACTTGCTTCACTTGACCTACTAAGACTAAAGGAGTGAGTTGCAGTCAGGAGTTGAGATTCTAGAGGGTGTGCCCTGACTATGAGACTATAGTTGGTTGAGGTTTCTGGTATACGCGTATTGGTTGGGTTAGCTGGTTGGTAGAGTTTGTTTAATTAGTTGTTTTTAATTTATGTCTTAAACTACTTAGTTACATTATATATATACACACACCTGTGGCGCCCATGGGAATCAAAGGATCCCTACAGGGCTGACTTATCACTAGTAGTTTTTTTCTTCCTCTTATATCTTGGGGTATGCCCCTAAGGTTATGTACCTTGTTTCTTGCTATTGAAGGAGACATGTACTATGTAAACTGACGTGTTACTTTAGTTATGCTTATTTAGTGCTTTGCTCATCTCTTTAGACCAAATTGAAATCATTCTGAAGCCAAAAATGAAGAAATAGACGAGAATGTCTAGGTTGGCTTCTAGTTCTCAATTTCTCCTTTTGTAGCTAGTTTGCTTAGTTATCTTGTTGTTTCCCATGTGCAACTTGCTCTGAATAGTTGATGAGTTGTCTTCACTTTTCTCATTATGAGCCATTGTGTGGGGGTGACTTCACCCCTAATCATTTTTTTCCTATCTTGCTACTCCTTCTAGTGTAGCTCAGTGTATAAGGAGTGGTTGTATGTGGATGCACAGGTTCAAAGAGCCCTAGTGACCAGCCTTCCTTCCTCTATGCATGGATGGAAGGGGCGGTTCATTTTTGTAATCTCTTGTCTTAATCAACATCTCCTCTCTCTCTCTCTCTCTCTCTCTCTATATATATATATCATCAAATTAAGTTTTGTTTTGCTTTTTTTTTTACCTAGTTACTTTCTCTACTTAATTGGACTCTCCTTTCTATATCTTCATAGCCAAAGTTTCAAAATTTCAACACTTTCTATTCCTTTTAATTATAAATAGGGGAGCCAGCCAAGCAGAGCTTGCTCACGCAAAAAGTTAGAGATGACAAGGGGTCGACGAGGAGGATGGAGATGCCAATAATCTTCCCAGTGAGAGCTCACTAATGTGTAATAATAGGTATGGTTAAGTTTGCAACAACAACATAGAGAATGGCAATAGAGGGATCAGAGGAAGACAAAGTGTTGGTGGTGACGAGGAAGTTGCAGGGCCCAAGGTTGAGGGAGCTCATAGGTACATACCTGAACGTGCTACGTGGTAGAGCCTTGACTTGGATGTCATGGACCTCCCTTAGATAGAGGTAGATGGCACGAATGACGAAGGGGGTTGATTCTGGGGTGCCTTTGTTGTAACGGACCACATCGTTCAAACCCGTTAACCCACTAACGAGCTTGACCCGACTCCGTCTCCCGCGAACAAGCCGTAGCCTTGCAAGGGATATCATTCACATGTCCGTGGAAATACAAAAGAACACACTGATATATATACAAGATTCACAATATCATACATATTCACATTAGATTTACATAGCCAAATTTCAACAAAAGTCAAAGGAAATTACACAAGCCTGGGGCATACCCCGAGCTACTACAAAAGCAAAGTTACACTGCTGGAGGCGTCGGCCCAACACCGCTATGGTGCGGCTCTGAACTGGAAGATGGACGCGCGACATAGTTGACTGTGCATTTTCGTTGTCCAGAGTCCTCGCACAAATCAATATGCGCACTTCCTCTAAACTATCTCACAAACATGAAATCATAAAGAAGAACTAGCACAATGGTGAGCACAGGTCATATCCACGGAGAGGCAGAATAGAGCTTGAATTAAACTACTTTGACTTGAAATCATTCACATTTTCGCCAAAATAATATTGCATGAGAATTAAGAAATAGAATCTCAACAGAAAATTATCAAACCAATGTACCCCTAAAGCTTAGGGGATCAACATTCTCTATTCTCCACCAACATCGCATCAAACTGAGACAGTGAAAAGGAATTCAACTAGAAAGTTAAACTGAGAACAACATGAATTAAAAATTCAGATTACTATATCCTCACATTTGAGGGATGAAAAACAGAAGGAAAATAAGATCCACTAAACTTCAGAACAACAATAGTAAACATTCGATTTCTCACCCCTCTGGAATCTCTCACAGACCCACCATTTCACTAATTCCCTCACAGAAGAAAAGCAGAAAGTAGCAAAACCATCTCTCCCTTTTTAACCTTCACAGAAGCAAATCAACAAATTTCAATTGTCCTCCAGATGAATAGAAGAGAAAGTTGCAATCGTCCACCTCATAGCAACTGAACCATTCACAGAAGAAGTACAAAAAGAATTAAAAAAAAGAACATCTACCTCATGGATCAAACCAATTAAACTCGGAAGAAAGAGACAAAGCAATTGCAGAAATGAAATAGACAAAGCAAGCTCCACTGGATCGAACCCTCTGATCTCCCTGGATCAAATCCCCACAGAAAGAACAACAGCAACAAATCCCAGCTCTGATCTGTCTACCTCTCCCCGATCTCTCCCAGCAGCAGCAGAACAATCAAATGCTCCACTCTTTCGGATGTTAAACAGAAGAGCTAGTAAAATCCACACAGAAGAAATGAGAGATTAAATGGATCGACTTCCAAATGAAATGAGACAATCTTTTACAGAACACAGAAGAAATGGATAAATCACTTCAGGCAAAATGGACAAAGCACACCATCTGAATTCTCTAACAGCACAGGTGAAATGATAGAATCTAAACAAAAGAAATGAAAACTAAATTGGATCGAGCTCAGCAGCACATAAGAAATGGAAATAACAATTTCACTAAATCGGATTCCTCTAATCAAAGAAGAGAATGCAGAACAAATATAAATCCCAAAAGCTCCATCGCCAACCCCAAGAACTCTGGAAGAACAGGAAAGAAGAACACTAAGAACTGAAAGAACAAATTCCTAAAAAACATCTACTGGCTATCTCTGAACGGGAAGAACAGAAGAAACTAAAAAAAACAAAACTCTCACAGCTCTGCTCTCCTGCTTAAACATGAAAAGAAAATTACAGAAGTAAAAGCTAAAAGACATCCTACAATCCGAACCTTACAGAAGAACTAAAAACTAAAACCCCCAAATTTCTGAACCTCTCAATCCCCTCCACTGCTCTGCTCAAAGAAGAGGAATACAGGAAAGAAGAAACTAAAAAAAAAAAAAATCCTAAGCATCGAACCAGAGAGCCCTGTGAAGAGGACCTTGGGGTCCTTTTATTTGTGCCCGGGCCTCTTGGCGAGCTCCTCTTCCCGCCTTCTCCATCGCCTCAGCACCAGGATCGCCAGCTCTGCTCCACCGGGATCGCCAGCGTTGCTCGGCCTCCAGCTCAGCACGAACTGCACCATCGTTCATCTAACCGTCTTTGCATGCGACCCAAGCCCTGGTCGAATCGCCAGCTTCCTACCATCGCCAGATCCGCTTCCGGCCACCTCAGCAGGTCCAGCTCGGCCTAGCCACACAGCTTCCTCTCAGCAGAGCCCTGGTCAGGACCGCCTCCTGCACAGATCTGGCAGGCGCATGGCACCATCGCACACCATCAACACACCACCACGCCAGATCTGCTTGGCCCAGCCGCTTCCAGCTTCCATCGCCAGCGCACACCAGGAGCCACCTCAGCACTGCGCCAGCGCCATCTCCTGCACTGCGCAGGTCCGCACAGCTCCTCCATCGCCCAAATCACCATCGCCAGCCATCAGAATCGCCATCGCACAGCAGACATCGCGCCAGAGCCACTTGGCTCAGGCGCCCAGCCAGCGCTCCTGCATCCGGATCCAGCAGCCCGCGCCGTACACCGCCTTGCCCCTGATGCACCCAGCAGAGCTCCTCTCTGCACACCCAAACCGCCATGCCCAGCCAGCGCCTCCAGCCTCAGCACAGCCCAAACCGCCTTAGCCCCAGCTTCCTCCGAACCTAATAGGATGAAAGAGACAAATAAAGAAATGTTAGTGGTGGCCCGTGAGATGAGAGAAGTGGCATGTATTGGTGGGATATTAAAACAATTTATTAATGGGAATGGGTGGGTTATTAAAATTTTTATTTATTTAAAATCTTTATCTATTTAATACTAAAAGATATTTATATACAAGATTTATCTACAAATTTCTATCTACTCTTAAAATGATATTTACAAAATTTTTATTGTGACAATTATTTATGTACAACATTTATTTACAAAGATTTCTTATGTACCTAATTTTGTTAAAACAGTGATTTATTGACCCATCAATTAATATGTTAAAAAATTTATTTACGGATGAAATGAAAATTAAAGTCAATGTGCACATTATTTATAGACAAAGAACATTTAAAATTGACTAAATGTATGAAATTTAACACGAGAATTTTTGTAATTATCACTCCCCCCTACTTGAACATTGCTAGTCCCTTAGCAATGAAAATTACTCCAAATGTAGGACTAGAAGGTACAATGTCTCATGCTAAACAACCATCATGTAAAAGATTAATGTAGAGATATGTCCTTCCTAATTGTAAGGGTTTATGGCAAAAAATTAGTGCACAATTGGTAGCTCACTTAAGAGTTCACCTTAGCCCTCATGAAGCTCCTTTGTTTCAGCTAATAATTGAGATTAGATTGATTCGATGGAGAAGAAAAGAATTGTGGAGTAAGATCCTTGCTCAGTCAGATTGAGTTGTTTCTCTCAGTTCCATCCTGCCCATCTTCCTTGAGGATTATTTCTCTGAGTTTGAGGACTTTTGTCCCTTTATTTGCACTTTGTGCACTCAGAATTTCTTTATTTCTTTTTCATCCACAATGCTGCACAACCCATCACTTTTCAAGAGTAGCGAGTCCAACTTTACTCAGATCCGGGGCATTTTTCATGGATATATTTTTCTTTTGCTTTTGCTTTTTGCTTTTGATTTTTCTTTTCTTTTCCTCTTTACGGAAGGATGAACAGTCAGGTTCCTTGATCACATGCCTTCACTTCCTTCGCAATTCACTTAAGGGGAGGGGAGAAAACCAATCACCTCTCTCCTACTAGCCTTAACAAATTTGCTACATTCGGGTTCAGCTAGTCTAAGTGGCTGTGTAGTGTGTGTATGAAACTTCCTGCCATAAATCCTCACATAAGGTAGACAGGTAATACATGTAATCATTTATTAGAGGCTATCTGACATGGATGATTGCAAAGGAGTGTGACAACCATAAAATTTTAATGGTTAAAGATCATACACCTAGTCTGGGATGCGCAAAGTCACGCATTTTTATTTAAAGATGAAACATTGTGAAATTTTTATTTGCATATGTACAAGCTCAAGAAAAAGAAATGAAGCAATGGTTGGGATGAGGACTATGAATGCATGCTTATTCTACCTCTCCCCCCTACTTATTGACAGGAAAAGAAAGTAAGACAGAGAATTACCTGATGAAGGAAATCTGTACACTTGGGTTGCCTCCCAAGAAGCGCTAAGTTTATTTCATCTTCAACGGACGCAATTAAGCTTCGTTTGGCTCAGCTAGCTTGGTAGAATCCGTTTTTAAGAAAAATGGGCTTTCAAAGAAATGTTTTAACCTTTGCCCATTGACAGTGAATGATTGTCTAGTTTTAGGATCGAGAATAATGACAGCACCATTGTCGTAAGATCTGACAACAATGTAAGGACCATCCCATCGGGACTTCAATTTTCCTGAAATCACACTAAGCCTAGAATTAAACAACCAAACCTTATCATGCACTTGAAAAATTTTCTATGAATTTTTAAGACTTCAATCAATTTCTTCTCCTGCCCTTCTTCAAGATCACTAGCAATTATGATGGGTCAAGTTTCATCCTTTCCTAGAAAGATGTATTTTAAATTAGCAGGGAGTGGTTTTAGCTCAACCTTAGGAGGACATTCTAATGGAAATGATGGATCATTATTCTGAAACATGGGACTAAATTGTCCTTCCTCTCCCTCAAAGCCTAGAGCACATGGTTGGTCTACTGCTTTTTCCTCACAAGATTCTTCCAAGAGTTCTTCATTATCAGTTGGTTTGTTTTTAGATTTTGGCTTTAAAGCTTCAGGAAAAGGGACTCTTGGAATGTAATGACTTGGGTCTTCATTTATTTTGATTGTGTCTAGAGGCTCTTCAATGATTTTCTCTTTTCCCTTGGATTTTTCAACATTCTCTTCACTCTCTTCTTCAATTTCTCTTTCAATTTCCTTTTCTTTGTCCTCATTCAATATTGACATGTGTGGGTGAGGATTTATCAAGATTTTTTCATTTCTTAAAGTTGACACTATTTTCACATTTTCCACTTGAGGACCCCTAGCTTGGGCAGAAGAATGGTCCTGTTGTATAAATTGATTTTGAATTTGTGGTGCTGGAATGTTCTTGACAAAAATTTGTTGTGTGTTTGATGGTGGAGGTGCATTTTGTTTAACATGTGGTATGTACCCCTGGACTTGATGGTTTTGCTGGTTCTGATAAAATCCAGAAGAGTTGTTCCTTGGGTTTTCTATAGTTTGACTTGGTAACTGACTCAATTCCCTCCTACACACATCAGCAATCTGAGACTCTATCCTATCCAAATTTTGTTGAATATTTTGATTTTGATTTTGATTTTGTTGCACAGTTTGGCATAGAGTCGCCATCATGTTTTGAAGTTGATTCATTTTATCTTCCCAATTGGGTTGAGAAGATGGTGGTTGATTGTACGAAGGTTGCTGAAAATTGGTATGAACAAATTGATTGAAGTTTTGATTTCCATTGAATTGTGGAGGTCTGGAATAAAAAGATTGGTCAAATCCTGAATTCTGATTGGGATAGGATTGACCGTACATGGATTGCTTGAAAGAAGTTTGAGACACTTCTTCATATTGATTTCTCCAAGAAAAGTTTGGGTGGTTTCTCCAACCAGGATTGTATGTGTTAGAATATAGATCATGAGGGGGTTTGTAGAAACCTTGGAAAGCTTGGACTTGTTCTTGATAGGCCATGGTATGAAAGAATCTCTCAATCTCTGCTATAGGTTGATCCAAATCTATGTTCAAAGATCGTCTACCAAGCATGCACAGTGGAAAAGCCCTCTATTTATAATTTTTGAATTTTTAGATTTTTATTGATTTTTTGAATTTTTATGTCAAACACAAACAATCAAACACTTTCAAAACAAATTATCCTAAACTCTAAGTGTTCCTTGGACTTATGTTATTTTTCTCAAAATCAAATTTATGCTTGCTTAAGTCCAATCCTAACTCTTCTTGTACCGGCCAGGTAAGAGGTGGAGTAGAGGGAGGCCCCCCTTGCTTTCGCAAGGACCCAATTAGATAACCTCTGACTCACTTAAGCATAAGCTTCTTAACCTCTAATCCTAGACACCAGACTTAAAGAGAAGTTTTGAATTCAAGAAAGGATAAATCTAATTATGAACCCTAGGGCCAAGTCTACTGATTTTTATTAAAAGTTTAGGCAAATGCAAGATTGTGGAAATTTTTGTGATTTTTTGGGCAAAGGGAAGGGTGATGAAATCCCTCACCTTATCTTTTTCTAATGGGTGAAGCCCTTAAGCAGTCCCATTTTCAAATATGAAGTGCAACAAACAATTTTGAACAATGGATTTTCTAATGCTAAGTCTAATGCATGAAACAAGAGTTAGAAACCTTACCTTTCCCCCGCACTCTTCAATGCAAGAAAAGATATGACAATTAAAATGACAATTAAGATGATGAATGTCCTAAAACATGGGATTCTAATCTTGAGAGATGAAATTTTTATTTACAAACAAACGGCTAACATGAAAGAGCGATTTGGAAAATTTTTAGCTTTTAGAATTTTTTTAATTTTTATTTGGTTTTTAAACTGAATGAAATGAAATTTAACTAAGAAAATATGAAGTGGTACTATAGACTACTTCCAAACTAATCAAACCATCAAAAGGCCAATTATTACATGCCAACGTGAAAGAAATCTCTGTACATGCACAGAGAATACATCAAAGCCTCACTACAAAGTTCACTCACACTCTTTCTATCTAAAATTCGGAATTAAAAGCAATTAAAAAAATTCAGCAAGCTCCTCCTCCAATGGGCTTCAAATGCCAAGCCCAATCTCCAAGTCCTCCTTATGTGCAAATTCTGAAATAAAAGCCCAACAACAAGTCAATAGAAGCCCAATGCAAATGAAATCAAATGAAAGTAGATTAAATCAAACTCTAATGCCTCCCCGGCAACGGCGCCAAGATGGACGCGTGACATAGTTGACTGTGCATTTTCGTTGTCCAGAGTCCTCGCACAAATCAATATGCGCACTTCCTCTAAACTGTCTCACAAACATGAAATCATAAAGAAGAACTAGCACAATGGTGAGCACAGGTCATATCCACGGAGAGGCAGAATAGAGCTTGAATTAAACTACTTTGACTTGAAATCATTCACATTTTGGCCAAAATAATATTGCATGAGAATTAAGAAATAGAATCTCAACAGAAAATTATCAAACCAATGTACCCCTAAAGCTTAGGGGATCAACATTCTCTATTCTCCACCAACATCGCATCAAACTGAGACAGTGAAAAGGAATTCAACTAGAAAGTTAAACTGAGAACAACATGATTAAAAATTCAGATTACTATATCCTCACATTCGAGGGATGAAAAACAGAAGGAAAATAAGATCCACTAAACTTCAGAACAACAATAGTAAACATTCGATTTCTCACCCCTCTGGAATCTCTCACAGACCCACCATTTCACTAATTCCCTCACAGAAGAAAAGCAGAAAGTAGCAAAACCATCTCTCCCTTTTTAACCTTCACAGAAGCAAATCAACAAATTTCAATTGTCCTCCAGATGAATAGAAGAGAAAGTTGCAATCGTCCACCTCATAGCAACTGAACCATTCACAGAAGAAGTACAAAAAGAATTAAAAAAAGAACATCTACCTCATGGATCAAACCAATTAAACTCGGAAGAAAGAGACAAAGCAATTGCAGAAATGAAATAGACAAAGCAAGCTCCACTGGATCGAACCCTCTGATCTCCCTGGATCAAATCCCCACAGAAAGAACAACAGCAACAAATCCCAGCTCTGATCTGTCTACCTCTCCCCGATCTCTCCCAGCAGCAGCAGAACAATCAAATGCTCCACTCTTTCGGATGTTAAACAGAAGAGCTAGTAAAATCCACACAGAAGAAATGAGAGATTAAATGGATCGACTTCCAAATGAAATGAGACAATCTTTTACAGAACACAGAAGAAATGGATAAATCACTTCAGGCAAAATGGACAAAGCACACCATCTGAATTCTCTAACAGCACAGGTGAAATGATAGAATCTAAACAAAAGAAATGAAAACTAAATTGGATCGAGCTCAGCAGCACATAAGAAATGGAAATAACAATTTCACTAAATCGGATTCCTCTAATCAAAGAAGAGAATGCAGAACAAATATAAATCCCAAAAGCTCCATCGCCAACCCCAAGAACTCTGGAAGAACAGGAAAGAAGAACACTAAGAACTGAAAGAACAAATTCCTAAAAAACATCTACTGGCTATCTCTGAACGGGAAGAACAGAAGAAACTAAAAAAAACAAAACTCTCACAGCTCTGCTCTCCTGCTTAAACATGAAAAGAAAATTACAGAAGTAAAAGCTAAAAGACATCCTACAATCCGAACCTTACAGAAGAACTAAAAACTAAAACCCCCAAAATTCTGAACCTCTCAATCCCCTCCACTGCTCTGCTCAAAGAAGAGGAATACAGGAAAGAAGAAACTAAAAAAAAAAAAATTCCTAAGCATCGAACCAGAGAGCCCTGTGAAGAGGACCTTGGGGTCCTTTTATATGTGCCCGGGCCTCTTGGCGAGCTCCTCTTCCCGCCTTCTCCATCGCCTCAGCACCAGGATCGCCAGCTCTGCTCCACCGGGATCGCCAGCGTTGCTCGGCCTCCAGCTCAGCACGAACTGCACCATCGTTCATCTAACCGTCTTTGCATGCGACCCAAGCCCTGGTCGAATCGCCAGCTTCCTACCATCGCCAGATCCGCTTCCGGCCACCTCAGCAGGTCCAGCTCGGCCTAGCCACACAGCCTCCTCTCAGCAGAGCCCTGGTCAGGACCGCCTCCTGCACAGATCTGGCAGGCGCATGGCACCATCGCACACCATCAACACACCACCACGCCAGATCTGCTTGGCCCAGCCGCTTCCAGCTTCCATCGCCAGCGCACACCAGGAGCCACCTCAGCACTGCGCCAGCGCCATCTCCTGCATTGCGCAGGTCCGCACAGCTCCTCCATCGCCCAAATCACCATCGCCAGCCATCAGAATCACCATCGCACAGCAGACATCGCGCCAGAGCCACTTGGCCCAGGCGCCCAGCCAGCGCTCCTGCATCCGGATCCAGCAGCCCGCGCCGTACACCGCCTTGCCCCTGATGCACCCAGCAGAGCTCCTCTCTGCACACCCAAACCGCCATGCCCAGCCAGCGCCTCCAGCCTCAGCACAGCCCAAACCGCCTTAGCCCCAGCTTCCTCCGAACCTAATAGGATGAAAGAGACAAATAAAGAAATGTTAGTGGTGGCCCGTGAGATGAGAGAAGTGGCATGTATTGGTGGGATATTAAAACAATTTATTAATGGGAATGGGTGGGTTATTAAAATTTTTATTTATTTAAAATCTTTATCTATTTAATACTAAAAGATATTTATATACAAGATTTATCTGCAAATTTCTATCTACTCTTAAAATGATATTTACAAAATTTTTATTGTGACAATTATTTATGTACAACATTTATTTACAAAGATTTCTTATGTACCTAATTTTGTTAAAACAGTGATTTATTGACCCATCAATTAATATGTTAAAAAATTTATTTACGGATGAAATGAAAATTAAAGTCAATGTGCACATTATTTATAGACAAAGAACATTTAAAATTGACTAAATGTATGAAATTTAACACGAAAATATTTGTAATTATCAGAAGATGGAAGAGAAGCTCTCCTTCACTTGTAGGGAGTAGGGGTGAGCCTTGCAAGTCACTGGCTCAGTAGGGAAACTCCCCCAAAAATCGAGCAAACTAAACTCAAGTACGTAAGCAGGAAGCTACGCCAACAAGTTATAAAGTAAACTTACCAGGATATCAAAGCTGTAAATACCTCTTACCACTTGCCGTTATCACAAGACAATTAAAATAAATAAACGGAAAAACAACAACACGGTGTACGGGGTAAACTAGAGACCGCCACACTCAAGCCACGTAGACTGGTTCGCAACACTAGCAACTGACTCGTACAAACCACATAGGTCTACCTCTCAGCCTCGCAGCCACAGATGAAAGGTCCAACTGCCGCTCCACGAGAACAAGTCAAACAACTGTGGAGACCAACCAACACCACAACCGCGGACCACACTGTTGCGGGCCCATGCCTGACACCTTTAGGGACTCTGGCCTGAGCTCCCTAGAGTGAGGCACTGGTAACAGGACTAGTTGGGGACCAGTGACGTCTACTGGTGTCCGTACCCCCAACCACGAGCGCGCTACAAGCGACAAAACAACAAACTCACACAAGTCACTGTCCCACTGTCGTCTTTCCCTCAGCCAGACGTACAACTCAAACTAAGGAGTGAGGGTGTCTATGTCAAACGACACAGATCTCGATGGTACAACACAAGTACCAGGACAAGCCCCGGGCACAAGCCTGGCTCACACAGAACCTGGTCACCCAACTGAAGAGGTAACCACGGTAGGCGTCGTACTACTCGCCACGTATACACAAACCACGTGCATACCGCACAAACCACGTGAAACCTCACGTCAACCATGTGAACACCGTACATTGATTGCGAGAACAACATGCCAGTCATGTGTACCACTTGCTGACCTAAAAAACACGCACTCAGAGCGTGACATGTGCCATTGCACCGCTCTTACTTGTCATAATCAATAAATAACGATTATCGGATAATTTTACTTTAAAAAACCATGCACAACAAGACCTCTCGGCTGAGGTCGCAACATAGGGTAACGTCGCCTTCAGAACGCGACGCCCTGATGTGTCGCCTTCACAACGTGAACGCGTTGGGTCGGCCTGTCGTGTTCAGAACGCGACAGGGGGCTCTGTCGCCTTCACAGGCGTACTGTTCTAAACACCAAAAACCAAACATACATGTCTCCCACGCAATCACACAGTGTAAATCGGGAAGAATTTCCCTACCTTCATGAAGAACGCGAAGAACGAGACTATTCCGGCGTTTCCCCCGCTCCACACAGAATCCTCGCATCGAGAACACGCCAAACGCACACCAAATCTGGCGAAATGCCCCGAAAATCACCACAGCTTCCTCCCCCTGGCCGAGCAGAACTATTTATAACTCTGCTTAGCCAGGGCAACTTAAAAACGCCCAGCGGTTGGGAACGCGACGAACACCTCCGTCGCGACCAGAACGCGATGGGAGAAGGCGTCACCTTCCCAGGGCTGGCGTCTGCATGTCGCCCTGTGCGCGACACACGACGCGCATGCAGATGACGATCGCTCAGCAACGGCAACATGAACGCGTCATGCAGGACTGTCGAGTTCAGATCGCGACGTTCCTCACTGTCGCGTTCACAGACAGTGAACGGGTTGGTGTTTTGGGCCCAGCCTGCCAGCACACAAACACCCCAAACCTGCTCTCATACCTGAAACATAACACATTGGCCACACACTAGCCACCACAACTACCAAACGAAGGATCCGTAAGGATCCAAAAGATGATCCACAAGGATCCGAAAAATGCGAGACGTTACAGTACTATCATCTAAAAAAAATTTCGACCTCGAAATTCAAAACACAATTCATGAATTTAAAGTTTAAACACCACAATAAGCACTATCATCTAAAAAGATTTAAAAACTTACTCAAACAAATAAGGATACACTTTAACCATTTCCTTGGCTAATTCCCAAGTATCTTCTCCTCCCTGTCTATTTTCCCATCTGACCTTTACTAGTTCAAGTTCTTTATTCCTCAGCTTCTGTGTTTTGCGACCTGTGATCTGTACTGGGTATTCTGGCATGGACATATCTGGTTTCAAATCATCTCGCTAATAACTGACTATATGTGCTAGATCTTCAATACATTTTCTCAACATAGAAACATGAAAAACATCATGAGCGTCAGTAAAATCAGCTGGCCAATCAATTCTATAGGCAATCTCCCCGATCTTTCTAATACCTTGAAAGGCCCTACATACCTTGGGCTCAACTTCCTCTTCTTACTAAACCTCAAAACACCTTTAGTAGGAGAAACCCTCACAAAAACAAAGTCTCCAACTTCAAACTGTAGTGGTCTGCGACGATTATCTGCATAGCTTTTCTGTCGGCTTTGGGCTGTCTGCAATTTTTCTTTGATAAATCTGACAATTTCTGTTGTTTGCTGAATTAATTCAGGACCCATTACCTGCCTTTCTCCCACTTCATGCCAATTTAATGGAGTTCTGCATGGCCTTCCATATAATGCTTCATACGGTGCCATTCCAATACTAGTATGATAACTGTTGTTATAAGCAAACTCGACCATGCCAAAGTGGTGCTCCCAACTGCCTCCCCACACTAAGCAACAAGCTCGTAACATGTCTTCAATTGTTTGTATTGTTCTTTCTGTCTGTCCATCTATTTGTGGGTGATAGGCTGAACTGTATCTCAATTCCGTACCAATTACTCTTTGTAAACTTTTCCAGAAACCAGAAGTAAACCTTGAATCCCTATCAGAAACAATTGTCTTCGGGATGCCATGCAACGAAACAATTCTGTCAACATAAATTCTTGCTAATATGTCTACTGTCCAGGACATACTTACTGCTACTAATCTGCATACTTTAGTTAATCTGTCAATAAATACCCATATTCCATTATGTCCGGTAGCTGTTCTTGGTAACCCTGCCACAAAATCCATAGCAATGTCGTCCCATTTCTACTGTGGAATAGGTAGCGGCTGTAGTAAACCCCCATGCTTCTGATGCTCTGCCTTTATTTGTTGACAAATTATACATCTTGTAATAAATTCCATTATTTCTCTTCTCATGTGTGGCCACCAAAAGTTCTTTTTCAAATCTTGATACATTTTTGTACTACCTGGATGAATTGTATATCTGAATTTATATGCCTCTTCAAGAAGGCTTTGTTTGACTTTTCTTTCTGCGGGTACATATAACCTGCCTCTGAGCATGACTACACAATTATCATCAATGGTAACATCTTCCATTTTCACAATTTCTGCTAAACTTCCATCGGTTCTCTGGGCTTCAATAATCTGCCAATACAAAGATGGCCCTACAGCACTACTGGCTAGTACTGCTCGCCGCTGACTGCTCGGAACATGCAGTGAATTCTCTGCTATTTCCTCATATAATTTCCATTCTTTTGTCATCATGTAACTCATGTATGCTTTTCTGCTCAATGCATCAGCTACCACATTGGCCTTACCCGGATGGTAAGCCAAACTGAAATCATAATCTTTCAAATATTCCACCCATCTACGTTGACGGAGATTCAAATATTTTTGAGAGAAGATATACTTCAAACTTTTATGATCTGTAAATATTTCAAATCTTTCACCATAAAGATAATGCCTCCACAATTTTAAAGCAAAAACAACTGCAGCTAACTCCAAATCATGCGTTGGGTAGTTCTCCTCTGCTGGCTTCAATTGCCTGGATGCATAAGCTATCACCTTACCATGTTGCATTAATTCCGCTCCAAGCCCTCTTCTCGATGCATCAGTATAGACCACAAAACCACCACTGCCTACTAGTAATGTCAATATGGGAGCTGCTGTAAGTCTCTTTTTCAATTCCATGAAACTTTCCTAGCATTCATTTGACCACACAAATGGCACATCTTTTCTGGTTAATTTAGTCATGGGTGCTGCAATTCTGGAGATGTCCTGAATGAAATGCTTGTAATAACTTGCCAAGCCCAGGAAACTTCTAATTTTTGTGATTGTCTTTGGCGCTTCCCATTTCATAACTGCCTCAACTTTAGCTAGATCGACTGCAACTCCCTCTGCTGAAATAACATGACCCAGAAACTGAATTTCCTTCAACCAAAACTCACACTTACTGAATTTAGCATACAATTGATTATCTCGCAAAAGCTGTAATGTAAGCCTCAAATGAGCTGCATGCTCCTCTTCAAATGCTGAATAAACCAGTATATCATCTATAAAAACCACTATAAATTGATCTAGATAGGGGTGAAAAATTCTGTTCATCAAATTCATAAACGTTGTTGGTGCATTGGTTAGCCCAAATGGCATAACCACAAACTCATAATGCCCATACCTTGTTCTAAATGCTGTTTTATCAATATCTTCCTCCTTATTCTTAACTGATGGTACCCTGACCTCAAGTCAATTTTGGAAAACACCTTAGCTAATTGGAGATGATCAAATAGATCATCACTTCTTGGAAATGGATACTTATTCTTTATTGTAACATCATTCAATTTTCTGTAGTCAATACACATTCTAAAGCTGCCATCCTTCTTTCTTACAAATAACACTGGAGCTCCCCACGGAGAATGACTTGGCCTGATGAATCCTTTTTCCAACAATTCCTGCAACTGTTTTTTTAATTCTTTCAATTCTGCTGGAGCCATTCTATATGGGGCCTTAGAAATTGGCAAAGTTCCTGGTTGCAATTCAATCGTAAAATCCACCTCTCTTTGTGGAGCTAAACCTAGCAAGTCATCTAGAAATACATCCGCAAATTTCTGGACTACTGGAACCGCCTCTACTGATTTACCAGTCTCAACCAAGCTCACAGAAGTCAAATAAGCTACACATCCCGCATTTAACAATTTTCTAGCTCTATTTGTTGAAATTATAATCTTGGAGGTATAGAAAGGCATACCTTGAAATTCAAACACTACTCCACCGGGATGACAAAACCTGATTCTCTTCTTTCTGCAATCTACCATAGCTCCATAGGCCTCAAGCCAATCCATACCCAGGATAATATCATAATCCCTCAATTGTAAAGCATATAATCTACATGGCATTTGATTCCCTTGAATCACAATAGGAGCCTCATCTACATAATAAGAGGTGAGCATAAACTTACCCGAGGGAACCTCTACTACCAACTCACATAATTTCTCTTCTAGTGGATGCACCATACAATCCAAAAACTCCTCGGAAATAAAAGAATGAGAAGCACCCGGATCAAATAAAACTCTTGCTGAAAAATCATAGATAGGTAATATACCTTCTATCAGATTTGACGCCTCTTCCTGGGCTCGGGTGATAGCCATAACCCGGCCTCTACCTCGCTGATGCGGTGCTCCCCTACCACGACCTGCTGATGGCTGCTGGGGCTGCTGCTGTTGCTGTACTCCTCTGCCATACCCATACTCTCGAGGATAGGGGTAATTGCGGATCAAATGCCCCAGCTAATCACAATTATAACACCTGTACCCTGGTGGAATAGTAGGCTGCCTAGCGGTGCCCTGCTGCGACTCCTCCACCTCTGGCCTATAGCCACGCCCCTGCTGAAACATTTGCTGGTGACCTCCTCTTCCTCCTCGACCTTGGAATACCTTCTTCAACTTTTGTCCCCACTTACTGAAACTTGAGGAAGATGCTCCCGCTAGCGCCTTCCTCTTACTAATCCCTGTGGATTGCTGTGGTAGCCGAAAACTACCTGAACCTGACTCTCCTGCCTGTCGAGTCTGAACAGACCTCTCTAGTGTAGTTGCTCTCTGGGCTGCCTCTTCCACAGTCTTGCACATTAGCGGTATCACCGCATTCCCCAGCTCTGCCCTCAAGCCTCAGATAAAATACTTGACCATCATAGCATTATCTGATACAACATAGGGTGCATATCGACTGAGTGCCATAAACCTCATATGGTACTCTAGAACAGAAGAATTCCTTGTTGAAGTGTAGTAACCCGGAAAATTTTGTATTTAAAAATTTGAAATAATAAATTTCTATAAAAATAGAATAATAGAAACATACGTACCATTATCGTATGTGCAAGAACACATCTAAAAATTTCGTAAAAATTGTAAATCAACTCCAAATATTATCCCTAAGTGTTCCACGAACGAATTCATGCAACAAAAAATCCAATTGGCCAAACGTACGTCACAACGTGACTAATTATCCAAATTAGGAAACTAAGTCGGAAAACCGTTAACATGGAAAAATAACACGCCCATAAATTAAACGAACATGTCGAAGAGATTTCCAACATCATGAAATGAATAACCATTATCGGGTTTGGACCAATGGACCTCTCATAGCCTATGAATAAATTCAAATAAGAAAATGCAATAAAAATCATAACTCTATTATTCCTAATTAAAAAGGAAAAAACCTATAAGATAAATTCTAATAAATAATGGGCTTGGTTAAATGGACCCATTGGAATTTAGTGGTCCAAAATAAGGATTTTAAAAAGAAGAATAATGGGAAAATACCCTAAATTCGCAACTTAAATATTACTTAAATAGAAAAGAGACATTTAATGCATTAAATAAGCAATTTGAGATGGAATTGGATTCCTAAATCTACCCCATATGGTTTAGCACGAATTTAGACCTCAACCTAACCCAAATAGAAGTTGGAAAGCAAGGAAGGAAAGAAGGAGTTAGGAAATCTCGTAATTAAAGAGAAATTTGAGTAGTAGTAGGAATAGGAACCCTTACTAGCTTAAATACTCTCTTAACTCTCCATGGCCGGCCCTGAAACTTTGCTGGGGCTCTCTAGACGTGGAGAGAAGGCCAAGGAGAAGGAGAATTCGTGGGGAGAAGGCTCTCTCAAGCATCTTCCTTTGTTCTTCAAGTTCTAGCCCTAGAAGAGTAAAACGACTAAAGGTAGGCATTCTCACGAGCAAAACTCAATTAAATCCATCTGTAGATTGTTCCATACATCAGGAACAAAAGCCCTCTTGTTTCACTCTTTTTCATCGAGCCAATCTTTTGATCTCTATTTTTGAAATTCTGCAAATATGATGAACCCGACCCTTCTTCTTTATTCTTGATCTCCATGTATACTCAACCTCGTGCTCTCAAATTTTAACTAGAGTTACTGATGGATGTTAGGCATCTTTTGCCCCTAAAAGCCCTAATTTTTATCCATCCTTTGTCACGAATTAAATCTTGCATGATTTCGACAATGTACTGTTGCGGTTTAACCTTGACTTGTGTTACAAGTTCCATACCTCTTTGTGGAGTCATTTTAGACCAAGTGTTCAACAGAGAACTTGTTACCTCATGAGTCTACTTTCATTTGGCACTATTTTCCCCAATTTTTGTTGATCGTACTAAGAGTATTAGCCCGAACATTAACACTGTGTCAGATTCACACAGTCAGTCACAATACGTTTTATTACCTAGTCAAACGACCTTTGTTTCTCAATTATTTGCTACTGTACAAAGTATTGGAAGTAATCTAACTAACAAAGGTGGTTTCACTCGATTTGGATCACCCTAGCATTTGTTTTGATTTTTCAAACCCACAGCTGTCAAACCCAATCCAAGTCGGAGTTGGAAATAGGTAGAAAAAGCAACCCAAACGTCATTTTCAGGTAGCGACAGGTCGACACGTCGCTACCATAAAGCGACAACATCATGGTAGCGACCCATACCAAAAATCAGGCCGTTTAGTGGTCTTTTTCAGAAGACGACAAGTTCATGGTCGCGTTCATGTTCTGAAGGCGACAGGCACTGTGTCGCCTTCTGCCTATGTCCACTTAATCGGCCATAACGTTTCCTATAGACCTCAGATTGACGAGCCGTTTTCTTTGCTGGATTCCTCATTCAAAGGGCTTCAATTTGGTATATTCATGTGTGAGATTTGAATGAAAAATCAATGAGTTATGACCTTAGGAAGTGAAGGGATGGGATTGCATTTGCCTTCTAAAAGGCATACATCTTGGTTTCCGTCGTTTTGCGTCGTTCCTTGCATGTGTGAGTTTGATCTCTTCTAAGAAGGTTCTAGAAAGTCTTAACATGCATTTATCAACCCATATCAAAGTTAAAACATGTTTACATAATTTTTAATTGATTTTAAGTTCATGATCATGCTCTCTACTTGCCGATTATCCACTTCTTGCCTTGTTATCAAACTTGCTAAAAACACATGTTATAAAATGGAGTCATATTGAATGATTTAAAATGTAATAACACGACATCTTTCTATCTATGATTTCTCTCACACGTTCACACACTTGAACCATCCAATTATGGCTTGACTTGGCACAAAATATCTCATAATGTATCTGGTTAATTTATTGCAATAATGTACATTAAATTGCTCTATTTTAAATGAACTTGTCTTCGTTTCTCGCGTTGTTTGGGAATACCGTTACCGACGCTCCACTGTTCTAGAATTCCTCTAGAACGTCGGGCACTTGTTTCTATATACACACTTTCCTTGACTTGGACGAACTCTCCGTCGGATATTCCTTCTGCCGGACTAGTGAATCCTTGTTCAAGACCTCCGTAAGTCTCCTCTGTCCATGGATTCCCACATGGTCGACGAGCCGGTTGTACCCTAACACCTATGATACCCTTTAGGGATCAACATGATCCAAACGGCTTAGTTGTCTCGCTCTTATCTTGAATCACGCCGGACCTCTGGACCTGTACATAACATGGCCAGCGGAAAGGTAGTGTATTCCACCTGACTGCCAACACCGTACGCGCGTGTTGTGCAACTGTTACTATCACTCGTTACTCGACATTTCATGTGCAATGACCATAAGATCTCATCTATACTCTACTCGCTCGTCTATTCACGTTCACTCTACTATCTCGTCTCTCTCGTCTATTCATCTAGTACTCTCTTGGTACTCTTTGAGCTGTGTGGCTCCTACTGTTTTGTACTGTTCATGACTGTCTAGCGCTATAATATGGGTCTTGTGACTCTACTGTATCCAATGCATACTGTGCAGGGCACGGAGAGTGTCCGAGGGGCTCCAATCTAGTCCTGGGGGCAGAGAGCCACCCGAAAATACCTGCAGGGGCTATTGACGGTGTTCTGCATTGCACCGGTTCTGACTATACTGTATTGGCTAGACATCTGACTATTATCCTTTTAGTCTGAGGAGTTCAGACGTACTGTGATATTACTGTGCTATCACAAACTGTTATACTATTAGTCTGAAGAGTTCAGACATACTGTGCGATTACTGTGCTATCGCAGACTGTTACTGAACGGCTACTGTCCTAGAAGTGACTATTGCCGTATTCTACTAGTGCACCGTTGTGCAACCATACACGCTATCTCGTTACACGCTATCTTGTCATACACTCTACTTGCTCTACTTGATACTTTCTATCTTGATTTATTGTGTACTATCGTGACTTAATCGCATTCAAAGTGCTCTACTCTCTCGTTGTCTAATGACAATAAAAGTGCTATACTCTCTCGATTGATGAGAATCAATCAAAGTGCAATTTACTCTTTACATGACAAACTACTATCTCTCCTTGCTATACCTGTCGCTTGCTATTGCTTGCCATTGTCGCTACATGCTGTTGCGTTGTTATCGTTTCTATCGTGACTTGACTTTAATCATCGTGCTATACTTGATTCATCTGCTATCTGAACCATGTTACTTGTGCTATTACTTTCTCGACTTTACATGACTCGCTCTATCATTAGTTACTCTGCCATTTAATGCATTAATTATTTAAAGCCTGCTTGATCCTGAGATTTAAGTCCTACTGGGCGTTATCGCTCACCCTTCGTTATTTGTTATTGTGTCTCAGGTAAGTCGGACAATGACGTTATACACCAATGGGACGGGACCAGAGTGATGAGTGACCTGGAGTCAAATGATGAAGTTACCCTAGCACCATGGAGTCTAGTAGTGATTGTTTTAGATTTCTTTTCAATGTAATGATGTCATTGAGCCTTATGTGTGGCTCTGAATTAGTGGTTGTAATAGTCTTAGTGATTTTATAATGAAATAAAGAGTTTATTCCAATTATTGTTTATTAGATGCTCTGATGTTTGCGAAAGTATGCGCAATTGTCGTTACCATACTCGTTGTTCACGTCTCCCTCCGATTTATTCCGCTGCTAAATTGGAGGGGCGTGACAGTTGGTATCAGAGCCTAGGATGTCCTTATTAGGATATTTTAAGTCTAGGGATGTTCTAGGTGAACTGCCATAACCGTGTCTAAGTCAACCACCATACCTATGTGAGAGATTGGGTAAAGCTTGGGGTTATGCTAGGAGCTTAACTATATGTATAAGTACCCTAAGTTTAAGAAGGAAATTAATAAGTATTATTGCTCGCAGGAACTAGAGGAGATGGCTGGCGAGCATGCACCAATGCACGAATTACAACAGACCGTACAGGGGTTAACTCAAGCCCTTAACAACGTAATTCAAGCAGGAGCAAGAAATGGGGCAGGAGACTTATATGGGAACTTTCAACGAATAAATCCCCCTAGGTTTAATGGAACTCCGGATCCCGATGAAGCTGAAAATTGGGTGAAGGCAATGGAACGGATCTTTAGGGTTATGCAATGTTCAGAGCAGGAGAAAGTCCTTCTGGCAACC